>CM042260.1:2973984-3143984 GCA_023566225.1 Romanogobio albipinnatus | reverse complement strand
GGTTTTTAATGTGATTTAATTTAATTAAAAGGGAACTTGGCTATCTCGATATATTACTTATTCATAAATTACTTTGTTTCCCATCAACCTTGTAATCAGCCGAGGCCCCGGAGCTCACGAGAGAATAAAACGGAGTGTGATATGAGGATTTAATGTGTGTGAGAAGATACTGATCTTAATGCAGTGCAAACATGACAAACTCAACTGTAGCAAATTGACCAGAGAGTTTCAATCAAAAGCCCTAGTACTTGGTTTTCTATTTATTTATATAAATAACTTTAAAAATGCCATGAAATCAAACGTTTAATGACGTTTAGGTCATTTATGTTTATCTTTAGGGCTGGCCAAAGTCCTTTTTATTTATGAGTCGCTCTCACGAGCTCAGAGAACTCGAGCGTGATCGGTGGCCACCTGTCCGAAAGTCCATTCGGGAAATTTCCTCACTACTAAATATTCCACGCTCAACTGTTAGTGGGATTATTACAAAGTGGAAGCGATTGGGAACAACAGCAACTCAGCCACAAAGAGCAGGGTCAGCGCATGCTGAGGGTCACAGAAGTCGCCAACTTTCTGCAGAGTCAAGAGCTCCAGACCGCCAAACTTCTGTGGCCTTCAGATGAGCTCAAGAACAGTGTGTAGAGCTTGGGTTTCCATGGCCGAGCAGCTCACCAAGTGCACCGCAAAGCGTGGGATGCAGTGGGGTAAAGCGTGCCGCCACTGGACTCTAGAGCAGTGGAGACGTGTTCTCTGGAGTGACCAATCATGCCATGGACGAGTCTGGGTTTGGCGGCTGCCAGGAGAACGGGACTTGCCTGACTGCATTGTGCCAAGTGTAAAGTTTGGTGGAGGGGTGGTTATGGGGATTATGTTTTTCAGGGGTTGGGCTTGGCCCCTTAGTTCCAGTGAAAGGAACTCTTAATGCTTCACCAAGACATTTTGGACAATTTCATGCTCCCAACTTTGTGGGAACAGTTTGGGGACGGCCCCTTCCTGTCCCAACATGACATGGACTGGCCTGACCTCAACCCGATAGAACACCTTTGGGATGAATTAGAGCGGAGACTGAGAGCCAGGCCTTCTCGTCCAACATCACAAATGCGCTTCTAGAAGAATCCCCATAAACACACTCCTAAACCTTGAGGAAAGCCTTCCCAGAAGAGCTGAAGCTGTTAGAGCTGCAAAGGGTGGGCCGACTCCATATTAAGAATGGGATGTCATTAAAGTTCATCAGCATGTAAAGACAAGCGTCCCAAAACTTTTGGCAATATAGTGTATGCCGATATAATACAGTCCAACATCCATTGGAGATGAGCTTCTGATATTGACTCATGAAGGCATTATTTACTGTTTATTGAACTCTTCACCCTTCCTGTGATTGACAGAATGTCAGGACAGAAGCACTGAAGTGACCTTATCCACCAGCCATGTGCTCGCGGTAATAATGTTGTCTATTATGGTTTATGGTTATTTAGTGACTGTAGTCTGGAGCCTTGCACCTCTTTCGGACCTGTCAGAGATAAGTGTTGAGCCAGAGAAGAGTCTAAGTGTCGTTTCATAGTGTCATTTACAGTAAGCCTTTGAATGTCGTTATTGGACTGGCAGCATCTGAGTCGAAAAATCTCATGCATCCAAGCCACACTGCATTAAGCGGCATACGCTATTTTACAGATTTGCCAGCTCTCAGGGGGGATATCATAACGGCTATGTGCAAATATAGACATATGTTAGAGAAATCACACTTGCCAGAAGTGAAATCACGGCCTTCCAATGCTTCAATAGTCAGGGGATGCATAACAATAAATTCCAACAGCCCCCAGAAGAGCCACAAATCCATGATTCTTCTAGGGACACGCAAACACACTCGTGCACACGCGCACATCATATAAGCAGCGAGACGATAATGTGCGCAGTGAATCACTTTGATTGTCCCTCCATCTTTAGTTTAATTGAATTTAAGGATTCTAATTGATTCATTCTCATGTGTAAAGGTTGGGCCAATCCCCCACAAATGCCAGAGGAGGATTTTTCCAAGGAATTCCTTCATAAATGTGTTTGCTTGGAATTTGGCATATGGTACTGTACATACAGGAAGAGAAGGAGGAGCAAATGAGAAAAAAAGAGAAGGAGATCTCCATTGATCTCCTCTTGATGATTTTGAAATCTGTAGATCTGCTGTTCCTCATTGGAATTTGAATTCCCACTGTCCCACTGGGAAGAACTTCATTCAGAAACACATCTGACGATGCACCACATTCATGACGTTCTATCTATCTATCTATCTATCTATCTATCTATCTATCTATCTATCTATCTATCTATCTATCTATCTATCTATCTATCTATCTATCTATCTATCTATCTATCTATCTATCTATCTAACTATCGTTCTATCTATCGTTCTATCTATCTATCTATCTATCTATCTATCTATCTATCTATCTATCTATCTATCGTTCTATCTATCTATCTAACTATCGTTCTATCGTTCTATCTATCTATCGTTCTATCTATCTATCTATCTATCTATCTATCTATCTATCTATCTATCTATCTATCTATCTATCTATCTATCTATCTATCTATCTATCTATCGTTCTATCGTTCTATCTATCTATCTATCTATCTATCTATCTATCTATCGTTCTATCTATCTATCTATCGTTCTATCTATCGTTCTATCTATCTATCGTTCTAACCATCCATCCATCCATCCACCCATCCATCCATCCATCCATCCATCCATCCATCGTTCTAACCATCCATTTTATCCATCCATCCATCCATCGTTCTAACATCCATTTTATCCATCCATCCATCCACCCATCCATCCATCCATCCACCCACCCGTTATAACCATCCATTTCATCCATCCATCCATCCATCGTTCTAACATCCATTTTATCCATCCATCCATCCACCCATCCATCCATCCATCCACCCACCCGTTATAACCATCCATCCATCCATCCATCCATCGTTCTAACATCCATTTTATCCATCCACCCACCCGTTATAACCATCCATCCATCCATCCATCCATCGTTCTAACATCCATTTTATCCATCCACCCACCCGTTATAACCATCCATTTCATCCATCGTTCTAACCATCCACTTTATCCATCCATCGTTCAAACATCCATTTTATCCATCATCCATCTATCTATCCATCCACCCACCCATCGTTATAAGCATCCATTTTATCCATCCATTGTTCTAACATCCATTTTATCCATCCATCCATCCATCCATCCATCCATCGTTCTAACCATCCCCCCCCCCCCCCCCCCCAATATTTTTAATGATCAGGGGCGTCGGACTAAGGGTAAAACCAGTACTGATTACCAGAGAGGGCCCTTGAAGAGTCTGGATGGGGGCCCATCAGGACTGCCTATGCACAGGGCCCGGGATTTCGTGCCACGCCCCTGTTAATGATACTTATATCAGCACGCACAAGTGAATATTAATGAATGCGAGCACATATAACTTAACCCAAGAAACGTCTAAAATAGTGCTATGTGCAGTAGGCTATATACATATGAACTGATACTGAATCGAGATCGATATCACACTCCAACCTGAACTTAAAAGTTGGCAACCCTGCTGAATGCAGACCTTGACAATGTGTAATAATTTTTAATCATCCATGTTATGTTTAAAACATCTTCACCTTTAGTATGTACAGCAGAGATGAAAAGCAAACTGAAGGTCAGTACACAAAAGCATTAGAAGTGAACTTTCCTTATCTGTGTGACCTTGCGGCCGTGTTGACTCCCATTCGTGGCTCTTGTGTACACTAAGCTCATTGGTTTAACTGATCCGAGACCTGTTCGTCAGTCATATCAGCCCAACAGGGAAGTGTCCAGGCCCTGTGTGAAGTTCACCCTACCCTGTGTCGGGCACCGCGAGGCAGGCTGTTTAAAGGTGATAATGGCTTCTCATTTAAGCCAAAGATGATTTATCTGAGCTTGGCTAGCCTCCCAAACCACAGACCTGAAAGCATGAAATGAAAACTATTACCTTGGAAGTCTCATCAGTCACTTTGAATATTCTGAATGTGGAGAAAGAAGGAAAAGAAGAAGAAGATTGCGGTGGATCCGGCTCAGTTCGTCAGAGGTTTGACGCTCTGTAGACCTGTCAATTAATGCCAATGCCGCTGGTCAAAAGCAAAGCTATATTTACACATTCTTGCACTTATGAATAACACACGGCCTGTTTGTGTCCGCATATGACATGTATGAATGCATAAGAGGCCTGTTTCATATCGTATGGTGGTCTGACTTTGACAGTGAATAACAATTTGTATTGCGATGTAAACACGGTCATTGTTAAAGATGTCAGGATGTGATGACAGAACGGACTCGCTTTGTTTATGCGCTAGCTCCGTGGAAGTCAAGCTAATGGTGAAGGGTGATAATGACCGGACGGGAAAATGTTTTGAAGAGAAGACAAACAAATTGAGAGTGAAAGCTCCTGTTAGCTAACGTGGAAGAAAGAGGGGAAAAAACGCATGAGCACATGAGCTAAGTTAACGTTACTTTCCCGCCATTTCTCTCTGTCCTCTTTCCAGTCCTTCCAGAAAAATGCAGCTTTTTTTTGTGATTGTTGCAGGCAAAAAATCCTTGATTATGCGGCACGTTTTCTTAAAAAATGCGGGAAAATGCGGGATATTTATGCAATTTTATGCGATGAAATTGCGGGAACTTGCAAAAACTGCGGTTTGATGAGAAAGAGAAAAAAAGCAGTCATTATATTAAAAAGCAGTCATTATAGCAGTCAGGAATATTTAAGTTCTCATCTTGTTTTATTGAAGACCTTAATAAACACACGGCTCAAATTTACAAAACATTGAGTCAAACAAGTTCTGTAGCTTTACTAAAGGAATATACTACAACTTCTGAAGAAATGAATAAATAACTTCCTGTTTTACATCCATTTGAGTGCTTCCAATGCACAAAGTGCAATCTCTTAAAGGGTCAGTTCATCCAAAAATGAAAATTCTCTCATTAATGACGTCCCCTCATGTCGTTGGACACCCGTCAGACCTCCGTTCATCTTCAGACACAGATGAAGATATTTTAGTGTAAATCCGATGGCTCAGAAAGACCTCCATTGGCACAATGTGCACTCTCAAGACCCATAAAAGCACTAAAGACGTCGTTACAAAATCCATCTCACTACAGCGGTTCTACAATAACTTTACGAAGCGACGAGAATAGTTATTGTGCGCAAAAAAAAACTAAATAACGACTTATATAGTGATGACCGATTTCAAAACACAGCATCATGATGCTATGAATCAGCGAGTCGATTCATTAGATTAGATTAGATTAGATTCAACTTTATTGTCATTACACAAGTACAAGTACAAGGCAACGAAATGCAGTTTAGGTCTAACCAGAAGTGCAATAGCAGCAAGTGCAGGATATATACAATGGTTGCGTAAGTGCAGGGCATAAAAATGTACTGAATATAAATAAATATGTATAAGTAGAGAGATGGTTATTACTATAAACAGAACTGAATTTACAGATGAATATATACAGTGAATAAATATAAATATACAGATGGCTATTACTATAAACAGAATGTAAACAGAATGTACAGGTGAATATGTACTATGAATATAATATACAGATGGCTATTACTATAAACAGAATTTTACAGATAGAGGTATACAATAATATGTTAGGCTAATATGAGGAATATAGCAGTGGATTAGGGTAGTGAAATAAATTATGGACAGAGCTATCCGAAAGAAAGTGTAAAAGTGCAGTGGAAAGTGGTTGCATATTACAGTTAGAAGTACGGTGCAAAATGCAAATGTAAACATGGTTACTGTAAATACAGTCGGCAGTGCAAATGAGCAAATTCCAGTTAAGATATGGTGGTGCAAAATGCATAAGTAAACAGTTGTTATTGTAATCAACAGTCGGTAGTGCAAATAACAAAGTGAATGTAGGTGTGAGGTAGGAGAGTTTGCAGTTTATGAGGGAAGTGGATCAACGGTGGTTTGAGTTCAGTAAAGAGACAGCTCTGGGGAAAAAACTGTTCTTTAGTCTGCTGGTCCTGGTCCGGAGGATCCTGAAACGCCTGCCGGAGGACAGGAGAGAAAACAGTCTGTGGGCTGGGTGAGAGGAGTCCTTGAGGATGCTGCGAGCTCGGTGCAGACAGCGTTTCCTCTGGATGTGCTCGATGGCAGGTAGTGGAGTCCCTGTGATGCGCTGGGCAGTTTTCACCACCCGCTGCAGTGCCTTGCGCTCCGCAACAGAGCAGCTCCCATACCATACTGCCACACAGTTGGTCAGGATGCTTTCTATTGCGCAGCGGTAGAAGTTCACCAGGATAGCCGAGGAGAGCTGATTCTTCCTCAGTGTCCTCAGGAAGAAGAGGCGCTGGTGAGCCTTCTTGACCAGGCTGGAGGTGTTGGTCGTCCACGACATGTCCGCCGAGATGTGGATCCCCAGGAACTTGAAACTGGAGACACGCTCAACAGCCATTCCATTTATGTGGATGGTGTCGTGTGTGCCTCTTGACTCCTTCCTGAAGTCCACGATGAGCTCCTTCGTTTTGGTGGTGTTGAGGAGCAGGTTATTATCAGTGCACCATGTGGCCAGGTGCTGGATCTCCTCCCTGTAGGCAGTCTCATCGTTGTTGCTGATGAGACCAATCACCGTAGTGTCGTCCGCAAACTTGACGATGGAATTAGTTCCATACACAGGCTTGCAGTCGGAGGTGAAGAGGGAGTAGAGAAACGGACTTAGCACACAGCCCTGTGGTACACCAGTGTTGAGTGTGATGGACGTGGAGCAGGTGGATCCTGATCGAACATTCTGTGGTCTGTCAGTTAGGAAGTCTAAAATCCAGTTACACATTGAAGTGTTGATGCCCAGGTCTCCAAGTTTGGCAATTAACTTGGATGGGATGACAGTGTTGAATGCTGAGCTGAAGTCAACAAACAGCATGCGTGCATAGGTGTTTTTACTGTCCAGATGGGTGAGCACAGAGTGCAGTGCCATGGAAACTGCATCCTCTGTGCTCCTATTGCTGCGATAGGCAAACTGGTGTGAGTCCAATGTGGATGGTAGAGAGTCTTTTAGGTGTTCCAGGACCAGCCGCTCAAAGCACTTCATAACGATGGGTGTGAGTGCTACAGGGCGTTAGTCATTAGGGCACCTCGGGCTGGAGTGTTTCGGCACTGGCACAATGGAAGTGCGTTTAAAGCATGATGGTACAGCTGCTTGGGCGAGAGACAGGTTGAAAATGTCTGTAAAAACCCCAGCGAGCTGCTCCGCACATGCCCTGAGAACACTCATTGACTCATTGATTCGGATCGCGTGTCAAACTGCTGAAATATGTGACTTTGGCGATTCGAACCGCTGAATCAACTCACTGATTCATAACGCTTCAAACCGCTGAATTGACTCACTGATTCATAACGCTCCAAACCGCTGAATCGACTCATTGATTCATAACGCTCTGAACCGCTGAATCGACTCATTGATTCATAATGCTCTGAACCGCTGAATCGACTCATTGATTCATACCGCTTCAAACCGCTGAATCGACTCATTGGTTCATACCGCTTCAAACCGCTGAACCGACTCATTGATTCATACCGCTTCAAACCGCTGAATCGACTCACTGATTCATAACGCTTCAAACCGCTGAATCGACTCATTGATTCATAACGCTCCGAACCGCTGAATCGACTCATTGATTCATAACGCTTCAAACCGCTGAATCGTCTCATTGATTCATAACGCTTCAAACCGCTGAATCGACTCATTGATTCATAACGCTCCGAACCGCTGAATCGTCTCATTGATTCATAACGCTCCGAACCGCTGAATCAACTCACTGATTCATAACGCTTCAAACCACTGAATCGACTCATTGATTCATAACGCTCCGAACCGCTGAATCGACTCATTGATTCATAATGCTCTGAACCGCTGAATCGACTCATTGATTCATAACGCTCCGAACCGCTGAATCGACTCATTGATTCATAACGCTTCAAACCGCTGAATCGACTCATTGATTCATAACGCTCCGAACCGCTGAATCGACTCATTGATTCATAACGCTCCGAACCGCTGAATCGACTCACTGATTCATAACGCTCCGAACCGCTGAATCGACTCACTGATTCATAACGCTCCAAACCGCTGAATCGACTCACTGATTCATAACGCTCCGAACCGCTGAATCGACTCACTGATTCATAACGCTCCAAACCGCTGAATCGACTCACTGATTCATAACGCTCCAAACCGCTGAATCGACTCACTGATTCATAACGCTCCAAACCGCTGAATCGACTCACTGATTCATAACGCTCCAAACCGCTGAATCGACTCACTGATTCATAACGCTCCGAACCGCTGAATCGACTCACTGATTCATAACGCTCCAAACCGCTGAATCGACTCACTGATTCATAACGCTCCGAACCGCTGAATCGACTCACTGATTCATAACGCTCCGAACCGCTGAATCGACTCACTGATTCATAACGCTCCGAACCGCTGAATCGACTCACTGATTCATAACGCTCCAAACCGCTGAATCGACTCACTGATTCATAACGCTCCGAACCGCTGAATCGACTCACTGATTCATAACGCTCCAAACCGCTGAATCGACTCACTGATTCATAACGCTCCAAACCGCTGAATCGACTCACTGATTCATAACGCTCCAAACCGCTGAATCGACTCACTGATTCATAACGCTTCAAAGCTTCATGATGCTGTGTTTTGAAATCGGTCTTCACACCGGGAAACTGCTTTGCTCTTTTGCTGTTATTTTTGTTGGCCAATGGGAGTTTGCGCTTCATCATGGTTTCACTGATATCTATGGTTTCTCCACGGGGGTTTGTAGCTTTTCGATGACGTTCGCGTCGGGTAATTACGTCACTTCAAAACGTTCCCATGGTAACAGGCGGAAATGGCGGCTCTTGTGTGAAGTAAACGAACATTTTTCAACTTTCTGCTAATATATATATGACTTTTTTTGCAACGAAAATGCGGGGATTATGAAATCATGCTAGCGCCGCATATTTTGCACGCGGAAATAGGCAATTTATGCGGCGTATTTGAAAAAATGCGTCCCCCGCATAAATATGCGGACTTTGGCTGATTATGCGTTAAATCACGCGATCGCATAATCGCGTTTTTCTGGAGGGACTGTCTTTCTTGTCTGAATGTCATTACAGCCGTTAATTGTTACCTATAACTAAAACAATATATTGTGAAACTAAACATTTGCCAGATTCTGTATGTTTTAAGCTGAATGTGGAGAGAATGATTAGTGAAGGATCATGTGACACTGGAGACTGGAGTAATGATGATAAATTCAGCTTTGATCACCGGATATAAATGACACTTTACTATATATCCACATAGAGAACACTTCTTTTGAATTGTAATATTTTTTCATAATATTACTGTATTTTTGATCATTAAATGAGTGAGAATAAGAGACTTCTATCATGGTACAGAGACTCACAAACACTACTCCATAGGATCCTGTCGACTTGATAGATAGGCCAAATTCCTGACATAGAAACTGAAATGTGTATATTTTGCAAGTAAACACAAAACCTAAGAATGCAGTCTTTTGGCCTCAAAGTGAACACCTTCCCTCCAGGTGTTTTAGACCGTTGACCCCTCATTAGAGTCCCCCTAAAAACACTAGTGTCCAGTTACACCTTTAAAACTGGAGGTCATGTGTCTCATCTCTCACCTGGCTTAACTGTCAATCACACCTGAATGCGATGTGTTAACCAAGTGGGGTTGCCATTACCAATAAAGTCCTCCTATTGTATTCCGTGGCTGATGGTATTTAGTAAACAGTGGTTTTAATTAAAGACCTCTCACACATGCCCTTGCTCCCAGATCCCCCCGCAGTGTGTGTTTGTGGAGTGTTTTCACATGGTCACTCAGTGGCCATCTGGACGGGACTCACAGTTGTTTGTGAAGCGTCAGAATATCAGTGTCTGGGTTAATCCTCGTCAGCTCGTCGGGCTTCTGTGGGAGTCAGAGCCTGAATGAGTGACTTTAATCTGCTGCTTTTGTCTTATCGCTCAATCTGAGCTCAACCTGAGATCTTTCACACACAGTTCAGATTCATTTAAAGGAGCGCTGGGGCGAAATGCTACATGTGAAAGCCAGGAAACTCTTGGCAAGCGCGTAGACAATGTTAAAAAACATTTTTTGTGAAAATTCAGCATTTGTGTTCGTCTATTTGCATAATGCTTTGACTGTGCCCTCAAGACATTTCGCTGTTTGTTGGTTTCTGTTTATTCTCCACATTACTTTAATGACTAAATTAAATTAAAACTTTCCCATCATTTACTCACCAACATGCTGTTCAAAACCTCTGTGTGACTGACTTTCTTCTGTGAAGAAATAATAATAATAAAAATGTAATTAATTAATGAAATTCAAATAAATAAAAATAATACAATAAAAATGGAAAAAAAATAATACAATAAAAATAATACTGTATATATAATAAAATAATAATAAATGAATGTAATAAAATGTAATAAAAAATAAATAAAATAATACAACAAAAATGTAATAATAATAATAATAATAAATAAATAAAAATAAAATTAATGAATGAAATTTAAAATAAATGTAAATAATACAATAAAATATGTAATAATAATACAAATTAAATAATATAAAATAAATGAATTAAATAAATAAATTAAATAATACAATAAAAATGTAATAATAATAGAATAATAATACAAAATAAAATAAATTAATGAAATATAAAACGTACTAATAATAAAATAATAATACAAATAAATAAAAATAAAATTAATGAATGAAATTTAAAATAAATGTAAATAATACAATAAAATATGTAATAATAATACAAATTAAATAATATAAAATAAATGAATTAAATAAATAAATTAAATAATACAATAAAAATGTAATAATAATACAAAATAAAATAAATTAATGAAATATAAAACGTACTAATAATAAAATAATAATACAAATAAATAAAAATAAATTAATTAAATAAATAAATAATTAAATAAATTAAAATAATACAATTAAAATAACAAAAATAAAATAATAAAAACATAATAAAATAAAAAATAAAAAAATAAAATAAATTAATGAAATATAAAATAAATAAAATAATACAACAAAAAGGTAATAATAATAATAATAAAAAAATAAAAAAATTAATGAATGAAATATAAAATAAATTTAAGTAATACAATAAAATATGTAATAATAATACAAATTAAATAATATAAAATAAATGAATGAAATAAATAAATAAATTAAATAATACATTAAAATGTAATAATAATAAAATAATACAAAATAAAATAAATTAATGGAATATAAAACGTACTAATAATAAAATAATAATAAAATAAATAAAAATAAAATAAATTAATGAAATAAAAAATGTATTAAATAAATTAAAATAATACAATAAAATAACAAAAATAAAATAAAATGATAAAAACATAATAATAATAAAAAATAATAAAATTAAAATAAATTAATGAAATATAAAATAATTAAATAAATTAAAATAATACAATAAAAAAGTAAAATTAAATATAAAAAATGAAATGCATTAAATAATAATACAAAATAAAATAAATTAAAATAAAATAATAAATAAATGATGCCTGAAATAAAATAACATCAACTGAAATAAAATAAAATATTTAAAAAATTGTTTTATTGCAATATTTCTCTTGATGTAAAAAAAAAAAACTATAACTATAGACTATAGAATAAAACAACAAAATGAGAGTTTTAACTCGAATGAAAACGGAAAATATCAAAATAAAAGCTATTAATAAAAACTATAATAGTGTCTCGACAATACTAAAATAACACTGATTGGACTCATTCATTGGCTTTCATTGTATGGATATAAACAGCAAACGATGAAACGACTTTAACGCTGGAAGCCTTCGTTCATTTTGTTGGCCATATCGTCAAAATACATGTAACGAAGATGGGAAAAGGCATGCATGCGCTCTCGGCTCTCACTGCTCAAATAAAACAGCAAGTGTATCGCATCTGGATCCGGGAACTGTGGGCCACCATTACATAACCGAGATGAAAAGAGAGGCAGACAGAGAGAATACGAAAGATCCTCCGGGGGAAGAAGAAGAAGAAGAAGCTGTTTTCTGCACAGAAAGTAGGACTGCTCATGACTGCAAAGTGCAGCAGAAGTTTTCCGCTCTCATCGTTGCTGTTGAGTAACCGGGTTGAGTTGAAAAGTGTAGCTCTGTAATTAAAGAAGTTCAGAAAGCGCTCGTCTGGTAACCTGAGGGAATAGCCGGAGTTTCTCTTTATTCAGCCGTGGGTGTAGGATTAGTGGAGATTACATTGGGATCCTAGTTCAGATAACTTCATCCTCCGAGTCTTTTTTCTTCGCTTTGCTTCAGTCATTGTGTGTAAAGCACCTGCAGTGAGGACGATGACAGTCGGACGGCCCGTTCTCTCGCACCCTGTCACCCTCATTAAGCCTGTCGATGAAAAGTGTGGAAACCCTCGTCAGATTTCTGCATGTTCCAGCGCTCCGCTGCGCTCCTAAAGTTACAAACCTCTAATCCTCCGGCTTTGGCAGAAACAACTTTGGTAATGCAGCTTAAATGGGTATATTGAAAGTTTCTCAGGCTTTTTGGTGCTGGCGTTTTTTCTTGTTGAGAAACAGATGTTGGCTGTCGGCCATCTTCTCGTCTCATTGACTGAGCTGTTCTGGCAGTTAGCTTCACTGACCTCTGCTTTCAGCATACTTGGCAGGCATTGTATGGCTCTTTGAAAAGCTGCTCAAAATCTTGTTACATCAGAACATTTGAAGCGCTCTATACAAAGACACAACACCGTCAGAACAGGTGTCTCTGACTAATAGCCGGCTAATCCTTTTTGCTGACTCCGCGGTCACTCCAGGTTTTCTCAAGAGTTCTTCGTGACACTTTCTCATTACTTCCCTTTTTTATCGATTCCTCTCTCTATCTGAAGCTAAAGTCCATACCTCCAATTGCTCTGAATGTCATATCTATAAACACAATACTTTCATGTTCATGTCTAATAATCAAAAATAAACATGTAAACAGGGCTTTCCTCTCCTGCCCGTCTGTTATGTAAAGGGTCCATCACACACGCAGTTTCCGCCAGTCTCATGTTGATCTTGAGTATCTATCAGGGGTGTAACGGTACACGTATTCGTATTGAACCGTTTCGGTACAGGGCTTTCGGTACGGTGTACGCGTGTACCGAACGGTTATGAATGTAGTCTTTAACAGTTAACAGTCGGCTTGTTGTAAGCGCGGAACACACTTCAATCCGCGTTCCCACACGAACATATTAAGTATTCAGTCCATTTTATCACGAAATTCAAACGATAAATTAATATCTTAAAGTATGTTGAGGATACATTACAACTTACTGAAATGTATCATATGTCGTGTAATCGCTCCATCTGTGTTTCAACCGCGGAAAGACAATAAAACAGCTTGTAAACAATGTCATGCAGAATCACGTTTACTCAGAAGTCATTCAGTGTCCACAGCTGTAGCTCACTAGAGAAATCAACTCTTTCACTGAATACATGCACTATATTAGCCGTTATATTCATTATATTAGCCGTTATATTCATTATATTAGCCGTTATATTCATTATATTAGCCGTTATATTCATTATATTAGCCGTTATATTCATTATATTAGCCGTTATATTCATTATATTAGCCGTTATATATTCATTATATTAGCCGTTATATATTCATTATATTAGCCGTTATATTCATTATATTAGCCGTTATATTCATTATATTAGCCGTTATATTCATTATATTAGCCGTTATATATTCATTATATACTACTTAGCCTGTTAGTGATGTCTTGTTTATTTAATGTATGTTTAAATAAACCTGTCATGAAAATTACAGCCACTAAATGATTATATTTCACCAACGAATAAAAATAATTCGATTTAGAAGTTAATGCAAAAACTGCCTTATGTGAAGCTTATGAGTGTTGATTATTATATCTAAAAATAAATAGCAACTGAATTTAGGCTAATAGTTTGGGCTCTGTTGTTAATCTTTAATAGCTATATGTAAGTAAGGGCTCCCTATATAGTTTACAGCATTATCTTTAAGAAACTTTTAGTTATAATTTAATTCATTTAAGGACAGACACTATTTTTTTTATTAAACCACTGTTGAATAAAAATTAATAAAAAGCAATTTTGTAAAACTGCTGTACCGAATCCATACCGAACCGGGACTTCAAAACCGAGGTACGTACCGAACCGTCAGTTTTGTGTACCGTTACACCCCTAGTATCTATAGAGTAGTGTTGATCCTTCATATCTCCCAAGAGTCTTTAGTTTATCATATTTATAAAAGACAGATGCGCTGTACCGATTCTTTCTGAAAACAGCCGAGTCCGTGGAGGCGTGCAGTGGGTGGAGCTAAAGAGTCACGAGTTATCACATTCTATGCCAACATAACACACACATTTGATCAGTTTCACTCACGCCTGCGGTTTCCACTCACGACCGGGAACAAACACACACACTTGCAGAACTCCGGAAAAACAAACTGCATCGCCGAACTAACTAGGTCTGGGGGGGAAAAACAGATCCTGGGACAGATTGTTCCGGGTCATTTGGGTGGAAATAGGGCTTAACCCATAGCGGATCTATACAGGTGGAGCTGGGGAAGGTGGGGGGTTTCAGAGAAACGCTACAGCAAACACTGACCAACTGATCAGCAAGCTCATTGGCTACAGATGCAACAGCAACCAATCAGCTTGTGCCGTGTAAGTTAAGGACCCATCAGCCTGCGCCATCTAGAGTTTCACAACATCAAGAATATATTCAGATGTAGTCACAAGGATTTTTATTACCATTGTGTGTACATTTAGCCCTCCCTCTGTCCAGTGCTTGATTGATGGCTGATGGTGTCTGCTGGATGTGCACGTGTGCTGGCCTCTTCCCTGTGTTCTCAGAAGACCTCTTAGTTTGAACCTGTAATGTGTCTTCATTAAGACTGAGAGCCTCATGCAACAATAGATCATTACAATGACAGGCCTTGTCCTATGCCACAGTCAGCGGATAATTGGGATTCGAATACTGGGGTCATTTAGAGTGAGCTTATTAACATATGTATAGCCCAGCGGATTGGTCGTCAATATGATGTCTAAGTCTCTCTGTCCCCTCTCTTCACTTCCATCATCCATCTTTATCCATCCCACCCGTCAGTTATTGGGTACTTCATATACCTTCAGATGCCATGAAGTGACCCTTCAAAACAGTCACTTCTTGTAGCTGAGCGACTTTGCTTGGGATACCGGATTTAAAATGATGTATTGGATATCCATAAAAAAATGTTGTGAGGAGGAATGGATTTTGTTTAGCTTTGAGAATAGAGGGTTTTGTCTGTTTTATGTGCCATATGTCTGCATATGCCAACCTAGTGACCCAGCATTGATTATTACACAACATTGATAACTTAATTGAAATGACGGCCTGTGTCAGAGCTTTTTTTGTTCATCTCTAGCATGGCCATTACTAAAGGTCATGACCCATGACCCCTAGTGCAGGGTCCCATAAGGGGCTTGGGGCTCTAATTCAATAGATGTGGATAACTGGGTTGGACACACACACACGCACACACATTCACATACTTCCCTTTGGTCTTTTTGGTGAAAATTACCCTCTAGGCAAGGCAAGGCAAGGCAAGTTTATTTATATAGCACAATTCATACACAATGGTAATTAAAAGTGCTTTACATGAAAAGGAAAGAATAATAAAAAGAGGATGCATAAAAGATTGACATAAAATGCATTAAAACATTTTAAAAAACAATTTTTTTGGTCTATTTTACTCTGGCTGAAGTGTTATTTTATTTTAATACATATCATATACAGTCTAAAAAATGCTGGGTTAAAAACAACCCAAGTTGGGTTGAAAATGGACTAACCCAGCAATTGGGTTGTTTTAAGCAAACATTTAACCCAACCGCTGGGTTAAAACGACCCATTCACTGGGATAAAACGACCCAATTGCAGGGTTAGTCCATTTTCAACCCAACTTGGGTTGTTTTTAACCCAGCATTTTTTTGTGTATAGTAGTGGCCAAAAGTCATGTCCAGAGGGGATATTTGTTTTTAATGACCTTACAATTTCAATTAAACCATCAAAATATGAGGATAATATTTTATATTTTTGAAATATGAAGGAAGAACAAACTTCGTTAAGGTCTTTATATGACAAATGCAAAACTTACTATGCCAAAAAAATCATAGAAAAATAAAAAGCACGCAGAAAAAAGCATAGATTCATTACAACATACTCAGTTATTAATATTCCATGTTTTTTGTTGCTTTTGCATGTGTTCATAATTTCTTTGCATGACATTCTAGCCAAAAATGTCACACAATTTGCATTATTCAAGCGCAATATGCTTACAAAATCTTTTTTATAAATTTCCTAAATACTATTGTATTTATCACATTTGATCTTTTTATTCTCATTATTCTTTTCAATAGTTCTGATTACAATCATTTATTGTCATGACGCATGTATATTTTCTACCTTTATATTTGTTTTTGTTGACATCTTAACGAAAAAACTGTTGTTGTCAATTGTCAGTAATTTTGTTGTCGGGCTTCTGCATTTTAGACCAGACGGAAAAAGCCACTGCCTTATTACTCTTTATGTCAATATTGTTATGGCATAAAGTGGCACAGAGTAGATGCTTCCAGCTGGTGTCTTTTTTCTTCATTTATTAATAAGAACAAGGCACTTGGGAAAGCTGGAAAAACGGATAGCAAAAGATGAGAAAAAGTGATGGAAAAAATGAATAATTTACTGGCACATGCTGGTATACGTGGCCGTTGACATTTCAAAAGCTTCAGTTGCTGCAAATCGAGGTCGGTGTGAGTCTATGTTAGCACTAGCTCTGATTTCCCCTCCTGTTTTTATGGACGAACCCTAATGCATGAACTTTTTGTCTGTTTTAATCTGTTCTGCATATCGCCATGAAACGTAAACCGGCAGGAATGGTGGTTCAGGAATGACTGACAATACATCGGCCAGATAATCCCTTTCACAGATTCAATCACAGAGAAGAGTCGTACAACAGATGTCAAGTAATACGCCGCTGCGCGACGTCGGTGAGGGCCCAGGGTTGCCCACCTCTGAAACCCGATCTCCGCCTCCCCGCGACGGGTTGGTGCCCTGGCGTCTGTTAGCTCATCTGGAGAGGGGCTTTTGAGAGTGAGGTCAACGGTGTGTGTAATAAGCTAGTGCTAGCGGATGGCTAGTGCCCATTCACATGCTGATTTTCTAGTCGATCCATTTGCATTAAGTGCAACCTAATTGCCAACTGCGGTCTGATTATGGTGCGTGTCGGCCGGGATGAAATATGACCTCCCATCTGCACCCGCCACTGCTCAACGGATGTCAGATGAGCGTAAATCTAAAGCGAAAAGGTCGTTCAAGTTTTCGACACGGAAGAAATACTACTTGAAATGAGTGTTAGTGTAGGCATAGTTCATGTAGGCTATATTTTCCACATCTCTCCCACTTTTGTTTCTTTCTTTCATTGTGTCTTATTTCACCTGTGGTGTGGTCCCAATAAGTTCCCTAAGAAGAAAAGCTTGCCCCCCTCTCGTTGTTTGCTTAGAAGTGTCTCCGAATGTGACTCCTCAGTTAGTGGCGGGGGAATGTGATGAGCCAGAGAGGAACAGCTGGAGTCTGCAGTGGTTTAAGTGACCACTCTGGAGTCTTGCTGGTGTTGTCATCGCTCGGTTGTGAGAGGAAGTTGAGCAGCTGTAGGGGTATTGGGATGGTTGCATGGCTCTCAAAATGATGATGCCCTGACGCAGGGCCTTAACCACCATAGACACTCCAATAACCCCCCAATAATTAGAAATGCCAAATTGTCCCCGCAATATTTGAATTCTTGCACTGATCCTGCTCTCCATTATGCATTAGGATGACAAAAAGGTTTAAAAGTTACATTTTTAGTCTGGTCTGCCTCTGGTCAATGTCAAAATGATTGAGATGGCCAATCAAATCAAAGTAGGCGGTGTTTACCTTCTCTTTTGGCTCGTTCGCAGTCTTCACACAGACGAGTATTGCTTAATGCCGTTGCGGGGACTCTATTTTTTCCGGTCAAATCACAAAACAAAATGCACACGAACGTGTCCCTGCTCTTAAAACACAATCAGTGAACATCTTTGAGTTTAATAAAGAAGAAAAACGATATGAGGGCGGATTAGAACCTGTAACCTTCGACACGGTTTACAAAAACTCTACCACCAGACCACTAAGAAATTTAAATGTTAACAGCGGATCTATGTATTTATTCGCTAACGGGAATAATCTCGAGACTTACGATATATTTGATTCAAATTAATGCAAAGATTATTTGCAAATAGTCCCAAAATTATTATTTCCCAACTACAATTAGACCTAAAATTTCTTTATCCTGTAAATAAAAAAACTGCTCAATGTTCAAGACATGGATGCCGGTGAAAACGACTAAAAACGCTAAAAGTAATTTGGCGTCACTTTGTAAAGAACTATGCGCCTGCGCACATATGTATTCAAACGCGCTTGCTTATAGACTACACTTGTAATGCTTACCTGCATGCCGTTAACGTTCTCACAGATTCACGTTTTGTTTTTTTTACATTTACATGAAGATGATAATTATCAGTATCATTTCAAAATTATTTCAAGGTTTGCGTTCTCTAGCCACCGGGCGCTGTTGTCGTGGCCGAAACGCATTGAGAGTTTTCTATTTTGGTTGAAAATGGTTGTGTAAGTGGCCCCAAAGTACATAATAGTGGTGTAACCAGAGCCGGCCCAAGGCATAAGCGAACTAAGCTGCTGCGTAGGGCCCCCTTGGCCACCAGGGGGCCCCCAAGAGCACATTAAATGACTTCTTGCTGCATGTAATTTAATGATGATTGAAATTGCGAAATAGCCTTAAAGGTCCACTATGTAGGATTTTAGTAGTAAAATATCCATAAACCACTAGACCAGTGTTATATATTTTGTTCAGTTGAGTACTTACAATATCTCAAATGTTTACAACTATTTGTAAATTGTGAGAAAATTGCGATTTTAACCGAGGTACCGGGACGTGTGAATAGGAGTGAAGGAGTCGCCAGTCAATGGCGTCATTTCCGCATTACCCTCGGTTTCCGCTCGGTTGCCGTAGAAACCATGGCAGCATATAGTCTCGTGGACAAATGCGGACGGTGTAGCGTCTATCAAGCAACTACCGGTAGTTTGTTTCGCGCAGTCGTTATGGAACACAATTATTCTTTGCCGTTTGCAGCTGATTCTGTCGACAAAGACAAGTCCCATCAACGTAAATGTCAATGTATAGGTCAACCAAATGACCCAAGACGATTTTGGGACAAGAAGAGAAATAAAACCAGGATCAACATCGGTGTGGCATTTTCAAAATGGAGAGAACTTCGCGAAAAACTTAAACTAGACAGAGACGCCGATCTTGCATGTGTTTAATAGACAGGTGAGTAATTGGTTTAATTCCTTTACTGACAGAAAACGTGTGATTTGTTTATATCAAACAACAGTGCTAGTCTTATTGTTTGAATGTCTTATTGTCTATGCATATGATGTGAAACATGGTGAGGTCATGTTCACTGTGAATACTTCAAGGCATGTTAAGAACTGGTAAATGTAAATTTGTTGTTTATACTGTAGCTTTAGGTTTTTTTTGTTATTTTTGTTTTACCAAAAAGTTAGTTTTGAATTGAATTTGAGAAATACAGTAACATCTATGACAACCAATTAGTATTAAACCTTACTTTATTTGCGGCTAATTCATTATAGTGAAAGAAAATCATGTCATCAAACGCAACATTTATAAAACTATTACTTTACCTCATCCATGAGCATGATTTCTGATTCCCGTGTGATTGATTACCATCAGCGGTGGAGTTGAAGACGACATTCACATCGTCATCAAGCTAAGACATTGTTGTTGTTTTGAATGTACGCCTTCTAGTGGCGAAAAAAGTTACATAGTATACCTTTAAACAATTACTAAATAAACTGCAAAATGTTAAGTTTTCTAATATATGCACGGATTGATTCTGACAGCGCTCACGGCGTCATTGGCTGGACACTATTTGCTAGCAGGGTTCAAAGTCCAAGCGCTGAAACTGCTACTCATTAGTTGCTCGGTAACCTTTTTATGAATGGATGGATTTGAGAATGTGATGTGGTTTAGTGCGAGTATCTTATCTGACGTGCTGCATGTTTTGGAGTACAGCATAGCTTTCAGTTTCTCAGTAGGCTAAGTTATTATTTGTTCGTTTTTTCTGCGATATCGTCCCCTTGGAATTATAAGGTTCTATCTGACATTTTTGTCAAAATTGAATTATTCACATATTCTTATTCTGTGACTTCTTTACATTATGTGATGTTGTTTTTAAGTTGTGTACATTTTGGAACTTTTTATTTAGAAAATAAAACGGTTCTTTCTACAGTCAAATGGAATGCAAAATACTGTAAAGCTCAATCTCTCAAAACCAGTCAGAATGCAGATAGTGGCGATATGTTTGAGTTGCTTGCAATTAACATTTGGGAACGCAACATGCGTCAAACATCTTCCCAAATTCATAATGAGAATAATTTATAAATCTAAGGTCTTCCTGCGTGTTTCTGCCAAAATAAAAGCTATGTTTAATGTTTGAAAATCAACATTTCTTATTTTTAAAAGAAGTCTCTTCTGCTCACCAAGGCTGCATTTATTAGATCAAAAATACAGTAAAAACTGTAATATTGTGAAATATTACTCCAGTGTAAAGCAGCTGTTTTTTTTTTATGTGAATATATAGTAAAATGTAATGTATTCCTGTGATCAAAGCTGAATTTATCATCATTACTCCAGTCTTCAGTGTCACATGATCCTTCACAAATCATTCGAATATGAAGATTTGATGCTCAACAAACATTTATGATTATTATCAGTGTTGAAAACAGTTCAGGATTCTTTGAAAGCGTTCTATTTCAGAGAAATGCTGTTCTTTTGAACCTTCTATTCATCAAAGAATCCTAGGGAAAAGTGAGAATATTCAGCATAAGAGACCACTTAAAAAAAAGTATCCCAGTCTGAACTGTAGTAAAGCTTTGAATATTAACACCTGACCACTCTTGTGGGTTTGCTACTGTTAGAATTAAAAAACGTATTTAGTTTTTAAATAAGGGTCAAAACATGACAGGCAGACGTTGATAATAGCTGTGTGAAATATCAAGAATTGACAATAGTCAATCGTATTGGTGGCACAGAGGGGCCCCCAAATAAACATCTGCTTAGGGCCCCATAAGGGCTTGGGCCGGCCCTTGGTGTAACGGTACACATACCAGTATTTGTACCGAACTGTTTCAGTACAGGGCTTCCGGTACGGTGCATGTGAGTACTGAACGGTTCCGAATGCAATCTTTTTCGGTTAACAGTCAGCTTGTTTTAAGCGAAGAACACACTTCAATCCGAGTTCCCACATGAACATATGAAGTATTCAGTCCATTTTATCACGAAATTCAACGGATTAATGCCGTTTTGACGCTCTTTAATGTGACGTGACTGATCACTGTATAGGCGCGTCAGTTCAAGCGGTGACGCGAGTGAACGCGATCTTCTCTTCCTAAAGAATAAACATGAATGAACATCTGAAGGTATGTTGAGGATACATTACAACTTACGGAAACATATGTTGTGTAATCGCCATTCATTTCCTGTTATCACTGTAAAGCTGCTTTGAAGCAATCTGTATTGTAAAAAGCGTTATATAAATGAAGGTGACTTGACCATTTTCTTGTAACGTGTTTAAATTCAAGGTGCCTCCTTTTTTTACCCCACCATGGTGGCTTTCGAAGACTAATGCTGGGTACACACCAAAAGATTTTTTACATCTTATAAGATTTTCAAAATGTGATAGACCACAAACATGAGGACAAATAATCCTAGATTTAACCGTTTTGCTCCTATAGTGTGTGGTGTGCCATGATGTGACAAAGACAGCACACCACACACGAAAAGATTTTCAACCAGAGTCCCGACTGTAAACACAGGAAATCTCGCAAAATCTCGCGAGACTTCAGAATAAGCATGGCGGCTGATATGCAGGAAGAAATTGCGATGATAGTGTTTGGAATGATTTTCACAGAAAATAAACACAAAAAAGAGAAAAGGGTTTGGGTGAAGTCGTGGAGACGGCGGGAACATGGTCTGTACATGCTACAGAGTGAGCTAGAGGTGAGTAATGGTAAAAAATCACACTGCTATGTTTTTTTAATAATTGTTATATTCAGGTGTCTCTTGGAAAATAGATATTATTCTCTTTGAAATTGCCTTATCAAATCAAGTTGCGCCATGACCGCGTTTGTTATGCTTCCGTATTCTCTCACCGTGCTTTCTGATTGGATATTATTTTGTTTCACATGAGTGTGCGCGCGTTTGTCCTCGGGGTTCCCCCCACACATCAGGATTTCTGATCGTAAATATTCAACATGTTGAATATTTACGATTCGCGATCGGGACGGCTCCGACGTTGTTCCGAGCAGGTTCGGACACTCTTAACACACTTCACACCACAGGAAAATCTGATAAGATAATCTTTAGAACCATCAAGATAATCAGGACATAGCTAGGATTGTCGGAAGGGGGCAAATCAGCCCGATTATCTTTTGGTGTGTACCCAGCATTAGGCATTCCCATTCTACTTCTAAAGCCCTATTCGGATGGTAATTGTTCCTCACATGGAAATCTGTAAAAATAAATGTGCATGCCACCTCAGTGATCAAACTCATTTGAGAAAGATAGAATACTTCCATTTAAAGCTCTTTTCTGACTTTTTCCGCCTTTAAATAAATATCAAAATACTCTTTAATTAATAATTTTTTTTGTCTCTACTTATCTTAAACCGTCTTTCACTCGTTTCCATCCTAAGACACTGAGAAAATGCCAGCTTCTCGCACTGGTGTCGTCCATTTTCTACTGAAAGTACTTCCAGTTCCTCCCCTCCCCCACAGATCACATGCTAATTTACGGTAAGAAGTAAACTGAACAAATTAGTTTTTACGGTGTATGTGTTTGGGAATTGAATTTAACTAAAATATTGTATGAATATTCCTTTTATTTGATGTAACAAATTAAAAAATAAATTGATATAAACTTAACTTACTTAGTAAGTTGAACTTAAATATACTATATGTAATAACTACAAAGTAATTGATATTACAAATTAAATTAAATTAACTCAAATTTTTTAAGTTCACATTACTCAACCTATCCAGGTTAACAGTGTATAGATGCGCATTATAGTTAAATAGTTTTCTGTCTTGTATTTTATCTCAAATTAAAGGATGTCATTGTATTCCACATGGAAATGAGCAGAAATAAGTGAATACAGCCTCTTATTTACATGAGGTAATCATGAAGCTGCGGTTATTTTAACATGTATAATAACGGCCCATTTCAAAAGTTGACGTGCTTTTATTTTTATTTTTTGAGCGGTGAAATATATTGCTCTTGTAAATACTTGCCAACATTTCAGTAATAAAAGTCTAGATCTTTAAAATGCATCCAAATTATGTGAAACGCAACCGCGCGGTGCTCTGCGTTGGTGAAAAAGGATATTAACAGTGAATTTTGAAGTGATATATTCTTGAAAACTGTGGATTCGGACGGCAATTAAATGACCACACAAGCTTGGTGTTTGTCAAAAAAAACAGTAGTTGATTTTTACGCGGGTGGTGGGAGAAAAACACTGACATTCTGGATTCGGATGGCATTAAAATCACAGACTAGCCCCTGTCAATGATGAAATTCCTTACGAGAAACAATTACCGTCCGAATAGGGCTAAAGGTGCGTATTGTTCCTGTTAGAATTGCTATGAATCGGCTCCTAACCGCTCTATTCAGATCCACTTGGCTCCTTGGAGTCTAAATGGACTGGCCACAACATGCTGACAGAGTTTATCGATAAAGTCTGTCTCCATCAAGATTCACAGTTCTGACTGAAACCACCAAGATCCATCTGAATAATAATGATATTATAATAATAATATCCATTTGCATTAAGTGCAGCCTAAAGATGGGATATTAGTAGTAGAAGTATAGTATTCAAATAATTAAAAGCAACACCACTCATTTATTATTGTCGCATAATGTCAACCATCTAATTACAATAACGACATTTTAAATTCGTTGTGAGATGTGTCCTTCAAAGGCCAATCGAAGTTATGCAGTCGTTAGCGGTGTCTGTATCATTAGCCGTGACCCACCCCACCTGAAGCAGTGAGAGAGATTAATGAACTGAAGAGGCATATTGAGACCTCAGTGAAGGCAGGCTGAAGGGTTGTGGGGTCTTAGACATGTGTATCAGGCCCTGAATACATTGAACAGCCTAGGCAAGCTCTCTGCCTCTCTCTCAGATTTGAAGAACCGACCAATCAATGATACGGGATTAACAGCCTTAACTTCAAAGTTCATCTTTCTCTTTATGGAGTCTGCAGCTGTCACTCAAACCTCTGCTCTAATGCTCACTTCCCAGAACTCAAAAACAAGACGCAAACTTTCTCTTAGTTTTACCATGAAGTCATCATGTTTTAACTTTTTTCTATTTGATTGGGGTTTAGGGTTTCTCACTAACATGTTTTAAAAGGCCTGTACATTTCGTGTAGGGATGGATTCAATTGAACCTCATCAGCCTATTTAAAAATCTAGGTATGCCATTATGCTTTCTTTGTATTTCACATAGATTCATTATAGATGAGTGTCTATAAAGGAGCTTGTTTTTGGTTTTACTGACCATAAATGTGTAAGAGCCCCACAGGAGAATGACGGATTGAATTTAATAATTGATAAAGGTCTGGTGTTGCTGTGGACAAATACCTCTGTTTACCGGAACATCTCCAGATTAAAGTGGCGCTTCTCCAATGTTTTGGCCGACTGTCAAGTTTTAGAGTGTTCCTCATGAGACTGCATAGGGAATCGGGTAATACTAATGTTACATGTTTTGTTGGTTCATTGTTGGCAAGACCTGGTGGGTGTGGCCAACAGCCATTACAGGAAGTGATTGCATTCTAATTGACCATGGGCACAATCTGCCATCTACAACAATGAGAGAGCTTTTTCTAATCATCACTATCAATTGCTGACATCTGTTCTAGTCTGGAGACCCAGGCTTTATAGACCTAGCCTGACGTCATCATACTCAGATTCTCATCAGAATATGAGTCTGGTACTGCTCCATCGGGCTGTGATTATCGGACGTGTTTCAACCGAACCAGGAAAGAAAATGCCTTTGCACTCAATTGGATAGACCTACAACCAATCAGAGCGACGGAGTAAGTGATGCATGTTGAGCGACGCATAGTCAACAGAACTCAACTGCACGCACGCTGGAAGAAGTAGAAGAAGAAGATGAGTGTAAAAGATCTTTGCCGGTGTTGTATAAGAATTTAAGGATACACGGAGTACTTACCAACACAATCATAATTTTTGAAAGAAATAGTAAAGGTGAACGCATATACGAACAAGTTCTCCGTTTAGTAAACGAGTTCAACCCAAGCGCTCTTTGGTGACGTGGATGATTACGTTACTGTTGATCATCTGTCCATCATCGTATAAAGCCCACCCTGACAATCTGATTGGTCCAAACAGCTCTGGTTCCAGCATAGTTGCTCCACAACGGATCAAGTCCAGACCGAACTTCCCGACCTCAAATGTTGTGGGCGGGGCTTATTTCGGCTGGCATCCAGGCTATTATAGACCTAGTTGGTCTGCCAGTTTAGGCCGAGGGAATGAATTGTGTGCTGAGTAGCTGGCATCTGCATTTTCCTATTGCTATTTTTTTATTTGTCACTCTTTTTGATGTGTCTCCTGTTTGGCCTTCTTTCAAATTTGCGTGGCACAATATTTTTGTTTCAGATGTTGAGCCTGTAAAAGTTCCTAGTGAGTATTGTGGTTCAGCAACACCCTGTACTTTTCTAAGCTGTCAGACCTAGTTTTCACAACTTGCATTGAAGGAGGGATCAAATCGAGAATATCAGAGACTTGAGGGTGGGCTTCTTTGAATGAAAACAGAACTACTGTAGAAATCACTCCAGATTGTGGTTTTTCAGGTAAATGTAAAAATGTAGTTGATAATTAAAAAGTTTAAGTGTAATAAATTAATTCAGCAGCAGGTTAAGTGTTACTATGCTAAATAAGTGTTAAGACACAAGACCCATTAAAGTTGTACTCCCAGCAGTGGCCATTGTCTGCTTTGCGTGAGTTGAATGACTAAAGACCGTTCTCACTCTGAGAAACAGGTGCAAGATTTAGTCTCGCCCTAAAACTGAAAAAAAAGCTGAGAGATAAAGATTGAGAGCATGTCGGCAAGAACAGCAAAACCAAATGTGTTGTTTCTGTCAGGGTAGTTTTAGACTGATCCTCAGTTCTTTATGTGAGGAACGTTGGGGCGAGAGTGTGCATTTCAAAAATGAAAGATTTCTTTTCCCCCTTATTGTACTTTATCATCTCCTCTTCATTCCTCACAGAAGCCCTCCACATCTCCCCAGGGACGGTGTGTGTGCAGGTGCTCACATACAGGAAGTTAACAGGGCTCCACCTCTGACTTCCCAATGGGGGTCCAGGCACACTCATCAGGAGCCCCGCCGCGCACTTAAGGGCCCTTGCGCCATACATACACGCATCCTCAGCCTCTCTAATCGGGCCAGCCCGCTTCTTTGTCATGCTGCTTGTCTCTGAAAGGAGCACTGGAGGCTAGAGAAAGAAACAGGAACAGGGAGACAGGAACAAAAGCACGCCTCTCATCCGCAGCAGGGCTGCTTATTAGGGAGCGGCAGCCCTCTGGGAGCAGGGCACTTGGCAGAGGACATAGGGTTGTCAGGGGCACAGCCATACATCAGTCAAGGGGAACGTGGGTGAAGTCAGAGGCCCCTAACCCTGCAGCATTATCGCCCCCCCTTTGTCAAATCTGCACCTGTCACTCATTCAATACGAGAACATGAACCGGTCAAACTTTGATTCACTGCCAGCACAATGAAAGAAAGCAGCTGATATAAAGGATAAGTGATCAAAAGGAAAAGGAAGGAAGAGCTGGGTGAAGATAAAAGAGATAAATGAGACAAAGGAAAGCAGGCCATTATGAAGAAAGTGGAAACTCAAAAGAATGATGACGAGAAAGATTGAATTAACGCAAGGAGAATAAAACAACTTCAGACTCAGTGGACCAAAGAAAGTTGCAGTCACTTTAAAATTCAGACTCTGTACATGGCTCTGTTGTGTTTTATTGCAGATTGTCTGATGCTCATTGATTTCCTGTAAATATAAGTGATAAAAAGTAAACTTTTGTTTTATCCCTGAAAATGACCAGCAGTAATTCGGATTTAATCTGTCCATGCCATCTGTACAGATCCTGTGAAGGGAGCCGATAGATATGACAGTCTTTGAAGGGAATTGAGTCTGCAGGGGTATAGAATTAATTTGACAAGCTTTGAGTTGATGCAATAGGACTGAGGGCACAAGCAAACCCATCTTTTCATCTCCCATATCTGCTATGAAGATTTGGAGGACATGGGAAGAAACCAGATAGTCTGACAGAATATCAATCTGACAATAAGTCTGATAAAAGGAATTGGAATTGTATGTTGGGTATCAGAATTATTCAGATTTATCAGTGCTCTCGCTCTCGCTCTCTCTGTGTGTGTGTGTGTGTGTGTGTGTGTGTGTGTGTGTGTGTGTGTGTGTGTGTGTGTGTGTGTGTTTTGTTGAAAATATGTAAAGTTGAAGAGGACATAGGGGGACAGGACCATCCTTGATAGGAAAAACAGGGGTCAAAGCAGTCTTATTAGACATGGTAACTGGTTTGTTGATGGTTCAAGGTGGTTTTGCACTCTACTAGGTCCAAACTAGATCTACTAACTGGTATTCAATTTTAATAACCATATAAACTAGTTAATAACAATAAATGGCCAGATTGAAATTGTTATAAATCATGTTGACCAAGGTGGCCTTCCAGGTCAAAACCAGCTGGTAGTCCATCTTCCCATCTGGACTAGACCAGGATCAAAACTTGGTCCTGGTGGTCAGAATTTTAGACACATTTTCCAGTAGAGAATCACAGAATGACCAACCCAAGAATTATTCAGATTTATCAGTGCACCCCCCCCCCCTCTCTCTCTCTCTGTGTGTGTGTGTTTTGTTAAAAATATGAATATAAAGTTGAAGGGGACATAGGGGGACAGGACCATCCTTGATTGGAAAAACAGGGGTCAAAGCAGTCTTATTAGACATGGTAACTGGTTTGTTGATGGTTCAAGGTGGTTTAGCACTCTACTAGGTCAAAACTAGATCTACTAACTGAACTGGTATTCCATTTGAGTAACCATATAAACTAGTTAATAACAATAAATGGCCAGCTTGAAACTGTTAAATCTTCCCATCTAGACTAGACTAAATCATGTACAAAACAGGTCAAAACTTGGTCATGGTGGTCAGAATTTTAGATAGATTTTCCAGCAGAGAAGCACAGCTTGACCTACCCAAAGACAAGACACACACAGTCACAGACAAAGAAACAAACGCTCATACGTCAGTGTCCCAGGTGCTTCTCGGCAGAGTTTATAAGCAAAAAATTTACTACATCAGACTTAATATTGGACACAGTCTCTTCCATTCCCATAGCATTCCACATTCTACTCCCAGACCAAATCGCTCTGCCAATCTACAAGCGCTGAATCCATAAAGCACATGGTAATAACTTGGACCGGTTCACTTCATGTCTCCCAGTGGGGTTCTGCCTCTTTGGTTTCCTTTCCCCCCCCCCTTTCGTTATGGTTTTAACTAGGTATTATCTCAGTGTTGTCACATCGAGTTTTCTCTGAGAAAGAACAGGTGAGGAGCCCTGTTTAGTCAGACGCCTCTGATGTCAGTGCTACCCATGCATCACACTCGATTCAGAGAGTTTAATCTGCAACAATAACCTTCTGTCTTCAGAGAAATTGCTTTCTGGGGCCGTAAAGTAAACAGGCAAAAGGTGTTATTCAGCATATTGAGAAAGAGTCGTGAGTGGGAAATGGTGTGCGTAGAAAGGGATAGAATACAACGAACAAGAAAAGGAGGGGGAAGGGCTGAGCAAACGGGGTGCGGACAATCGCAAACTGACCTTTCAGTCAGAGAACACACAGACAGATATTGAATGAGTCTCATTGTATTGGGAGAATGAAACTGCTGGCTTGTTAAATGGTGTGGCATATGGATATTTTATCTTTCTCTGCCTTTAATTGCTTTACTGTCGGGCTGTTTTCCCCTTGAATCTCTCTTTAGGGAGGAGAGACGAAAATAAACATGAAGACGTCTCCAGCCCGGAGAGGCTCGACTGTACGCTATCTCACAAACAACGCAGGCCCGTCCTTTAAGCGGGCTTCAGGTTGCATACCGCCTGACCTTTAATCTGATGCATAAACAAGAGGCTGGGGAAAGCGATCCCTCATCATCCTCCCCTCATACTCTGCCGCCTCCTCACCCACCTCCATTGTTTGGCTTATGGGTGCATTTGTTCTAATTGTCGCTGCCTTATTGACGCAAATTGCTGCAGGTCTTTGTGAGGTCTTGTTTAGCCGGGCCCCGTGGCTGACGTTGATGCATGCCCGGAGGTATTTATAACCCACACGACACCTGATGTCAAGCGCGTGCTGAGACTAATCATGTGCGGTGATGTTGGAGTGTTCATGGACTCCAGCGAACCGATAGAAAGATTTGTCTTCTTTTCCAAAGGAGGATTGAGTAAGGAGAGTAAATGAGATGGGTGGCCACCAGCACTTAATGCACATGGGCGCTCTTTTGCGATTCAAACTGCTAATTCCCACTGTTTGGGGGATTTCATACCAGATTGTCCAAAGAGACCGCTTATATGGTCAGTTGAAATTGTTGAGGCACATCTTTTAAACCCCATTTCATGAGTAGATCATGTTGATCTCGTTCAGCTTAAGATTCCAGTTTCTCTATCACAGTTTTGTAATCAATCTTGTAATTTCCTGGTGTCCCTATAACTCATTCATCTTGTCCACATCTGTGGCTGTAAAAGTTCACTTCTCATTTTCTAAATTGATCTCTTCAACAACAATGGAAGGTCATTTGATGAAGGTTGGTAATTTGGCTTGTTGAGGTTGAGCTCAAGCCTCAGCTGGTTTTTGACTCAGTTACTCAGCTTATGGTCACTTTAACCTTTACAGGGTCTCGCTTAGGCTTTTACGACCAAATCTCTGCTGTTTGTTTTGGAGTCAGAGGATTTCGAGGAAGGCTGTTCCCAGGCAGGGAGATTAAGCTAATGGCACCTTCCCTGTCCATCTCCTAATGAACAAAGGTGGCAATACATACAACATAGACATTAATAGGAGTGTAGAGTGATGGTTTTGTCATGACTGAAAAACTTTAATACAATCACTGTTGCAGGACAATGCATATAGTTTGCAACAGAATTAGGTTTCCTTATGAAAAATAGTGTCACGAATAAGACCAGAGCATGTTGATTCGCAGATCTCCATTCTCTTGTCCTTTCTACCGAAGCTTTGTTTGTCAGTTTCCAAAGCTTGTTAGCGGTCCTCTTGCCGCAAGCATAGTCACCAGGCACATTGCCACCCGATGCTAATGTGTAATCACACGTTTACAGGAGCTAATGGCCAAATTAATTTCCCGTCACAGATGTGCGGTAATGGCCAAGTGATTTGTTTATTTTTCTCAGGCTTTGACTGCTTCGTGAGAAAGAGTGGTCATCAAAAGTCGTCAGACTTTGGCGATTCTATGAGTCCTGCAGTGCAATCTCTTCACAAACTCTATAATATGACTTGAAACGTACTACACAGCAAAGATTTCATGTCTCGCATACAGTTACCTTCAATTTTATAGTCCTTAGCTTCATTCATCCTTCAGCCGCTCAACGTTTCTTTGAAGACAGCCTTTTTTCAAGTTTCTACTTTTGCTAAAATGTCAGTAAATGTCAGTGGATGAAGATGATACACTTTGCACATTTTATGATAACTTATCAAATGGCATATTTAAAATTATAGCCTTACATTTGGCTTATATTGATAGTATCTCACTTTTAAAAAATGGATTTAAAATGCTTTCCTGTGCCTGTTTTATCAGATTATTATACTTGGTAATGGTGAGTACACTATTTTAAATGGACACGTATAGGATTTGGTCCGTGAAAAGGCGAGTAGATTACCTGCCTGTATTTGCAAAACCAAATGCACATGGCATGCGGCTCAACGATTTGCTTAATTTAAAACACTTCCATTTTCACCGCCTTGCAAATGCGTTTGATGGCCTTCTAGCTCTTCCTCCATCACATATGAATATAGGAATGGGGCGTTAAATGAAGTAAAGCTAATACAATTGATTCTAATGGCTGCATGGAACAACAGGACAAGGATGTTCAGTCATCACCACTCATACGATTCTCATTCGGCTCCATTTGGTTTTTATGGAAGGCCATTTAGCGGCAGTTTTAATGAAGGTTGATTGGCAATGTGTCGGAGTGGCCATTTCAGTCAGTGGGCTGTTCCTGCTTGTGATCTACAATTATGAGTACATTTAGGCCAGACATCTCATCTTAAGTAAGCTATCAGCATCAGTAGAGGCTTAGCCACCTGTATCAGCTCCTCACGGAGATGACATCTGTATGTTGTACTTTTTTTCTTGGTGCTCCATATTTTTGCAAGCTTAATGTTTTACCTCTTTGTGTTCTCATTGAGTGCCCCAACTCCCCCTTTTTGAGAATCTCCTTCCTTAGTTCTCTCTCTCTCTCTCTCTCTCTCTGTGTATAAATGAGCTGTATTTTCAGACAGGATGTTGTATCATAATGAGGGGTTTGTCACCAGCAGCCCGTGTGGTGGAGTAGATAAAAAGCGGGGCTTGATTAGGGGGACAAGGCATATTGATTCCCATTGACGGTCACTTTCCCCAGCTCTTAATGAAAGGAATGCAAATGAGTCTCCGAGTTCTCTAAGGGGGAGCGGGGCTGAGATATGGGCCTTTGACTCCCTGTCGTAAGAGGGACATGTATCATTGGCCATGGTTCACTGGGGAGTCCTTCACGGAAACGTTTGGTCCGTTTCATGTTCTCAAGACGCCGGCAAGCACAAGCCAAATGTGGAAAACGTAATGGACTGTGTCCGTACGTGTAATTTAGCAAAATGGATAGGGGCACGTGGGCTCAAATGGTGCTTATGCTATTGATTTAGGAAACAAGCTGTATTCTTAAAAGGAAACAAGCTGTACTGTACCGTCTTGTATGTTTTATTCAAGCTGCTATCATCTGTAGTGTACCATCTGGTCATTGTTCTTCACTGGTGATGTCATAAATGAGGATATATGATCTTTTTTCCCATCTCTCCTCTATAGCAACAGACTGGCGCCTAGCAACCATGACCGGATACATCGGCTACGGCAAGAGTTTCAGCAGGTCAAGCAGGAGGAGGAACCTGATGACCGCCGTCGTTCCTACAGCTTTCAACAGCAACAGTGGGTGAGTGCAAAAGCCTGGTGTTTGGTGTTCAAGGCAAAGGGCAACGTGTATTACAATGAGATATTGTCAGGGATTGCATGAATTTTAGTATTTTTTGGGGGGGGCATTTGTTGTCAGCTTGTGTTTTATCTTCTTTTAAAAATGCATCTCACAGTTTATTTGCCCCCAACCTTGTCTGTATTTGTTAGGTCTGCACAGAGGTGAATGTGTTTTAACATTTTGTCCTTGAAAGTCAGTGCTTCACTTATTGTCTGAGGTTAAAGGCTAGCCATTATTTTATCTTTATCAGCAAGTTAAAATAATATACACTGCTCAAGAGGCTGGGAATGGAGTTGCAGGCGGTCAAAGGTCAAATAGCTGTGTATCTTTACTCTGTAATGGCCTGAGCCAGACATGGCGGTCTGTCTTGTGACTTCCTGTTAAAGGCACGGAGGGGATTTTAAAAGATGACAGACTAATTACCTCAAGGAATGGAACCATTTCCTAAATTATAGGTCAGCTCTCTGACCCTGTCCTCTCCGACACATATTTGGCCTCCATTTTCCTTCCAGGTCTTGAATAGCTCTAAAGAGATTAGAATGTGTTAAACTCAATTAATGCTTTAATGTCCTGTTTCACTCAGATCAGTGCAGAGAGCAGAAGCAAATAATAAGTTAAAAAATATTCAGCATCTTAGACACTTACCTTAATGATTAATGATGGATGCATAATGAAAATGCCCTTGCTTACAGGTGAAGCGTGTCATTTATAAGTGGCACCAAATGGAAGAGCAGAAAATCTAGAATTGTACATTTTCTGAAATGCGAGTGGTGCTTGTCCTTGCAAAATTCGCTGACGCACTGCCGGGGTATTGTGGGTTGTTGCCAAGGTGTTGCTAGGGCATTCTGGATAATGCTGGAATGTTGCTAGGTGGTTGCTAGGGTGTTATGGGTGATTTCTAGGTTTAGCTAGTTCTGGTTTACTGGCCCAAATCAAAAGTGCCCACATCCAAGGCTCTATTAAACATAGTCTGTGGAAAGGGGTTGGATCTCTCTTTTGGTGTAAGTGTATGGGTTTTTCTCACTGCTAATGAAAGAATAATTCTACTTAATAACAGCTTGTTTTATCCCAGTTATGACTAGTGTTTCACTTCAGGAATACATATGCTCTCCCAAGCAAAGGCTCTTGGACTCAGAGATACTTGGACTCGGAGACAGGCACTGTCTTTTGACTATCTTTAGCTAGTCTGTTTGCAGTCTGGGTGAATCAAAACCTCTCTTGGTACATGGTGTCACATTGTCTGGGCTTCTAGTACAGGAAGTAAAAGCCCTGTTGTTTGCACAGCGCCGAACTAGAGGAGTCAAGCTGTAAAGCGCTCTAATTGCTTGTGATAGTTTACATTGTTTAAAGACTAGAGACATTTTCCAGTAATAGAATACGCTCTCTCCCTCATGTCTCAAGTCTAGTGTATTAATGGTTGACGGGTCGGCCTCTCAGTTTGAACAGGACTGGTTTCAAATAACAAAACATGTTAGGTGGGACCCAGGGAATGCCTTAGAGTCTTTCAGGGTATTATAAGAAGCGCCAATTCCCTGAAGTCTGCGGTTTAGATGTCGAGCATTACTTTTTTCTACATGCGGTCAGCACGGTTGCCATACGCATGTTGTGTCAAGGGGATGTTGAAATACAGGCACATGCTGGTGGGAAAAGAGTCTCTCCAGCTTTGAAATGGTGGTGCTGTATGTCACGCTGGTCTACGAGCTGCTATTGACGCAAACAATAAACAATACTTACAGCACTAAAAGCTTGTGTCAAACAATAGCTGAGAGGTGTGTGTTAAGGATATAACTAAGTCTTCAAGATTAAATGTTAAGGTGAGTCCCCGTCAATGTTTATCGTGGTTCTACTAAAAACGGTGTAATGCTAAGTTTCACAAGGAATCAGGTGGTCCAGGTGTTTCTTCCCTGGATTGCGTTAGAATCAAACACACAAAGTGAATACAAACAGGTTTGACGTTGATTTAAGGTCTGAGAGGGCCCGTGAGCACTGTGGTCCTGTTGACTTGTAGAAATATACAGCCGTCAGTCGTAGCGGCAGGTTGAGAGAATGATGGTTAAGCAGTGTAAGAGAGCACAAGGGAGGCGTTTGTAGCCATAACAGTCTTGTTGATCCTAGTGCCATAAGCTTGATATAATGACGTTATAAAACTGTCAAAACAAAGTCACATGTTCCTCTGAGAGCATCCAGAAATTCTTTTGGGTGCACTGATGTAACAGTGAAAACTTGTTCAACATCAGAACATCATAAACGGAGCATTGAATTACCAGTGTTTTGGCCATGGTATCTGTTTTACCATGGGGATGCTCTTTTCCCAACCGACAACTGCCGCTAATTATCCGATTATTAACCGTTAACTGATAATATTAAATTGGCATTAAATAAGAATACAATTGACGATGTTCACGCACCTGCAGCGTTTCTGACAACAGAGAAAAACAATCAAATATAAATAAAAAGCATAAAATAAATAGGCCAACACTAAATATTTGTCACTTAAATAATTACCAATTTAAGATGACAAAACGAAAATACACTGAATCCGTTTGAAGCTTTGAAGAACCGGAATATATTTATTGACCTCTTTGTCAAAAAAAATAGCAGGCCTACCTCAATCCACACCTTGTATGGTTTTAATTTTTTTTAAAGTAACATGTCTAAGTGAGGTGGGTTTAGTCTGGAGCGCACCCTGTTAACAGAAAACACCCTTTCAAGCTTTGTTTATACTTTCGAGCCTCCGCTGACTGCGCGCGCGCGCCTTGTCCGTTTTGGGGACGTGTTTATACTCGACGCGCTCGCGGTTGTGCTATCCTTTGAAACGACAGAGGGCGACTCGGAGTAATTGTTTTATAAAACAAGAACATACGTGACAATGTTTACTTCAGTAAACTTGACCAAAACCACACTACGAAAAGCCTTAAACAAGGCTTCAGATGGCACTGGTGCCCCGGGAATAGGGCTGAAACGATTAGTTGACAATAAAAAATTGTCGACAAATATCTTTGTTGTCGAGTAGTCGTTTGATCTCATGTGACCTAATGTAAGGGCCTGCAATATCGCGATTTGACTGCTGTAGTGCTAGAGTGTAATGCAGCCCTTACGAATGTTGCGGTAGAAGAAAACAGCGCGAATGACGGAGTGCAAACAAATCTGAACTAGCCATGGAATGAGCAAGATGTGGGAAAGTTTCACAAAACATCAAACTAAGGCTGCGTCTCAATCAGCTTCCTGATTAGTGCCCTGACTACTGAACCAGGAGCTGATTGAGACGTGCAAGGCGAAACGTGCATATTAAAGAGGTAACAACTAACTAACTAACGGTAAATCTCTTTATTAGAGAATGCAATACTACTAATATTTGTAATAATATTAACAATAATAATATAATTACGGTAATGTGATGATTTATTTAGCATATAATAGTTTGATCGAGCTTGGAGTCAGGACTGTTTTTATTATTATAACACTATTAGGTATTATAGTCTCATCACTTGCCTGTATTTTGTTCCATATGCATGAAGACTTACAAAAGGCGATGGTAGGAAGAATATCATGTCAGTTACTTTTTCATATTGTTAATTAAAAGGTGAATGAGAATCTGTCAGCTCAACTGTCATGCAAGAGATTAATATTATGTCATTTTGTCTGCAATGTCATTTGCAGATTCATATTTTTACCATTCTTTGTGTCCTGAAATAAATGTCCTCTTTTTCTGTTTCAGTTCTAAGAAAAGCAGTGGGGCCTGTTATTGTTTTACAAATGAAGCTCTTAATACTGCTGCCAAGAGATGCTTACATTCAAACATCTATTTTTTGTTGTTGTCTGTAATGCAGCTCATTTTTGTGTATTATTATTTATTTTTTCAATTGAAAGAGAACAGAATATTTAAACAATGCTTAGAGAGCATTTATGTGTGATTTGAGTTCTGAGAACTTGGCTCAAAGTTAATTAAAACAACCAGTTCAAAAGCTTTTTTATATATTATAGTTAGAATATGTATAACTCTATGTTTTAACTAATTGAAAAAGCAAATAGAAAATTTACTGATTAGTCGTTGATGTCAATGACAATAATTGACGATAAGTCGATTAATCGTTCTAATAATCGTTAGATTAATCGATTATTAAAATAATCGTTTGTTGCAGCCCTACCCGGGAATACAGAGAATACGCCTCGCTAGAGTGGCCAGCCTTGGGAAGCGCCTTTCATTTGCTTTCCACCAGTCAGGAGCTTGTAATACCGCGTAGCATATTTTGCAAGTAACTTTGTCGCCCTTTCTGTCGAAATGGTCCCACACAGTAACGTTAGGCCTACTTCTTTTCCATTGCTTTATTTTGCAAAATATGTCTGTGTGGTTGCACGTGTCAACCCGTCCCGTGAGTTAACAAACACAGCATATTTTTCTTTAACCATGCAGCAAAAAACAACAACAACTTTTAAACCGTTTAACTCAAAATTCTTACTTTCGGTTAACGGTTAAAGAGGCCAATATGAGCATCCCTAATGGATACCATGGGATAAAAAATATAAATATATTAGGGCCAAGACTTTAACGCGTTAATTAAGATTAAGTAATTACGTGACTTTAACGCGTTAATTAAGATTAATTACGCAAAAAAAAAAAAATTTAACACTTATTTTTGCACCGCGGAACGTTTTTCAATGAATGCGTTTCGACGGACCGATTATACCGGAGCACCAACTAGCGTTCTTGACTTCCGACAACAACAAACCACAGTTAACATGAACGAAGAAGCTGACGAGACCGCTTTGCTTGGCCCCGTGGATGGGAACATTTTTAAAAGTTTTAAAAAACGAAAGGATGGAAGCGTCGACAAGAGCATGGTTGTGTGCAAGCTATGCAACAAGGAATTTGCGTATCACCGCAGCACATCGAGCCTCAAATATCACCTCAACGCAAAACACATAGGAGTTAGCGTGGACGTTAGCCCGACTCCGAGTAAAGTTAAAAGGACCCACACTCCACCAGATGACTGGTTTCAAGACCAGGGTAACTAAGTCACTGGTCTGCTGGACTGAAATAAATAAACAATATTTTGTTGATTAAGCTTATGTATACTAAATTATTCAATGGTATACTATAAAATAAAAAAGTATACTGTTCTCAGGTTAAATATCTATATTCGATTAATTTCGATTAATTAATTACAAAGATTAATTTTTTTAACCGAGTCCCGGCCCTAAAATATATGTTTAAATATATACTTACTTATTGTTTGTATAGTAATATATAACACATTTACATATAATACCATGCTTTCCTAAGTACTAAATATTTACCATGAAAATACTGTTGTTTTGTCTCAACACCAAATTTAGATAATAGCATGATTTAAAAAAATCGATATCTTCCATTGCTTGATATCTTTTACACGTGCCACAGTAATACCATGGCATTCTGAATTATTATTTTAAGTACCTTTCTAAATACCATGATATATAAATATGATCATCATTGAGTATCATGGTATACAGTATATCATTTCAAAACAAAATGATCATCACTGTACCATTGTATCAGCAAGATTGATTATTTTCCCATTGAAAGCACTCAACTAATTAACATTTACTTGTGACCACCTAGTTACAAAGTCTCTTGGTTGTTATTTATAGCTTTGATTATAAATACACAGCATTACACTATTCAGAAATGTCCCTCAAGAGCAACATAAAATCAAAGTGGCATGAAACAATGATTGATTGCCTTTTAAATATGTAGCTATGTGGGAAAACTCCCAACTTCACATCAAACGCCTCTCATTTCTTTATGAAGAAAAATGGGTAGGTACACCCCAGATAATCCTTCAAACCCAGCGTGAGTTCTGACAGCATGAGACGCACATTAGGACAGTGATTAAGGTGTGTTCCCTGCGTTCACAATCCCCAGAGGACTGAAAGAAACCCGTCATCAGGTGTTATGTGCGGCGACGAGCTGCCATCCCAGATCGCTGATAATCGCCCCATGGCCAGAACCTGTCACAGACCTCCAGCGGTAAATAGACAATTAGACGTGTCTTGTTATGCCTCCCTTGTATATCACGCCCAGCGTTTTTCGCTATGACTTTGAAAGGGGCTTTTCCAGATGTTTGTCATAAAGAGCATGTTCTTTCCAGAGGCTTGCCGGCCTGTCTCAGCCAATAAAACTCTATCTTTTGTTAAGACGATCAGAGGCCACACAAGGGACGGAAGTATTATGCCTGGATCACACACACACACACACAAATGCTTTCATTAGGCCCGTATTTACATCCCTTTCTCCTCTTTTACAAGGACCTCAGTGCTGACAAGCATTCAGTCAGCCTTCATGACTCGAAAGAATGCCATTGATTTCAGGATTCAGAGGAACCAGCATGTTTTCTTTGATTATAAACCGCACAGGAAACAAGGCCTGATTTCCACAGTGTGGAATCAGAAAACTCGTACAGTTGACCCACTGTGGCCAATGGTTAGACGAGGTTATCTCTCGATACTGCAGGAACACACTGTAAGCTCAATGAACAATGGCTGCATGTAGGCGAAAAGAAGTGTACAACATGATAATGAGCCTACAGTGGGCAGATAACTCTACTGCAGGTCGAGATTAGTGTCCCCCTGTGAAATATATGTGGCTTGCCTCCCTACTCTTTTATATCCCTCCACATGCGGTAGATTTAGAACTAGATGATAAAATTGAGATTACCTACAGGGGATGGGGGACTATATCTGTTCTGAACTCAGATATACACATTCAACCCCTCACCCTCATGTTCTGTTTAGGGTCTGAGAGACACCGAGGGCCATTTTATGACACTCAGGTTGGTACGTCATGACTTTTTCTAAACTGTTGGTAAACAAAATGTCAATTTAACATATCTCAAACATCCTCAAAAACCAAACAGGTTTGTTAGGGTGTTACTATGCAGTTGCTAGCATCTTCTGAGAGGTTTCTAAGGTGTTGATAGGTGATTATTAGGGTGTTTTAGAGTGTTGCTAGCATCTTCTGAGAGGTTTCTAAGGTGTTGCTAGGTGATTATTAGGGTGTTTTAGAGTGTTGCTAGCATCTTCTGAGAGGTTTCTAAGGTGTTGCTAGGTGATTATTAGGGTGTTCTGAGTGTTTTAGAGTGTTGCTAGCATCTTCTGAGAGGTTTCTAAGGTGTTGCTAGGTGATTATTAGGGTGTTTTAGAGTGTTGCTAGCATCTTCTGAGAGGTTTCTAAGGTGTTGCTAGGTGGATATCAAGGTGCTCTTGGGTTTTTAATATGTTACTATGCAGTTTATGTGGTCTTCTGGGACATTTCTAAGGTGTTGCTAGGTAGTTAATAGGGTGTTAAGTGTGTTGCTAGTGTCTTCTGAGAGATTTCTAAGGTGTTGCTAGGTAGTTAATAGGGTGTTAAGTGTGTTGCTAGTGTCTTCTGAGAGGTTTCTAAGGTGTTGCTAGGTGGTTATCAGAGTGCTCTGAGTGTTTTAGTGTTGCTAGCATATTCTGAGGGGTTTCTAAGGTGTTGCTAGGTGGTTATCAAGGTGCTCTTGTGTTTTTAATGTTACTATGCAGTTTATGTGGTCTTCTGGGACCCTTCTAAGGTGTTGCTAGGTAGTTAATAGGGTGTTTAGTGTGTTGCTATGCAGTTGCTAGTGTCTTCTGAGTGGTTTCTAAGGTGTTGCTTAGTGGTTATTAGAGTGCAACTATGCAGTTGCCAGCATTTCCTGAGCGGTTTCTAAGATGTTGCTAGGTGGTTATCAAAGTGCTCTGAGTGTTTTAGTTTTGTTAGCATCTTTTGAGAGGTTTCTAAGGTGTTGCTAGGTGGTTATCAAGGTGCTCTTGGGTTTTTAATATGTTACTATGTAGTTTATGTGGTCTTCTGGGACATTTCTAAGGTGTTGCTAGGTAGCTAATAGGGTGTTAAGTGTGTTGCTAGTGTCTTCTGAGAGGTTTCTAAGGTGTTGCTAGGTGGTTATCAAAGTGCTCTTGGGTTTTTAATATGTTACTATGCAGTTTATGTGGTCTTCTGGGACCCTTCTAAGATGTTGCTAGGTAGTTAATAGTGTGTTGCTATGCAGTTGTTAGTGTCTTCTGAGTGGTTTCTAAGGTGTTACTTAGTGGTTATTAGGGCGCAACTAAGGAAATGCTGGCAACTGCAGAGTGGTTTCTAAGGTGTTTTAATATGTTATTATGCAGTTTATCTGGTCTTCTGGGACATTTCTAAGGTAGTTTTAGTGTGTTGCTATGCAGTTGCCAGCATTTCCTGAGTGGTTTCTAAGGTGTTTATAGGTGGATATTAAGGTGTTTTGGGGTTTTTAATGTTACTATACAGTTTATGTGGTCTTCTGGGACATTTCTAAGGTGTTGCTAGGTAATTTTAGTGTGTTTGCTATGCAGTTGCTAGCATCTTATGAGAGGTTTCTAAGGTGTTGCTAGGTGGTTATTTAGGTGTTCTTGGGTTTTTAATGTTACTACACAGGTGGTCTTCTGGGATATTTCTAAGGTGTTGTTTTAGTGTGTTTCTATGCAGTTGCTAGCTTCTAAGAGGTTTCTAAGGTGTTGCTAAGTGGTTATTAGGGTGTCTTTGTGTGTTGCTATGCAGTTGTCAGCATTTCCTGAGTGGTTTCTAAGGTGTTGCTAGGTGGATATCAAGGTGTTTCTGGGTTTTTAATGTTACTATGCAGCTTATCTGGTCTTTTGGGACATTTCTTTCTCGGATGTTTCTAAGGTGTTGCTAGGTATTTATTAGGGTGTTTTAGTGTGTAACTATGTAGTAGCTAGCTTATTCTGAGAGGGTTCTAAGGTGTTGCTATGTGGTTATTTAGGTGGATTTGTAATGTTACTATGCAGTTTATGTGGTCTCCTTGGAGGTTTCTAAGGTGTTCCTCTGAATGTTGTCACAGTAGTGTATTGCTATACTGTGGTTGCCAGGGTGTTGTTAGGGTGTTCTGGGAGCTGTCTAAAATGTTGCTAAGTATATTATAGTTTTCTTATTGTCATCATGCTGTTGTACGGGTGTTTTGGATTGTTGCTAAGGTTGTGAATTGTGTGCATTGTCCTTCTGTCACGTTGTTATGCTGTTCAGATGTTCTGAGTGGTTGCTAGGATGTTTTGGCTCTATAGATAAACCTTCCCTAGTGCACAAGCACTCGAGCAGAAAACAGTCTATAGCTGTTGTCCCTTTCACATTCTTTTTCTATTTTCCTGTCCTTTATTTTGTGTGACACAGACACCTCCATGTTGTCTTAACTTTTTGCAGAACATGCTTGTTTTCCATTCCTTTACTTCTGCTTTCTGTCCTTTCTTTATCTCTGTTTTCTTGCACTCACCCTGTCAAGTGCATCAGTTCCAAAATGAAGTCCATATGTCGGCGCAGGTTTCTGGAAGTGGTTGAGTGTATAGCGCAGTAAATATTGTTGCACATGGAGCATGTGTGCGCTCTGACCCCCCCGTGTACCGCGAGCCCAAGCCGTCTTTGATATTTGAAGGCTGCGGGTCACGCCGCGCTGTAATCGTAACGATTATACGTGATTTGGAAGTCTGGGTCCAGCAGCTACCTCTACTCGCCATCCAGCTGTGCCATGCTTTCTTGCTCAGAACTGCTGTGGACAATTTTTTATAATTATGTCTGTCTCTCTATCAGGCCACTTTTTGTGTTTGTTCAGGTGGGTTTCGTGTTGTTGTGTTTGCTCTGTGTCCGAAAAGAGTATAAAAAAGTGATAAATTCTGTGTGATTAATGAGAGAGTCTGGAGAACTCATGAAAATGTCATGCTTTCATGTTTTTATAAGCATTGAACAGATGAACTTTAAATAATCAGGTTCTACATGCAGAGCATTGCTGTTATTCTGAACCACGGTTAAATTAGTACTGGGGAAGTTTATTGTGTTTTGCTATTTGATGATTTATTTTTAGGTAACAGCTGGGATATACGTTTAATTGAAAGTGAGATTATTTTTTCTTCATTAAAAGTGTTTGACATTAATTGACTAAATGTGGTTAAAAATGGCATTCTAGATGGCAAACATCCTCCTTAAAAACCAAGCATCTAGCATCTTATGAGAGGTTTCTAAGGTGTTGCTATGTGGTTATTAAGGTGTATTAACATTTCTATGGTGTTGCTATGTAGTATTATTGTGTTGCTATGCACTTGCTAGCATCTTCTGATAGGTTTCTAAGGTGTTGCTAGGTGGTTATTAAGGTGTTATTGGGTTTTTAATGCTACTATGCAGTTTATCTGGTCTTTTGGGACATTTCTAAGGTGTTGCTAGGTAGTTTTAGTGTGTTGCTATGCAGTTGCAAGCATCTTCTGAGTGGTTTCTAAGGTGTTGCTATGTGGTTATTAAGGTGTTCTTGGGTTTTTAATGTTACTATGCAGTTTATCTGGGATGTTTCTAAGGTGTTGCTAGGTAGTATTAGTGTGTTTCTATGCAGTTGCAAGTATCTTTTGAGAGGTTTCTGAGGTGTTGCTAGGTGGTCATTAAGGTGTTCTTGGGTTTTTAATGTTACTATACAGTTTGTCTGGTCTTCTAAGAGGTTTCTAATGTGTTGCTAGGTAGTTTTAGTGTGTTTCTATGCAGTTGCTAGCATCTTCTGATAGGTTTCTAAGGTGTTGCTAGGTGGTTATTAAGGTGTTATTGGGTTTTTAATGCTACTATGCAGTTTATCTGGTCTTTTGGGACATTTCTAAGGTGTTGCTAGGTAGTATTAGTGTGTTACTATGCAGTTTATCTGGTCTTCTGGGACGTTTCTAAGGTGTTGCTAGGTAGTTTTAGTGTGTTGCTATGCAGTTGCAAGCATCTTCTGAGTGGTTTCTAAGGTGTTGCTATGTGGTCATTAAGGTGTTCTTGGGTTTTTAATGTTACTATGCAGTTTATCTGGGATGTTTCTAAGGTGTTGCTAGGTAGTATTAGTGTGTTTCTATGCAGTTGCAAGTATCTTTTGAGAGGTTTCTGAGGTGTTGCTAGGTGGTCATTAAGGTGTTCTTGGGTTTTTAATGTTACTATACAGTTTGTCTGGTCTTCTAAGAGGTTTCTAATGTGTTGCTAGGTAGTTTTAGTGTGTTTCTATGCAGTTGCTAGCATCTTCTGATAGGTTTCTAAGGTGTTGCTAGGTGGTTAAGGTGTTATTGGGTTTTTAATGCTACTATGCAGTTTATCTGGTCTTTTGGGACATTTCTAAGGTGTTGCTAGGTAGTATTAGTGTGTTACTATGCAGTTTATCTGGTCTTCTGGGACGTTTCTAAGGTGTTGCTAGGTAGTTTTAGTGTGTTGCTATGCAGTTGCAAGCATCTTCTGAGAGGTTTCTAAGGTGTTGCTATGTGGTTATTAAGGTGTTCTTGGGTTTTTAATGTTACTATGCAGTTTATCTGGGATGTTTCTAAGGTGTTGCTAGGTAGTTTTAGTGTGTTTCTATGCAGTTGCTAGCATTTTCTAAAAGGTTTCTAAGGTGTTGCTATGTGGTTATTAAGGTGTTCTTGGGTTTTTAAAGTTACTATGCAGTTTATCTGGTTTTCTGGGATGTTTCTAAGGTGTTGCTAGGTAGTATTAGTGTGTTGCTATGCAGTTGCAAGTATCTTTTGAGAGGTTTCTAAGGTGTTGCTAGGTGGTCATTGAGGTGTTCTTGGGTTTTTAATGTTACTATACATTTTGTCTGGTCTTCTAAGAGGTTTCTAATGTGTTGCTAGGTAGTTTTAGTGTGTTTCTATGCAGTTGCTAGCATCTTCTGATAGGTTTCTAAGGTGTTGCTAGGTGTTTATTAAGGTGTTCTTGGGTTTTTAATGTTACTATACAGTTTATGGGACGTTTCTAAGGTGTTGTTTTAGTGTGCTGCTATGCAGTTGCTAGCTCTAAGAGGTCTCTAAGGTGCTGCTAAAAGGTTATTAGGGTGTCTTATTGTGTTGCTAATAACCACCTAGCAACACCTTAGAAACCTCTCATAAGATGCTAGATGCTTGATTTCATCTAGAATGCCATTTTTAACCACATTTAGTCATGGCTAATACTTTCAATGAAAAATGGCATTCTAGATGGCAAACATTAATAGCCCTTTTAATGCGAGTTAATTTCTGTCCCTCCATTGACAGTCTAAGCAACTTCCACTGACTTCTTCAAAAAGTTCATAAAGAGATCCTAAAACTGATCCATACGAATCAATCTATTGATTACAAATAGACTCAACGGCTTTATATAATGAAGGAAAGTCTCACGTGTTTGGAACAACATTAGGGTGATTAAATTAAGACAGAATTTTTATTTTTGGGTGAACTGTCCCTTTAAGTGACTGACCTACTTTTGATTCATTCATCCAAAATTTGACATATTCCCTGACATTCTGCATTATACAGTAAATTCTATTTTTATTCTGCAATTCTGTCCATGTTTTCTGCATCGCATAAACCACAGGGCCTTAATTTAATGCCACCATACTTTTTGATCCAAGGCCTTAAATTGTGGAAGGTCAAATTAAGACCCGTGGAAACCCTGGTATGATTTATAAGCCATTTTCCTCATGAGGACCAAAAATGTCCCCACAAGGACACGGATTTCAGATATTGCCATCTTTGTGGGGGACATTTTGTCTTCATAATGTAGGGTTTACCAGGACACACACACACACACCTGATTTTCTCTTCAGTGCAAATCTCATTAAAACATCTCACTGTGAATAATTACTGCATTGTTGCTTCTAGCTCGCAATAAAAGCATTTCCTTTTCTCTGTTTTCGGCTTAATATGTTGCAAACGAGGACATTTTCCTGGGCCTTTAGCTATTAAAATGTGTCTCGCTGGAGATGTTCCTCAGCCTTCATCAGACATGAATAACATCGCCTGATTCTCCAGGATGCTGTAAAACCATCGCCATAATGTTTAATCCTTCTGTTTTCCCCATAGCTCCGTCGTATGAATCGTTTAAATGTTCGCCTCTCCTCATTAATGCAGCATTTGTCATTTTTTGCGAAGTCAGCCGTTTGAAGCACAAGTGCACTCGAGGCTAATTGCGTTCGGGTGTGGTAGTCACGTTTCTCATTAGTGCACCTTGTGTTTTAGGAAGAATCGGTAGTGATCAAGAGCCCCTCATTAATTATTAAACCACACCGGACCATGAAATCTGAAGTGATGCTGTGCTTGTCAAATCTGGTGCACTCGTTAACTCAGTTAATGCACACATACAGTGTAACACTAATCAGTGATTAAACATGGCACAAGCTTGTATGACTGTGGAACACAAAAAGAGATGTTTTAAGATGCTGCTGTCAAGCTGTCTTTGTGTAACACAAATGTTTATTTACATTTCAGGCCAACACAGGTTCCTACACACCGACGGGGCGGCACTCGGTTTCTGTGGATATGCAAGTGCAGAAAAAGAGGGAAGACAGAGACTCTTTTACTCAAGCCCAGAGGCAATACAACTCCTTACCGCGGTAAGACTGCACACTATATCTCAGAATACATCTGAGACCACACATTCACTCTCACGACAACAATAACACTAAATAAACAATATCTCCCTAAAGCACGTTTAACTTTTGTGCACAATCTCTGGAATCGAAAAGTAAAAGTTTTAAATATTATTAATTAGCATATGTAAGTATATTTTATATTGTTAATAATACACATTATTATTATTATTATATGGTACTCTTCAAAAGATGTATTTCATGTTTTAGAAAGAAGTCTCTTCTGCTCAGCGAGGCTGTATTTATTTAATTAAAAATACAGTAAAAATAGTATTAATGTGAAATATTAGTATAATTTGAAATAATGTGTCAATATGTTGTAAAATGCAATTTATTCCTGTGATCAAAGCTGAATTTTCAGCATCATTACTCTAGGGCTGCAACTAACGATTATTTTGGTGATCGATTAGTTGGCCGATTATTTTTCCGATTAATCGGATAAAAGCCCGCTCTTTATTTTATTGGCAAAACACACTATTCCACATCATGCCCAACACTGTCCTTCAAACAAACGTGTGAGCTGAGTGCCATGAACACATACTTAGTGAATATATAAAAATGCATAAAACAGGGTTATTGTAGTTATTCATTGGTAACCACAATTGAACCATAGTTTTGCTTCAATACATAGTTTAACTATATGGTATGTGTGGTTATACAAACGGTAATCAATACGCCAAAACATACGATTTGTTGCTCAAGAAACATTCCTTCATTGCAGGATCCTTTGTTGAATAAAACATTAATAGAAAGAACAGCATTTATTTAAATAATTAGTTTGTAACATAAATGCCTTTACTAGTCGTGTTTCCATTACCCTTCAAACACGTCAATTTAGCAAAAACTCCCATATAGCCAATATATAACTCCCATATATAATTTTTACGCTCGCATGAGGTGGTTTTTCAGGCAATTCAAAAAAGGAATTTTTTCACAGTTTTTTCGCATTTACAGGTCACCTGGCGTACGTTCAAGCTCAAACCGGTGCGCAACGTTTTGCTACAGTTTCCGGGTTGAACGCCATATTTCCTGAAAACAGTGTGCAACGGGGTTTGAGATACGGTTTCTCTTGTTTGGTGGGTGTGTCAGTAATGTCAGCCCAATCAGCAGCAACATGTACACTCACCTAAAGGATTATTAGGAACACCATACTAATACTGTGTTTGACCCCCTTTCGCCTTCAGAACTGCCTTAATTCTACATGGCATTGATTCAACAAGGAGCTGAAAGCATTCTTTAGAAATGTTGGCCCATATTGATAGGATAGCATCTTGCAGTTGATGGAGATTTGTGGGATGCACATCCAGGGCACGAAGCTCCCGTTCCACCACATCCCAAAGATGCTCTATTGGGTTGAGATCTGGGGACTGTGGGGGCCATTTTAGTTCAGTGAACTCATTGACATGTTCAAGAAACCAATTTTTAAAATGATTCGAGCTTTGTGACATGGGGCATTATCCTGCTGGAAGTAGCCATCAGAGGATGGGGACATGGTGGTCATAAAGGGATGGACATGGTCAGAAACAATGCTCAGGTAGGCCGTGGCATTTAAACGATGCCCAATTGGCACTAAGGGGCCTAAAGTGTGCCAAGAAAACATCCCCACACCATTACACCACCACCACCAGCCTGCACAGTGGTAACAAGGCATGATGGATCCATGTTCTCATTCTGTTTACGTCAAATTCTGACTCTACCATCTGAATGTCTCAACAGAAATCGAGACTCATCAGACCAGGCAACATTTTTCCTGTCTTCAACTGTCCAATTTTGGTGAGCTGGTGCAAATTGTAGCCTCTTTTTCCTATTTGTAGTGGAGATGAGTGGTACCCGGTGGGGTCTTCTGCTGTTGTAGCCCATCCGCCTCAAGGTTGTGCGTGTTGTGGCTTCACAAATGCTTTGCTGCATACCTCGGTTGTAACGAGTGGTTATTTCAGTCAAAGTTGCTCTTCTATCAGCTTGAATCAGTCGGCCCATTCTCCTCTGACCTCTAGCATCAACAAGGCATTTTGGCCCACAGGACTGCCGCATACTGGATGTTTTCCCTTTTCACACCATTCTTTGTAAACCCTAGAAATGGTTGTGTGTGAAAATCCCAGTAACTGTGCAGATTGTGAAATACTCAGACCGGCCCGTCTGGCACCAACAACCATGCCACGCTCAAAATTGCTTAAATCACCTTTCTTTCCCATTCTGACATTCAGTGTGGAGTTCAGGAGATTGTCTTGACCAGGACCACACCCCTAAATGCATTGAAGCAACTGCCATGTGATTGGTTGATTAGATAATTGCATTAATGAGAAATTGAACAGGTGTTCCTAATAATCCTTTAGGTGAGTGCATATAAACCATGCGGTATTAAAGAGACAGCTCGCACAATGAGTCCAAGTAAAGAAATTTACAAATATGTCCGCTGCAGAACAGGGTGTTCAACGCAACACCGTTTCCAACGTTTTGCAATGCTTTATCGGGGCTGAACATAGCCCAGGCGTACGTAAAAGTCGATCATTACAGATGACACGGACAGAAGACGAGTTCTTAATTAAACTCATAATAGACAATAGAATAACAGGAATACTGGATTCTAAACAAAGAAATGCCACAAATGATCATGAAGACCTTGAAGCAGATATGGGGGAGAAACACACACACACCCCTCATACGCTCAAGTATAAGGGGCTTTCCTTGCCATAAATGCTTGGATAACACACACGTCTCCTTCCTTTAAAAACAATGGCTAGTGCGGTGGATGAGATATAGGCTACATAAGCCTACCAACATCCATGGCATAATTTTGAATGACTTATCGCGAGAGGAAAAAAATGATGTCACATGACTTCGGTTAATGGAAACGCTGTCATTTCACAATAGTTTTTTATCGACATTTAGAAAATATGCGCAAATCTGTAATGAAAATGTGGCTATTGTCACTTTTGATCAATTTAATGCACCCTTGCTGAATAAAAGTTCAAGTTTATTATTAGTGAAATGGTATTTAATGCCTATTTGTTTGGTTTGTGGAACATTGACCTTACGGTACCATGATACACATAATTAACCCTATATTATCTGATACCATCCCTGCCCAAGTACATTTAATAAAGGTATCCCTTACATTCAAGCAGTAAATCTCAAATACGAGCACATGCATTGCCAGAACTTCTAGAGCAATGCAGTGAAAACTAATATTTTAATAAATGCATGCAAATAAATGAGCCATAATCCAAATATGCGTGCAATCTTATGTTCACGTCTCCCACACTCCCTCTGACCTCAGCTGTAGTCATGCCATTGTCATGTGGTCGGCTCTGTCTTCGCTCTAAGCCCTCAGAACAGCAACAGCGTCTGTCTTCATGCTCACAGGGCCGGGAGAATGTGCCCCTCCTAAACCTAATAAAGATCAGCCCGAGAACCTGTTTGTTGAGGGAAGTTTATCTTGGCGACTGCAGTCTATAGGGCCCCACGTTTTTTGGATGGATATCGGCCCCATCCCTCATCTGTTTTATCTTCACTTTCTCTCTTCCTCCTCTCCTTTGCATATTTGTCATAAATGTCAATAAAGCTTAGAAATGTTGCCCGCAGGCTGAGTTTGATATCAGCGCTTCTACTTGCAGGCATTGGTATCTTCTTAATCTGCTTCAGTTCATGCAAAGCATCCAGCCAACAGACACGAGAAGAAGGAGAAAATCCCGCGTTGGAGCTTTACATACTTAACTGAGAGGGGTGGGGGCTGCAGGCGGTGCTGATAAAGTTTCACTCAATTTTCAGTGCGTTTATTTACAGCACAGCAGGAAAAACTACTTTATGTTTTCTGATGAAAATGTCCCCGCTCTAAAGTCACCTTCACAATGCGGTCGTGTTGGAGGTGGTCGGAGTGGATTTAAGACGCACAAAACAGAGAAAACACAAAATCTTGAAGGCTGACGTTGAAGCTTAAAGGAACACGCCACTATTTCTGAAAATAGGCTCATTTTCCAACTCCCCTAAAGTTAAACAGTTGAGCTTTACCGTTTTCGAATCCATTCAGCCGATCTCCGGGTCTGGCGGTAGCACTTTTAACATAGCTTAGCATAGATCATTGAATCTGATTAGACCATTAGCATCTCGCTCAAAAAAATTACCAAAGACTTTCGGCAATGCAGTGATTGGCTGGTGGCAAGACAGCAACGTAGTAACATCATATAATTAAAAAAAGACCTGGCGAAAAACTTGGCGAACTTTATAAGGAAACAGCAAAGCAACCAAAACAACATAAACATTATAATAGATGCATGAAATGTGCACTGTTTAACATGATTCCCAGTTATTCATATTCACCATTACTAGTATTTGTTTACCTTTTTATTTCAATTGCAATTAGCAATAAATAGCTGCAAGCAGCAATACCAGGGCCAAGAGCAACAGAAGCAAACAAGGAAGCTAGCAGTAGACCAACTGAAAAAATTTTAAGACAATTTTAAGCAAAAATGTTAAAACCCCACATTAAAACATTGAGTTGTATAGAGCCAATGTCATGTTTTGTTCTATTATAGCGCCACCAGGAGGCACAATCCTACAATTTGTTTTATGTGTCTTCGGAGTGAGCCCATACATGTGTGTGTCAATTTTTGTGAAAATATCTCATTTCTTTTTGGAGTTATAGACATTTTATATGAAAAAACACGTACAAAATACTGACACCTGACTTTGATTGGATTTTACTCCTCCTTACGATCAATATTTTGACATTTGGGCATTGATGTTTAACTATCGACCTATGTTTCCGAACTTCTGACGCTAGTTTTGTCTGATCGGACTAGCGGTTTCGAAGATATCAGTTGATGTTTTTTAAGCGCTAAATACCCACGCTGCACAAACCATACACCGAAACCTGGCAAGTCTGGTATCGTTGGACTTGGCAAGGACTCGAGTCAAAAAAAAGTTACTCCCATGAAAATAAGTCAACCCCACCCAAAGTTATACGCGTTTAAAAAAAAGAAATTCTTCACTTGGAGGCGCTGTTTCAAATCTTCTCAGGCTCCTTCAGGGCATCGTGCTGATGACCCATACCGAGTTTCGTAACAATCCGTTCATGTGTAAATAAAATACAGCATTTTAGCACATAATTCAAAATGGCCGACATCACTCTGAAAAATGCTGGGTTAAAAATAACCAGTGTTAATTTTGACAGCAAATTTTGATTTAGTTTTAGTCATAGTCTTTTGACTAAAATGCCATTTAGTTTTAGTCATATTTTAGTCACCTGAATTGTTTTTAGTTTTAGTCTAGTTTTAGTCGACTAAATATCATAAGATTTTAGTGGACTAAATCTACTGTAGATTTAGTCTCCTAAAATCTAATGAGTTTAGTTCAATTGTAATACATTAAGCATTTAAGCTCCATTTAATTTTGACATCATTTTGTTTTTGACATTAAAAATACACGAAAGAGAGCTCAATTCACTTTTTTGTTTGTTTTTTTTAAAAACATCTATATAGTTTTTATAACTTTGTATTTCTTTTAGTTAGTAGGCCATATCAGGTAAAGCTAAAGCTTCAAATAAGTTTGTTTATTTATTTTGTATTAATTTCAGTTAACATTTATTTAATTTCAAGTAATGATTTTTTTAAATGGTTTTAGTGAACTATTATAACCCTGATACTTTATTGAATATGTGTCAAATACTGCTCTTTCCTCCTGAATATGAATTAAATGGGAATTAAATGAAATACAGTTTATTGTGTAACCAAATACGAATATATAATGCGTGACTTTTAAATTATAAACAAGCTTGAAATACACATTGACTCTTATTTTGAAATCTCGCCTTACTATTGCAGTTGCAGGAGCTCATTCAAGATAAGGAGATAAAATATGCGTTGTTACAACCGTCTAAAACCCATTACTATATAAACATCATAAAGTAAACATTGTCATTATTCATCAGCATTAGTTCATAAACAATTGCCTGGCATAAATGTGCACTCTTCAGTGATTGTGAGCCGCTCTAATCGTCCCTCCCTAACATTTTCGTCTCGTTTTTATTTGTTGACGAAAATGACAGTATGTTTTCGTCATCCAACACTAGTTTTTATTTAGTTATCGTCTCGGTTTCGTCAGTGAAAAAAGGTTGACGAAAATTATGACGAAAATTATTCGTCAACGAAATTAACACTGCTCTGCAGGATCATTAAAGGGTTAGTTCACCCAAAAATGAAAATTATGTCATTAATTTCTCACCCTCATGTCGTTCGACACCCGTAAGACATTCGTTCATCTTCGGAACACAAATGAAGATATTTTTGTTGAAAGCTGATGCTGAGAAAGGCCTCCATTGACATTCAGTACATTTACACTCACAAGACCCATAAAAGGCACTAAAAACGTCGTTACAAAGTCCATCTCACTACAGTGGCTCTACAATAATTTTACGAAGCGATGACAATAGTTTTTGTGCGGGAAAAAAAATCTAAATAATGACTTTATTCCACAAGTTCTTGTCTTCCATGTAGGCCTCCGCCTTGAACTCACGAAGCACCGCGACGCATGCGCGAGAATATTACGCAGAACCGGCGTTCGGACACGTGACCCAGAAGCGAGGAGATTTGTTTACAACGAGCAGAGGAAGACGCGCTGTATCTAAGCTGTTGAATTCTACATTGATCGTGCTTTAGGTCTCGGCGTAGTGCTCAAAATGGGACTAAAGTGTGCATTTCATGGATTCCCGAACGCCGGATCTGCGTCATTTTCGCGCATGCGTCATGTGCTTCGTGAGTTCACGGCAGAGGGCAACATGGAAGACAAGAATTTGTGGAATAAAGTCGTTATTTTGATTTTTTTTTTCGCACAAAAACTATTGTCGTCGCTTCGTAAAATTATTGTAGAGCCACTGTAGTGAGATGGACTTTGTAACGATGTTTTTAGTGCCTTTTATGGGTCTTGTGAGTGTGAATGTACTGAATGTCAATGGAGGCCTTTCTCAGCATCAGCTTTCAACAAAAATATCTTCATTTGTGTTCCGAAGATGAACGAATGTCTTACGGGTGTCGAACGACATGAGGGTGAGTAATTAATGACATAATTTTCATTTTTGGGTGAACTAACCCTTTAATACTAACGCATTACAGCCTCACGCCGAGAACGTCTCTATAGTCTTCCTCCAGCACTATCACCGTCTCTGCTGTGATCTTATGAGCGTAGAATCTGTAGTACTTCTTCTATTCCTCAGCTGCGCAGCATATGTATCTGACACCACTCCAAAATTGCTCTGAAATTAAGTTATTCACGGCCGGGAGATCACTGGTCACAACAACCAAAATGAGTCTCTTGAACAGAAAGAAACGTATATTTAAACAATACAGCTTGAGTGAAAATCAATGTCACAAGTTTCCTTCACTGTGATTTGTTCTGGTGATTGGTTTGTAATGACTGTTCTGCACCTTTTTGGGGAAGTCTACATGATCTTTGACCTGAACATCCTTCCTTAGTCTGCGTTTTATTATGTTAACTAACCATTTTACCACTTCTGAGGCCATTATATAAAATATTTCCAGCACAACACACGCATACATACAGTCAGATGATATATTCAGACACAGATATGATGTTTCACTAGTGTGTGCAGGACACTGTAGTTCATTTCTGTAAGTGAGGAGATCAAAATAAAGTCAACTGTGACACATTACACCCAAATATTACTCGTACAGTGACTAGCAGTCAAATTTCTCAAAATTTGGGACCAAAATGATTCAGACACTTTGAGCTGAGCATGTTTTGCTTCAGTGTTTTTTCTTTACCTTTGACACCACAGACTATAAGTCCCTAACCCTAAGTATCAACCGTATAGTAATGATAATGATTACCTTGTAAACAAAATACTCACTTATACACTCATCATATACTTTCTAAAGTATAACATTGTGATCTGCAGGTATTTTGAAAAGGAATTATTGGGAAATGTCTGCTGTGTGTGTGTGTGTGTGGTCTAACCTACATGCAGGGTGCTTGTTTTTATTGGCTTTGAGAACGGTGTAACCAGGATATGTACAATTACAGAATTAGTCCCCCCTCAAGCAATGACAAAGCCCAGCGCACACCGCAGAAAGGAGGGGGGCTTGCATATAAAAAAAACCCTGTTCTATCCATCATTCTACTCCCTTCTTTTTTCTCCGCTCTTTCCCAAGACAGTAGAGAAAGTCCTAGGGTCGATAGAGAGGTCGGCATTCACTACTCCACACTAGGTGGACATAATGACAGTTAATCAATTCAACCAATCAGCTTCCACTATTTCTCACTGCCTTAAGCATCTTCAATGTCGTTGTCTATATCGAGCGAACTTCAGACGAAAACGCCGGCTTTACAAGGAATCCGCCGACTAGTTCCTGCCAGAGCTTTGACACTTTCCCTGGGGAAACTCGGCACGGACGCCGGCCCCTTTGATACACATTCCACCCATAATCTCATACCATCGGTCAAGCAGGGTCAAGCTGGTGTGAAATGACCCCTGTCCTTTGGAGGACCCGGCCGAGATGCGTGCTCATTAGTAATGCGAGGACTTACTGGAACGCCATTCATAACTCCGCTTGGATTGATCAACAGTTGCATGGACACACTGTGGATTATAAGCAAGCTTTAACAGGGATCCAACTGTGTGTTTACCCTGTGGGTTCAGATTTAGCACTTGGCTAATGAAGGGATTCTTTTTTTGGGAGGTGGATTAGCGAGACAGAAAGGGAGGAACAGAAAATAAGACAGATAAGTGAAGTGTACGCTGATTAGCAGTAATGGAAGTCATGTGAAGCAGAGCGCAACTTCATGCAACAGCTGCACGTTAGAATACGGCAACACTCGCAGTCGCAGAGATAAGATCCAGGTCCCACATTCCAGCCTCACGTTCTGCTTCCTGTTAACAAATAGAAAACATTACTCAAGGTGTTGAGATAATATTGTTCTCTGTGTGTATATCTGTTGCCCTTTTGATAAACTGTGACGCACGCCAGCTGTGTTTCAGGTGCAAATACTATCGCTTTTGGGAGAGAGGGTGAAATACTTTTGTTCTTGTTGTGAAATGATCATAGAGATACTACATCTTTTACATAACTTTATCTACAGGTGAAGTGTGTAGTGTGATATCAGAATAGCAAAAGCTGTTTTTAAACATGTTTCACAAATACTACCCCGTCTGCTATTGGTCGAACAGACCAATAGCCCCGCCCCAGTCTTACACCATTGGTTGGGGTGGTCGGGATTCTCAAACACTTCCCATCTACACTCTTTCTTATTAGGGGTGCACCGATCCGACTTTTTCATTCCCGATACCGATGCCTGGGCTTTGTGTATCTGTCGATACCCGATACCGATCCGATATTATTGTTGAATTAATAATAAACTGTATATCTTCCACCTTATACCTTCCTTGAAGAGACTAAAGGCACCAGACTTTACTAACTAAACATAACTAAGACAAAATAACAGATGTATGAAAAGTGTTGAATTCATATTTATTTAAACAACAATTGTGCATTCAAATCTAAAATAGAATGTAATCAAACTTCTTTAAATAAATAAAACATAGCAGTGGAAACAAAAAACAGTCAAACATACAATAGTAATCTGACAGTTACCAAACATTTTTTACACTACAGATAATTGTTTTGGTATATAATCATATCAATATTAAAAAGTAGCATTAGAAATTAACAAATAGTCTCATTTTCTGCCATATGCAATTTAATAAAAATGATCAGCTAGCTAATAACTTTGTTCTGGTTTCACCTCACTCCTGTCTAAATGATTGTAGGCTAGGCCTATTTATTTTACTACACATTGTCAACATAAATAAGCTGAAATACTGTTGATAATTAAAAATAATTCTTACCCACTCTTGCTAAATTGGGTGAGCACACTTGTGTTCTCATTTCAGATGCGTTCTGAGTAAATTAATAAACTGATTCATGAGTTCAGTGTTGGACAGATCAGTTGTTCTAACCAGTCGTTAAAATGATTCGGTTCAAAGGAGTCATTAGGTGGCGAATCGGACATTAGCAGACGCGTTGTGTGTGAATCCCGTCTGTCAGAACATCAGAAAGATGTCAACACACAGAAAACACTTCATAACTGGATATGATTTGTTTCCCGTTGATTGAAAGTATGCTTTATGTCAGCTGGTCAGAGAAGAGGCAATGTTTTTGAGCGCAATTCACAACCAGCGATAATTCAAGGACAAAATTGTCCGAATGTGTCACGTGCAAGATGGTTTCGGTCTTCCGACCTTTTGATTTGGATTAATATGTGAAATATGAGAGAGCTAACACTGATTATTTTGAAGACCCAGAGCGTGTGCGCGGGGGAGGAGCTCTGATCGTTCTCTCTGTCACTCAGTCACAAGCGCAGCATCTGTTCTACATCACTCGTAAATCACAATAACTCATCAAATTAGGCTTTGGCGGGACAAGAATTTGTTTTGGCGGCCGCCAAAAATGTTCAATGCAGGAAAATCCCTGACTTTGCAGTAATACCACCTCCCCTCAAAACATTTAAGTTACTTTGCAGACATTGCAAACAGCCGAGGAACTAGTTGGCGTGGCAAGCGTGAAATATCTCCTCCACACCGGACTCTCTGGCTCGCTCAATGTTGCTTCTAGCATGCCACACACGTGAAGCTGAAGAATGACGTAGGTTCTGCTGCGACGAAAAAAAAACCTTTTTCCACCTTCAAGGATCGGCTTGTGGATCTGTTAATTTTTCCGATCCCCGATCCAGCTATTTTGTCAGTATATCAGTATTTTCGGCCGATATCTGATCCTAATATCGGATCGGTGCACCCTCTTTCTTATAGTTGTCTCTGTCTCTCTATAGGAGTATTTTAAAGCCCTGTTGAAGTACCAAAAAAACATGCATCATTATCCAGTGTGTTGATGTAATTTCCACTGAAACAGGAAGACAGGGCGGGACATATTGAACAGCTCCTCCCCTTTTTTTTAAATAGCCAATAGCATTTTGTTTAAATCCAGAAAAAATCCTTAGCGTTGAGCCCTGATTAAATCACAGCTCGGCCAGAGCTGTTGAGCTCGGTAAAGCCGCAGTTTCTCCACATCTCTTTAAAATAAAGCATTCAAACGGGTCCAATACTTTTTCTGGTCTGCGCCGACTCGATCACATGATCCACTCTGTGCTATTGTGTCTCTGGACCGGAGCTGCGGCAGTTCAAACCAGACTTCATTCGCCCCAATGGAAAGCATATTTACACTGTCTGAATCACTCCCTATCCCCTATATAGTGCACCGTCTGATCGTTCCCTATCCACTATATAGTTCACCATCTGATTGTTCTCTATCCCCTATAATGCAACGTCTGATCGTTCCCTATCCCCTATTTAGTGAACTGTCTGATCGTTCTCTATTGCCTATAATGCAACGTCTGATTGTTCCCTATCCCCTATATAGTGCACTGTCTGATCGTTCCCCATCCCCTATATAGAGCACCGTCTGATCGTTCCCCATCCCCTATATAGTGCACCGTCTGATCGTTCCCTATCCCCTATAGGGAGCACTGTCTGATCGTTCCCTATCCCCTATTGAGTGCACGATCTGAATCGTTCCCTATCCCCTATATAGTGCACTGTCTGATCGTTCCCTATCCCCTATATATCCCCTATATAGTGCACTGTCTGATCGTTCCCTATCCCCTATATAGTGCACTGTCTGATCGTTCCCTATCCCTTATATAGTGCACCGTCTGATCGTTCCCTATCCCCTATATAGTGCACTGTCTGATCGTTCCCTATCCCCTATATGTGCACCGTCTGATCGTTCCCTATCCCCTATATAGAGCACTGTCTGATCGTTCTCTATCCCCTATATAGTGCAGTCTGATCATTGCCTATCCCTTATATAGTGCACTGTCTGATCGTTCTCTATCCCCTATATAGTGCAGTCTGATCGTTGCCTATCCCCTATATGTGCACCGTCTGATCGTTCCCTATCCCCTATATAGAGCACTGTCTGATCGTTCTCTATCCCCTATATAGTGCAGTCTGATCATTGCCTATCCCTTATATAGTGCACTGTCTGATCGTTCCCTATCCCCTATATAGTGCACCCGTTCCCTATCCCCTATATAGTGCACCAGTTCCCTATCCCCTATATAGTGCATCCTGTTCCCTATCCCCTATATAATGCACCCGTTCCCTATCCCCTATATAATGCACCCGTTCCCTATCCCCTATATAGAGCACCGTCTGATCGTTCCCTATCCCCTATATAGTGCACCCGTTCCCTATCCCCTATATAATGCACCCGTTCCCTATCCCCTATATAGAGCACCGTCTGATCGTTCCCTATCCCCTATATAGTGCACCGTCTGATCGTTCCCTATCCCCTATAGGGAGCACTGTCTGATCGTTCCCTATCCCCTATTGAGTGCACGATCTGAATCGTTCCCTATCCCCTATATAGTGCACTGTCTGATCGTTTCCTATCCCCTATATATCCCCTATATAGTGCACTGTCTGATCGTTCCCTATCCCCTATATAGTGCACTGTCTGATCGTTCCCTATCCCTTATATAGTGCACCGTCTGATCGTTCCCTATCCCCTATATAGTGCACTGTCTGATCGTTCCCTATCCCCTATATGTGCACTGTCTGATCGTTCCCTATCCCTTATATAGTGCACCGTCTGATCGTTCCCTATCCCCTATATAGTGCACTGTCTGATCGTTCCCTATCCCCTATATGTGCACTGTCTGATCGTTTCCTATCCCCTATATATCCCCTATATAGTGCACTGTCTGATCGTTCCCTATCCCCTATATAGTGCACTGTCTGATCGTTCCCTATCCCTTATATAGTGCACCGTCTGATCGTTCCCTATCCCCTATATAGAGCACTGTCTGATCGTTCTCTATCCCCTATATAGTGCAGTCTGATCATTGCCTATCCCTTATATAGTGCACTGTCTGATCGTTCTCTATCCCCTATATAGTGCAGTCTGATCGTTGCCTATCCCCTATATGTGCACCGTCTGATCGTTCCCTATCCCCTATATAGAGCACTGTCTGATCGTTCTCTATCCCCTATATAGTGCAGTCTGATCATTGCCTATCCCTTATATAGTGCACTGTCTGATCGTTCCCTATCCCTTATATAGTGCACCCGTTCCCTATCCCCTATATAGTGCACCAGTTCCCTATCCCCTATATAGTGCATCCTGTTCCCTATCCCCTATATAATGCACCCGTTCCCTATCCCCTATATAATGCACCCGTTCCCTATCCCCTATATAGAGCACCGTCTGATCGTTCCCTATCCCCTATATAGTGCACCCGTTCCCTATCCCCTATATAATGCACCCGTTCCCTATCCCCTATATAGAGCACCGTCTGATCGTTCCCTATCCCCTATATAGTGCACCCGTTCCCTATCCCCTATATAATGCACCCGTTCCCTATCCCCTATATAGAGCACCGTCTGATCGTTCCCTATCCCCTATATAGTGCACCCGTTCCCTATCCCCTATATAATGCACCCGTTCCCTATCCCCTATATAGAGCACCGTCTGATCGTTCCCTATCCCCTATATAGTGCACCCGTTCCCTATCCCCTATATAATGCACCCGTTCCCTATCCCCTATATAGAGCACCGTCTGATCGTTCCCTATCCCCTATAGAGTGCACTATGTGCCATTTACAACATTGTTTTGGAGCACACTAGCTTATAAATAACAGTAAGGCTAACACTGATACTAAAAGACAAAAAACTTCAATTTTGATTGATGAAAATATGACACGCTTTCCCTTTCTGCAATAGCTGCACGTCATGCCTAACAACAGCCTCGAATATATTCACAAAACAAAAAGCTCAAGATATATTTAGCTCAGAATGGCACGTTAATGGAGTGTCATTGTAGAGGGCCAGAACAAACTACTTCAATAACAGTATTTTATCTATTAGGTTAATATTGCTTGTTAACGGTTTGCTTCTAGCCGTTTTACATAGAAGATGGGTTATTTCAAAGTCACCATTTGTTAATCTTCTCAATAGTTTCAATAACAAGTGTGCAGACGTGACTGTAAGAGCATGAAGATGGTTCATTTTTTCTACCTAACACCATCATCTCCTGGGAAAAATGCCATGTGTTTCCCCCTTTCTGCTGGGATTTGCTCTTAGTTTGAGGTTATAGTTCAACTTCGCTCAATTGAAATACAACAATGTGCTTTAATCAACAGTTTTACTGGCGTCCAGTCAGTTTCGCATCCTACGTATTTCAAAATACTAGGTTCATGACCTTTGACTTTGAATACAGATTACATTGAAGACTGATTGTGCGAAGCATATTATTTTCAAATTTTTTATTTGTCATCCAAACAATGTGACCCATAGTGAATGAAACAACAAGGGTTTTTTGTTTTGTTTTTGCCGTGAGGCTTGCCACAGTACATGCAGTGTTCCTGTCTGTCTTTTTAATATCTGCCTTATTTGTTTGTGTCGTGCTTAATCCAGTACACTCGATCAGAGCTCTTAAACCTCAGATACACTTCTCACAGTGATCTGGGTCTATCTACGTCCTTGAAACATATATTATATGGCACCAAAAATGGTCCTTGGCTCGTAATCATAGGGGAACCTTTTTTAGTGCTATATAGCACCAATTTTGGTGCTTCAGTGGTTCTTCAGCGGTTCTTCACCGGTTCTTTGACTAAGGTGCTATATAGCACTGCTAACTAAGGTGCTATATAGCACCGCTACCATATACAGAACATGTTAAGATATGGTGCTATATAGCACCAAAAGTGGTTCCTCTATGATTACGACGAAGAACCATTTTTGGTGCCATATAGAGCCTTTTTTTTTAGAGTGTACTGAAAACAAATTCCACCAGCTTGGCTGTGTGGTTATTAAATAAAGAATTGAAATTGATCGAGTGGTGCGTGATAGGGCCAGAATCACTATTATATTTGTTCATACTTAGCATGTTTGTTCTAAACCTTGAACCACTGGCTTTGGTGTGTGATTTGTTGCATACTGTTTCTTTGTAAGACATGAATGATGTGGCTTATTGAGGAGAGGTGTGCTATTACTTTCCTTAGCAATCAAATATACAATTGTCCCCTGTAGCAATCAATAAACCTGGCGACTTACATTGAACCCAAGCCATTTCTAGGGTCCATAACAACAGATTTTTTGGGTCTTTTTTAGACATTGGCCAGTAAACAACCGTCTAGCAGTCACCCAGAACACCCTAGCATCTTGCTAGTGACAAAAAACGTAAACAGCCCTTATTTCACCATCACATTCTGGACAATACGAGAACATTTTGAAAGGCCTCCTCGTGTGTGAGCCGATGTGTGAAATCCCATCTGAAGTGTGCGCATACACACATGCTTTTAAGCGTGTGAGTGGGCCTTCATTTAGCCATGAGGCGCAGGGAGGTGGAACGTTAGCTACTTCACATTCCCACTTAATGGATCCTAATAACGGAGAAGATGGACAGAGTTTGAGTGGACACCCCTCACAATGGCCACTGTTGACAAAGAAATTTGTAGGTTTGATATTTCTTCTAGTTCCTTTAGGCAAGAAAGAGATCTAACCCTGGCGGTCTGTCAAATGTCTAGTAGTTGATTGGCCGGTATGGATGGACATTGAAGGAACCTGTTATTTCCTCTCTTGATGTTAAGTACGCTAGCGGGAGTGTTTAACCGTTTGTGTTCAGCAAAAAGCTAGATTTTCACATTTTCTGAAGAAAGTTGTCTTGGACGACTCGCCTCAGCAATGCTAGCTAGCATGTTGTAGGTGGTTGTTAGAGACTCTATGATATTCTGCTCTCTAGATTTGATGCAGGTCCTTCTGAGTACATGTCTTAACCAGACGCAGTTTATTTGTCCACACCAGATGCAACATGACTACGAGACACAGCCAATCAGAAGAGCGAGCATGTGGGCAGACTCTCTCTGTAAGCACAACAAAATGGACAGTCATTCATATATATTAGTGTAAATGGCATCTTAGTGCAAATAGTCGCTGCCCTAAGTGTTTACACTGGCAGATACTATTTGCACCTCAGTGTTGTTGTACATTAAACTATGGCTGCAACAACTAGTCGATAATAATGAAAATCTTCGACAACGATGCTCATTATCGATTGGTCTGCCACCAACTTCCACCAGTCACGGCAAAATACAGCACTGAATAACATTTCTATGGACAAAATGTGCATCTAGAAATAGTGGAGTGTAAACCGAGAGCGCTGATGCGGGAAAGGTACACAAAGATCAAAGCGCCCAAAATATGAGGACTCTTTATTTTAAGCGTCACGTTAATTAGCATTAGCGTTTAGCATACCCAGGCGGTCATGCACTTGACAGATGTGTGTGCGTCCTCAGCACAAAACGTTAATTTTACCACAGGTTATATCCACTGATCTATACAGAGAACAGTGGTTATATCCTCATCTGTGAGTTACTAATTCACACGAGTATTGCCATTTTGCATGAAAGCGCGTCAAACAGACAGAACGTAGTCGAGAGGGAGACCATTAAGCTGAAATATCTGCTGTTGGACGCTAACTTTAGGTTTAAAAGTCAACATGTAATTCAAGTATTTTATGAGAGTAGTAACTGTAAAGGGATAACTGTGTGATTGAACATAAATGTAAGACGTTTCTACAGGATAACAGTAACAGTTCCTGTGTCCAGAGCGAGTGTGTGTGAGAGATCCTGCAGAACAAGAGTTTGTGTTTCTTTAATATCATTTTAATGTAGGGATTTAAACTGTCCTATCGCACAGTAACTTTTTTTGCACAGGCTATAACACACAGATATACCCTTACGAAAATGAACCATGTTTTTATTATAGCAAAACCTTGCGTTTTGGCGTATTAATTACCGTTTGTATAACCACACAAATATCATATAGTTAAACTATGTATTGAAGCAAAACTATGGATAATTTGTGGTTACCAATGAATAACCTAGAATGTATGTGCTATATTATTATTATTTTTAGTTTGTTTGAAGGGCAGCATTGGGCAGGATGTGGAATAGTATGTGTTGTCTGTAAAAAAGGGCTCCTTTATCCGATTAATCGGAAAAAATAATCGACCAACTAAACAATTATCAAAATAATCGTTAGTTGCAGGCCTACATTAAACGGTATGCAACAATAGAGTGTAAATGATTATATTTATTACAATTATTAAATGGATGCCATCTTATTGGGTCAATAAAGCCCTCCCTACACCGGCCCCAACACTTTATTATTAAACACGTTAGACTATTTATTTCCACTTTTTGAATATGTTCTTCATTTGTATTGAAAATTAATGTCTTTCTGATCTGATGTGTGATGGGAAAAGGGAGTAGAGCGAGTTCTGCAAAAAGGCGGACTCAAACTCGGGTCGATTTGCATCAAAACTGCCATGTGCCTTCTCTACTACACTATTGACAATCAAGTGTCTTACGTAATTTTGTCTGGCCCAATCAGTGGGCGGGGTTAGTGTAAATAGCCTCTGCCAACAAGATGGGCTATTTGCACTTGGTTTAATATATTGGAGTGTCCATTTACACTAAGTGCAAGTAGTCCATCTTGTTGGCAGAGGCTATTTACAATCCATTATATTAAACCATTTTAATATTATGAAACATATACTAAGTGATTGAAACAATCTTTGTTCACAGTTTGAACTTTCTCGTTCTTATTTTCAAGATCTGATGTGATATTCTTTGTTGCTTTTTAGTATGACTATAAAAGGTCAAGCAAATTGATATTCAAACTCATATTACGCTTTCAACATTGAATAAAGCACATCAGTCATTATCATAGTTGTATGATGTCACAGAAATAGAAACCGTTTCTAAAATATTATTCCATGGCACTTTTGTCGCATATCGACATCATCATGACTTGTTAGGATTAAAACGCGTTCAATTAGGACACAGTTTTGTTCTGTCTGTTTCTGACCCTTCTTTCTCTGTTCCTCACAGACAACCACGTAAAAACCCAAGCACCGTGTCTCAAGACTCTTGGGATAAAGTCTATCCTCCTGGCAAGGTCTTTCAGAGCGCCAAAGAGAACCCGCGCTACTCCAGCTACCAGGGGTCCCGCACTGCCAACGGCTACCTGGGCGCCGCCACCGCCACGGGCCTGAACGCTCGCGTACTCCTGGAGACCCAAGAGCTCCTGAGACAGGAACAGAGGCGAAAGGAGCAGGAGGCTAAAACCAAGCTTCCTACGATGGAGGAGACACCAGCCCCCAGCCAAACCCATGTTCCAACACCACCCAAAGGTCCCTACCGACAAGATGTGCCACCATCGCCCACCCAACTCGCCCGGCTCACCCGTCTACAGACCCCCGAGAAGGGCCGTCCCTTCTACTCTTGAGATGACAGATCAAAACTGGATTACAGCAATAATATTGAATGGAAAGAGACTAGAGAGCTATAATATGGAGACAGAATGGAGGATTCTGGGTAATTGGTTTTGCAGGGTTTTCTAAGGGTTGCCATTTTTTTTTACTCTAGTATGTACATACTGAAAATCTTTGTGGAATATCTATCTCCCATGCCTGCTTTTGACACGCGTGTCCGTGTTTGTACTGAATTCATTGACGTTACGACACTAGGTTCTCTTGACAATCACATGACAGTCGCCCGAGGCTTTGATACGCGGCGGTTTCCACCATATTGTGACCTACATATCATGTTTTTTTCAAGTGTGCTGAGAACAGGTAGGTGAATTTCACTACACCTGTCAGGAACATGTCTGGGTCATATTGCAGCACAGAATCAAAGACAAATATATGCAATATTTAGCTTAAAGGATATAGCCTGTTTCTAGGTCGAGGAGGATTTGTTTTTCAGTTTCACATGATGTGGAATAAAAAGTGGAATAAGAAACAAATTCTTATTCCACGGCAAAAAATTATTTTCTAATTTATTCCCTTGTTTTAGTTAAACCGTGGCCACATTGTAATAATTTGTTCAATTTTTCAGTTAAATTGAGGCCATTGTTCAAAAAGCTAATAAATTAATATAATGTGGCAACAAATCCTTAATTTGTGGTCACAATATTTAGTTTTTTTTCCCCTCGATGTCCCTATTCATCAAATTCAGATTTATCTAAATTGTAATTTTCAGTAGACTGTGATTACGGGAATACACGTTTCTACTCTATTATAGTCAAAATTATTCATTCATTCTTAAATAAAAAATCTGCATAAATTCAATACAACATATCTATGATGTATAGATATTTTACAACTTAAAGGTGCAGTGTGTAGTATTTATGAGGATCTATTGACAGAAATGCAATATAATATACATAACTATGTTTTCAGTGAGTAGAAAGACCTTACATAATGAACATTATGTTTGTATTACCTTAGAACGAGCCGTTTTTATCTACACACACCGTGGTAAAATTGTCATTTTGTGCCGCCATGTTTCTACAGTAGCCCTAAACGGACAAACTTCTCTACCGAGCGCTAGTCACTCTCTGCTGTCTCAGATGACGACATCTTTGACCTGTGTCGGCCACCGTAGCTTCTCTATGTGCTTCTAAAGGGAGGGGTGAGCTGTGGACGATTGTAATTCAAAACCTCACCGCTAAAATGTACACACTGCACCTTTATAATTATTTTTACAACATTGTACTGAGAATGAGATTTGTGTTATGTTACCCTAATGCGAGTGTTGTAAGTGTAGGTGTGCTGTATTAGTGTGTGTGTTTTAGCCCATGTACTCCAGCAGTCTAGCTGAACCCAGCTAATAGAGTGTGAAAAGGTTATGACCCCACAAACCTTCAACTCTCAGCTACGGGAACCCACATTAACCCGTCATACTTCTCAATTGCCCCTCATGTGACGCCTTCCATCTCCACCCACTTTATAATTGATTCCTTTGCTCCTTCCTCCAGTTAGTGGTCGCTGTTCCTCCACTAATAAGCTAGTAAATGCACAGCTCTCTCCCTTCTTACGGCAATACATCCCAGACCAAGAATGAGGGAATTTGTTAAAACTGGGCACTTTTAATAGCATAATAACAAATATGGTTTGGTGCTTCTAATAGAACAGAAATGACATACTGCACCTTTAAAGACAACGTGAAATGGCTATTTAAACAATTTTATCCATCAGGAATATATGACCGGTGGTTGGAGGGGAGGGGCTTAAAAATAAGAGGGATTGATAGTGGAACAGTGGAAAATTTGGGGGGGGTTGTACAGATGAATCTTGCATAACACCAGGAACATGTATTAAGAAAGTAAATAGTGTGTATTTTGAATTCAAGTTGACTTTAATGCTTCCTATCTTGTGCCTTCCAGGCTATGGGCCCTATCATACACCCGGGGCAATGTGACACGTGTTTCTTGCTAGTCTCAGCCCGACGCAGTTCTCATGTTCACGTCCAGCGTCAAATATCGTTGTTTAAATATCAAAATTCACCCATGTTCATCTGGTCTGAACACCAGGTGTGATCAGGAGCATTGTTGGAGCGTTGCTATTGTGAGGAACTGAAAACGACTGCGCCATTGACCAACACACACCTGCTCTTAAGTCAATAGTGCAGTATTTGTGTGTTATTTAAAGAGTGTGTTAGTAATATGAGCCTATAGGCGGAGCACAATACACACACACATTTTTAAATATTAAAAATGAAAGGATTCCTCTCTGGAGAAGCGTTCAGTCTTTCCGCTCATGTAAATAGTGAATCCATCATGGTGCGAGCACAACTGGCCTTTAAAGGGAGATGAGACTCTGATTGGTTTATTGCACATTACGCCGAAAACACACCCATGACTCATTAAGAGATGAGGGACGACCCTTTTGGACCATGCGCCGACTATTCTTCCTCTTGTTAAACTAGCAAAAGTGCACTTGCGTCGTGTGCGCCCTAAAATAGTGTGTCCTGGTAAACCCTAAGGGAACACAAAGATGGCGATTTCCAAAATCTTTTTCCTTGTGGGGACGTTTTTAGGTCCCCATGAGGAAAACAGCTTATAAATCAGACCAAGTGATGTTTTAGACAATGTAAAAATACAGAACGTTTGTGTGAGGGGATTGACTATACAGTTTGTACAGTATAAAAAGCATTGTGTCTATGGAAAGTCCCCATGAAACATGGAAACCCAATGTGTGTGTGTGTGGATGCATTAGTTTTAGACCCAGAAGGTGTGGGTGTGACTGACCTTTGCCTTCTTACAAACCGCCTTTGGTTTCAGCGGCTCAGGCGGAGACCAGTTCAGCACTTTAGTTATCATCACACAGGTTAATGGGCAGTTGCTCGCGCTCGTGTTCCACTATAACACAACAAAGCTCAGGTTACCGCTCACGCCGCAGTAGCCACGGATAGGGTGGAAACCCTGTTTAAAGGAGTAGTTCACCAAGTAATGAAAATTGTGTCGCCGTCTCTTCTCTCTCAAGTCGTTCCAAACACGTTTGACGTTCTTGCTGTGGAACACAGAAGTGTAGTTCACACTTTTCTCACAAGTCGAAGCTCTGAAAAGGATAAAAAAAAAGTTTCTGAACAATGCTAAAATACATAGTACATTTTTAACTGACCATCCCTTTAAGTCCAGCTGTCTTTTAACTGTTCATTCAGAAATCTAAACCACTCTCACAAATGTCATGTGGCTTTTATGTGCGCTCTTTATTTTTTGGTATTTGTATGTGTGTGTGGGTTTTGCATGGGATTGTGTGTCCCCAGTGCCTGTAACATGACTCTCTCTTGTCTATGAACTGTATCTTGGCAGGAACATGAAACACTTGGCCACATTTTTCAGAGCTAAAGCTAAAAGAGCTCAATAAGCTCTCACGAAAAGGAAAGCCAAGCCCATTGACCAATGTACTCTCCTCCAAGTCTCTTAAAGCGAGTCCGGCTGGCGTCTCGCTCTGTCTCGCGTCCATTCGTTGTGGAAAACGTTCAGTGCATCTACTCCGAGAAAAAGTTTGGTACTTCCTCCCACGATTGTTATGGGTTCTGTGGTACGACATGATGTGCTTCTAGTATTGTATCTACTAACAGAGAAGACATTTCCAGAACAGCAGCGGGTTTTAGTTTTTTGGTTTTGGTGCTGGCTGCGTATCTACTATTATATCACATTGTATACATGAGATGTTTTCGATGGGAAGAGCCTGTGAAGAGGGATGTTTTTTTATATGTTCAAAGTTTAACGTGTCGCCAAATGCACATATTTTTAAAATGAACTAATTATTATCTTTTGACTTTCTCTGATCATACAGCATTTGTTTTAATCGTTAAAAGTAATCTGCACATTTTAATGTATTTGTATGACATTTTGTTGTCCACTTCATAGGTACTATGGTGTTCGATTCCTGTATGAAAATGGTTTTTACAAAGTTTTTACCTGACGTGTCAATGTGCACAAAGCTTCTCTGTACATATCAAATCTATATTCAATAAAACGTTTCTTCATTTTGTTTACAGGAAGCGTTTTCCCCTCTTTATTTTCAAAACACCACATGCTTAACCATCAAATAAACAATATATATATGATTTGATCATTTTAATGATGATCTCAAATAGTGCATTGATTATTTTCACAAACATGTGACCCTGGAGCACAACACCAGTCGTGCATCTCACGGGTATATTTGTGACAATAGCCATCAATACATTGTATGGGTCAAAATTATCCATTTTTCTTTTATGGCAAAAATCATTAGGATATTAAGTAAAGATCATGCTCTATTTGTAAAATGTCCAACTGTCAATATATCAAAAATGTATTAGTAGTAGTAATATGCATTGCTAAGGACTTCATTTGAACAACTTTAAAAGGAGATTTTCCTCAATATTTACATTTTCAAATAGTTGTATCTCTCCAAATATTGTCCTAACAAAACATACATCAATGGAAAACTTATTGTGCATAAATGTTTAAATCTCCATTTAAAAAAAAATGGACCCCTATGACTGGTTTTGTGGTCCAGGGTCACATATATAATAAATGGGGTTTTGGTTTCCTTGCCACTGTTGCCTCTGGCTTGGCGTGCTCAGTTGGGGACACTAAATTTTTCATCTAAACATCGAAATAAATATAATTAATAAACTAAATTAACTAAATTACTGATCTAATTATTGATCTAAAGCCCACACTGTCACCGTATGGAAATTGAAATGAACTGATGACATCAAATGGCTATACAGCTTAATAAAATTATGCTGCATTATTTTCCTGTTTAACACTGTAGAGCTGCTTTGAAACAATCTACATTGTTAAAAGCGCTATATAAATAAACTTGACTTGACTTGATATAATGGTCAAATGATCTGTGTGGGTTTTCTTGTCACATGACAGTGATGGCTGTCTGAAAGATGGTTATACCACACATTTTGATTTGAAGTTAATATTAATTTATAGCAATTATATAACTTTTTTTAGTGATGATCTGAGTTATACCACCTAGACAAGTCAAATGAATTTAAAAGTGCAAAATAAAATATTTTTTAAATTAAGAAATAACCTGTTTTTGTGAAGAGGCATCTTAATGCATATACCGGTAATACAGTTTCAAAATCTGCTAAAGGGCAATATTGGAACAACAGATTTAAAAAGTGACTTATTTACAACAGAATACATGGCAAATTATCTTGAGGAAAATAATGCTGTGAACTATACATGGGTGTCAGTTGGTGCATTACTAATATTAAAGCGTGACCTTAACTGATCTAAATACAAACAAATTACACCCAATGATGTTTTTATAATAATACAGTTAAAATACTAACTTTACAATTACATAATCATATTTCTACTCCAAATTGTTTTTTGAAATATAAACATTTACATGGTGGCAATCATACAAACATGTATTCATTTTGAAGAACATTAAAAATTATAATCAGTCCCTCCAGAAAAACGTGATTATGCGATCGCGTGATTTAACGCATAATCAGCCAAAGTCTGCATTTTTATGGGGGGGCCGCATTTTTTCAAATACGCCGCACTTTCGCCGCATAAATTGCCTATTTCCGCGTGCAAAATATGCGGGACTAGCATGATTTCATAATCCCCGCATTTTCGTTGCAAAATAGTCATATATATATTAGCAGAAAGTTGAAAAATTTTCGTTTACTTCACACAAGAGCCGCCATTTCCCCCTGTTGCCATGGGAACGCTTTGAAGTGACGTTATTACCCGACGCGAACGTCATCGAAAAGCTGCAAACCCTGCGGAGAAACCATACATATCAGTGAAACCATGATGAAGCGCAAACTCCCATTGGCCAACAAAAATAACAGCAAAAGAGCAAAGCAGTTTCCCTGTGATGACCGATTTCAAAACGCAGCATCATGAAGCTTTGAAGCGTTATGAATCAGTGAGTCGATTCAGCGGTTCAGAGCATTATGAATCAATGAGTCGATTCAGCGGTTCGGAGCATTATGAATCAGTGATTCGATTCAGCGGTTCAGAGCGTTATGAATCAGTGAGTCGATTCAGCTGTTCAGAGCATTATGAATCAGTGAGTCGATTCAGCGGTTCGGAGCGTTATGAATCAATGAGTCGATTCAGCTGTTCAGAGCGTTATGAATCAGTGAGTCGATTCAGCTGTTCAGAGCGTTATGAATCAGTGAGTCGATTCAGCTGTTCAGAGCGTTATGAATCAGTGAGTCGATTCAGCTGTTCAGAGCGTTATGAATCAGTGAGTCGATTCAGCTGTTCAGAGCGTTATGAATCAGTGAGTCGATTCAGCTGTTCAGAGCGTTATGAATCAGTGAGTCGATTCAGCGGTTCAGAGCGTTATGAATCAGTGAGTCGATTCAGCTGTTCAGAGCATTATGAATCAGTGAGTCGATTCAGCGGTTCGGAGCGTTATGAATCAATGAGTCGATTCAGCTGTTCAGAGCGTTATGAATCAGTGAGTCGATTCAGCTGTTCAGAGCGTTATGAATCAGTGAGTCGATTCAGCTGTTCAGAGCGTTATGAATCAGTGAGTCGATTCAGCTGTTCAGAGCGTTATGAATCAGTGAGTCGATTCAGCTGTTCAGAGCGTTATGAATCAGTGAGTCGATTCAGCGGTTCGGATCGCCAAAGTCACGTATTTCAGCAGTTTGACACGCGATCCGAATCATGAATCGACTCACTGATTCATAGCATCATGATGCTGTGTTTTGAAATCGGTCATCACTATATAAGTCGTTATTTAGAGATGAACGGAGGTCTGACGGGTGTCCAACGACATGAGAAGACGTCATTATTGACAGAATTTAAATTTGTGGGTGAACTAATCCTTTAAGAGATTGCACTGTGTGCATTGGAAGCACTCAAATGTCTGTTTTGTAAAGCTACCTCTGTAAAACAGGAAGTTATTTATTCATTTCTTCAGAAGTTGTAGCATATTCCTTTTGTAAAGCTACAGAACTTGTTTGACTCAATGTTTTGTAAAATTGAGCCGTGTGTTTATTAAGGTCTTCAATAAAACAAGATGGGAACTTAAATATTCCCAGCTCTTTCTGTGATGTAGTGCTTTTTTTCTCTTTTTCATCAAACCGCAGTTTTTGCAAGTTCCCGCAATTTCATCGCATAAAATTGCATAAATATCCCGCATTTTTCATCACATTTTTTAAGAAAACATGCCGCATAATCAAGAATTTTTGCCCGCAACAATCACAAAAAGAGCCGCATTTTTCTGGAAGGACTGTATAATAAATAGCCTATGTAATGTGGTATGTTTATCAAAATAAAATTCTCATCTCTAGAGTTTGTTTTTCTAGCTGACGAATGAGTTTATGACACTGAATGGTTTTTCTGAGGTAAATGTGACATTACGTGACATAGTTCAGAAGCTGTTTTACTGCGGTTGAAACTAGGGCTGGGCGATATGGCTGAAAACTGTATCACGATATAAGGGTTTCATATCGGTCGATATCGATAATTATTCATATGTTTTAGAACCTATTTAAAATAAGGACCAGGAGAAAAATATTTTACATTTAAACATTTTTATTTTAAACTTAGATTATAATCCCCTCAGTGATAAAGGCAGAAATGTCAACACAACCATGGAAAACACTCAAATAATTAAAATATAAACAAGTCTAAAATTTCTAATATCTCTTAACATTAAGGTGCAGAGCTTCCATTATTTCTTTGTAACTTTTACCGTTTAGAAGCTTTGTCTTAAGGCACTGATGCAGAGTAACATTACCTCTCCATGTAGTTTCAAAGGCTGAATCCGAAATCGCCCCTTATACCCTAAATAGGGCACTATTTGAGGGGACAGCCATTTGTAGTGGTGTCCGAAACCATAGTGGACGTTATTGAGTGCACTAATTCTTTCTATCCCACTTTGCACCACAATAACCAGTGTTCAGCCGATGTGCACACAGCGGCTGTCCGAATCATAGACAGTAAAAGGTCCGAATTCGCTCACTCGTTTTCATTCACTCCTTCAAGTGAACTGTATCAGTGGGCTAAAGTAGGGAATAGTGATTGAGGGTTTAGGGGCGATTTTGGATTCAACCAAAGTCAAGAATAGCACAACGGCGAGTGTGTCGAGTATAAACACGTCCCCAAACGAACAAGGCGTGTGAGCGCTGTCAGCGGAGGCTCGGGCTACGGAGCCAGACGAAAGTATAACAAGGCTGGTAAAAAAAAGTTTGTGGTATTACCAGTCTTGGTCTGACTACAGCTCATTTTCCACTTATCACTCCACGCCGGTTCTGTTACTGAAGAATGAATCCAACATGAGACAACGATATGGCGCAACCAAACCTGATACTGTTACATGATTGGCTGTTAGCGTGTCACTCCCTACGTTGCTAGGTTACCAGAGAGTGAGCGCCTTTGTTCATGCAACCAAAATTGCTTCGCAACCTCTGGTTTCTTCCAACGAAGAAAAATAATTATTGAACGTTTTACAAAACGCATTTTTTATTGATATCGATGACGTGTCTATCGCAATACATATCGTTATCGTTTTATCGCCTAGCCCTAGTTGAAACACTGATTGAGCGATTACATGTGACATGATAAAGATTACAGTGCGTTGTACTAATCTTTTAACAAACCTTGACTAGGGCTGGGCGATAAAACGATAATGATATGTATCGCGATAGACACGTAATTGATATTAAGGCTGTGCTCAGAACTTCGGTACGATACATCGTCATGAACTCCTGACGATATGCGTGTGGATACAGCCGCTGTGCGTATCGATACTGTGTGCTTTTGAATGTCATCAACACGACGCGAGCAGCAGTGCAAGACATTCAAAATGGAGAAGAGGTTTTCAGTTAATGAATGAACTGAACATTGCAGCGCCTCACATCCATTAAATAGCAATACTCTTTGTGCTTTGTTGCTATTGATATAAAGCAAAGTCTCAGATTTCAAATTACGTCTATTTTATTACGAAATTCAAAAACATAAATACCGTTTTGGCGCTGTGGCGTGAGATCGCTTTGGCGCAGCTCAGCTCTAGAGAAGCGGTCACACATGAATGGATCTTTTCTTCCGCCATAATACTTAATATCAGTTACAGTGCGAAATAAACATGAATGAACATCTGAGCGTGTGTTAATAGATACAGTACAACTTACCAAAACCCGTATCATGTCACATGGAATCGCTCAATCAGTGTTTCAAACGCGGAAAGGCGTCAGTAAAACATCTTGTAAAAAAAGTCATGTAACGTCACATTTAGCCTACCTCAGAAAAAAAACATATCCAGTGTCCGTAAACTCATTAGTCAGCCAGAAAAATTGACTCTAGAGAGGAGCATTTTGCTAAATATATGCACCATATTCCATATTCATTGTAATTTTTAATGTTCTTCAATATTTAATGCATGTTTGAATTAAAGTGAATTGAATTGAAGTTATGACGACCACCATTTCAATGTTTATATTTAAAAAAATATGTATATGATTATGTAATTTGTAAAGTTAATATTATAACTTAATTATTATAAAAAAACAATGTAATTTAGTGTAAATTGTTTGTACAAATCAGTTCATTTTTACCTTTAATATTATATTACAACGGACTCCCATTGTTTACAGCATTAGTTAAGAGATTTGTTTTCCCAAAATTTGTTTTAGATTTTAGATTTATCGCGAGATTTGTTTTACATTCCAAAATTTGCCATGTATTGTACCTGATATATATCCAAAATAATCAATACTGAACCAAGCCTTTCCAAAGTTTTTTTTTTGTAAAAATGTATTTATTTCATTTAACTCATAGTTTTTTTTTAATGACAAAAACAAAATAGTTTTTCAGTTATCACAATTTTTATAACACTGGTTATTCATTAAACAGATATTACTGTTACTAAACTCTGCTCAAAAGAAATTTAATTCCAAATTGATCCATATCGTGATGCATATCGTATCGTGACTTCGGTATCGTGATGCGTATCGTATCGTGACTTCAGTATCGTGATGCGTATCGTATCGTGACTTCGGTATCGTGATGCGTATCGTATCGTGACGCGTATCGTATCGTGACTTCAGTATCGTGATGCGTATCGTATTGTGACTTCAGTATCGTGATGCGTATCGTATCGTGACTTCGGTATCGTGATGCGTATCGTATCGTGACTTCAGTATCGTGATGCGTATCGTATCGTGACTTCAGTATCGTGATGCTTATCGTATCGTGACTTCAGTATCGTGATGCGTATCGTATTGTGACTTCAGTATCGTGATGTGTATCGTATCGTGACTTCAGTATCGTGATGCATATCATATCGTGACTTCAGTATCGTGATGCGTATCGTATCGTGACTTCAGTATCGTGATGCATATCATATCGTGACTTCAGTATCGTGATGCATATCGTATCGTGACTTCAGTATCGTGATGCATATCAGTATCGTATCGTGACTTCGGTATCGTGATGCATATCATATCGTGACTTCAGTATCGTGATGCGTATCGTATCGTGACTTCGGTATCGTGATGCATATCATATCGTGACTTCAGTATCGTGATGCGTATTGTATCGTGACTTCAGTATCGTGATGCATATCGTATCGTGACTTCAGTATCGTGATGCGTATCGTATCGTGACTTCAGTATCGTGATGCGTATCGTATCGTGACTTCAGTATCGTGATGCGTATCGTATCGTGACTTCAGTATCGTGATGCGTATCGTATCGTGACTTCAGTATCGTGATGCGTATCGTATCGTGACTTCAGTATCGTGATGCGTATCGTATCGTGACATTGTTGTGCGGAATTTTACATATTTGGAATGAAATTAATGTCTGGGGAAAATGCAGACCCCTCCCGTCATTTCAGCTCCCCCTTCAAAACAATGAAAGTGTGGCGAAGCGGCTCTCCGCGGCTCTGCTTTCATCGGCGAAAAAGTTAAGAAACTCAACGCTAAGCCCTCAGTACCGAGCCGAGCAGCTCCCTCGCGGGGAGTGCTTGCTGTATTTTGCCTTGTTTTTAATGCACTTTAAATGTACTGTATGGAAAATAATGTTTTAAATCAACTTGAGAGGAAATGAGATGCGCGGGACAGCGCGTCTGATCCGCGTCATGTTCGGAAGCGGCTGTTCTTAAAGTGACAGTAGCACTGTTAATGTCTGTCGTTAATGTTCATCAAAGAACAACGGGAACAGAGAAAAGTATAGCTTTAATGATGATTAATCTATATTTCACTTATCATTTATGCAGTTAAGAAAGGTGTTGATAACTTTATTCAATTTCTGTGTATATGTCTAACAGGGAAGGCCATGGGTAAATATAGCATTTATTACAATGGGTTTATGTAAATATTGTTAGATTAAAGAAGTTAAATTAAATTAAAAGTTGTTTTTTAAAGCCTAATAAATGTTTAAATTGGTAGCTTTTAGTTATATTGTAATGTACTGTCATTAATGTTTCATAGATACATTAGTATCAGTGATACTGGCCTTCATTCATAAAAACATGCCATTACAACACATATTTAAAATATGCTGTTTTTAAATTGTTTATAAATTAATTTGGAGAGTAACTGAAATTATTACAATATCAAAATATTAAAAACTCCAATGTTTTTTTAATTGCAGTTAATCATGATTAATTACAGAAATAAATGTGATTAATTAGGTTTTAATCAAGTCACAGCACTAATATTTTGTTGTGACTTGAAGTACTTAGAGTGCAGTATTTGTCCTGACAAGTACTGAGTAAATGTGATGTTTGTTACCTCAATAAATTTAAGGTCATTCCTATTTTATGTTTTATGTTCTATTATATTAACATTAAAAGCACACTCTTTATACGGGCTTCAATCACGTCAAAAATTAAAACAGAAAAAACAGAATTTGGAAAAATATTAAACAGAATTAAACAGTACTTACCTGGCAAAAAACAACTTGATTTTCAAAAGTCAATGAATTTGTAACATTCTTGACAAGCCAAACATGTCAGTCTCTAGGAAATATGCAAGCCACGAAATAAACTTCATTCTGTAAAATGAGTATAATGAACTACGCAAAAAGCATTTCAAACATCTCCAGCAGGTTTTATAATTACCCAAAAATCAATCAGTTCACCCCTCATGCACATTATCACGTCCGTCAAAAACTTAGGCTGGCTGTCGGTCGGAATATTAGAACTAAAATCATTGATAATAAGAACGGGATTGGTTTCAATAGGTGCCTGCGCACCTTCGGTGCTTGGCCCTTAATAACACACTCACGGGCTTCAATCACGTCACTGAATGCCTGCCGCCTAAAGCCGGGTGCACACTGTGCGATTTTGGCCACGATTTGGCCGTCTGAGACAAATTTTGAAATCCTAAAAGATTTCTCTGATCCTAGGCTAAAATGTGAAGTCTTTGATCCTTAGTTTGACATGTGCACCGACAACCGATTAATGACCATTGCGATCAAATTTTACCTCGGAAAAAATTCTGGCAGTGTCAGAAGATTTGAGGCGCAATCCTGCAGTGTGACTTCTCCTAGGACGACCGTCAAATCAAGAACCAATAGGAGCGCAGAACCTGATGACGCATTTCGTGCGACAACATCAAATCACAACAGGGAACATGTCGAAAAGAGTCAGGTGAATGAAAAATGCCAGCGCTAGGGATGCACCGATACCGATACCAGTACTCGGGTGTCGGTCCGATACTGTTGTGAAGTACTCGTACTCGTAAAACTCCCCCGATACAACCGCTCCCGATACCACTTTATGGCAACGCATCTTCGGATGCGGAGCCGCGCGGAAAGTTACATAATTCAGCGTGCACACCCGCACACCGCCGCACCAAGTGCAAAGGGGTCTCGCTCTCAAAGCGCACGACTGCCATAGTATGGCGTCATTTTGGCCGTGCTCACCTGAGCGCTAGTGCGGACGCGGCGAGTATAAACCCAGCTTAACCGCTCGTGAGGCAGATAGCTCTCGGTAGTGAGTGCTGAAAGTGAAGGGCTGTTTAGTAGGGATGTGCGCAATGACTAGCCTAACCCCGGTAGTGTAACAAGCCTAAGCAAGCTTAATTGTTATACTAATTTGACATGACATGGAAGAAAATGGAAAAGTTTTGTGTAAGCTTTCAAAATCCTCCTTCACCCGAGTGGAGATTTATCTGAAGCCTCCGCGAGCGCCAGAGAAAACCAACGCATGCAAAACCTGAGGTAACATTTAATGATTTTGTTTTGCTGCAGATATACACTTTTCAAAATAATATATTAATTTCAAGACATAACATTAACACGATTTAATTAATTTAAACATGGCCTTTGTAAAATATATTTAAAGCAAAACCTTAAATGTGCCAAAAAAATGTAAACGACTAGTATTTTCCAAGTCGTCTTGCAGCAGCGCTAACGTTTAATCGACTAGTCTCGCACATCCCTAGCTCAGTGTCACACATTGTAGATGAAAACAGAAACAGGCTCATAGCTGATAATACAGAGAAGCTTCTTTTCATCAAAAAGAACCAGCCTCTCACTTTTCCCAAAAGGGCTGTATGGCTATGATAACATATAATTGAATTCAGTGGTTCTGCTACTGTTGTGTGGTACTGGAATCCACTGAATGTTACAGGTTACATTTATGTGAAATGGGCAGCAGTGCCATATTTGTTCAGGAAAACACCAAGTTGAATGTTAAAATGTCAGCAACAGCATCAATTTGTGTATTTACTTTGTTACAGTCAGAAAGTGAAAAACATCTGATGAAAATAAAACATTGTTAGAAGAACTGTAATGGTATTATTAAGTACTCGTATCAGTACTCGGTATCGGCAAATACCCAAATGTAAGTACTTGTACTTGGTCTGAAAAAAAGTGGTATCGGTGCATCCCTAGCCAGCGCTTGTTTTTGTTGTTTGCTGAACGCTACCATTGTGTCTGTGAATGCGGCTCGCCGTTACCGAATGTGTCACGGATTGATGACGTCAAACTCAGTCCGTACGAGTCTCTTGCTTGCGTCCGTTTTTCGCGTCTGACTGTCGTACAGTCTGACATAATGACAACTGAGATCCTACAGTGTGACATGTGTTACATCGGGGATCATGTTCGTGCAGTCTGACAAGCAACATTCGCAGAGGATTTAGAAAAATCGCACAGTGTGCAGGACCCTTTACTTACGACACACATTTTGAAATCCACATTTGTATATCATGGCATTTGATGTCAAAAGTGTTTATGAGAAGCAGAGGTCCAGGAACTTCACTCATTTCCTACTGGATAACGTATATTGTTTGTTTGTATTGTCATATCTATTGCAATTTTCGTGGCAAGATCAATATATTAAAAATAAATAAATGTAACACTGGAGCACAAAACCAGTCATAAGTCTCACGGGTATATTTGTGGCAATAGCCAACAATACATCGTATGGGTCAAAATTATCCATTTTTCTTTTATGCCCAAAAAAATTAGGATATTAAAGGTCCCGTTCTTCGTGTTTTTTTGAAGCTTTGATTGTGTTTACAGTGTGCAATATAACATGTGTTCATGTTTCGCGTGTAAAAAAACACAGTATTTGTAACACAATTGACTCATCTGTACACCGCTGTTTTCACTGTCCTAAAAACGGCTGATGAGTTCCTTGTTCTATGAAGTCCCTCCTTCAGAAATACGTAACGAGTTCTGATTGTGCCAGCGGTTCCTGTGTTGTGATTTGACAGCAGCTTAGCGAACGTGGCACGGTTCCTGTGTTGTGATTCGACAGCAGCTTAGCGCACGTGGAAAGGTCACGCCTCTTAACGGGAGATGTATGCGCTCAATGATCTCTACAGCGTCCCTGGGAAAGCCAAACAAAGGTGATTTGACTACGGGATGAAAATAACAGCGTCTCGACGACATGGCGACAAACACACTCAAACGCAACAATTCCTTTTCTCCACGCGACACTTCCTCTTCTCCACGTGGGACAGCAACAAGACCACGCCCCCTTTTTTCGCGTATTCTTGTGGGCGGAGGTTAGTCTGTTCTACTGACTGACGTCATTAATGAAGGAAGTACCAGGATGTAGTCCAAGCCGGCCGTTCGCTGTAGGCTTTGAAAGGGAACTTCTGTTAAATAAAATATCTCGCTTGGCATTGAACTTTGAGCTTTATAATTTTACAGGTATTATTTATGCTCTAACAGCAACATTACACACTAACTAAAGTTTGAACAATGGGATCACGAAGAACGGGACCTTTAAGATTATTAAGACATGTTCCATGTAGTGCTGGGAATCGATTAAAAAAAATAACTAATTAATCAAATTTTTTTCTGTAATTAATCGCAAGTTTGTTTTTGTTTTTAGTTTTTTATATTTTGATATTGTATTAATTTCAGTTACTCTCCAAATGAATGAAGAAACTATTTAAAGACAGCATATTTTAAATATGTGTTGTAATGGAATCTTTATATGAATGAAGTCCAGTCTCACTGATGTCTCTATGAAACATTAATGACATTACAGTATAACTGAAAGCTCCCAATTTCAACATTTATTAGGCTTTAAACAATAACTTTTAATTTAATTGAACTTAAAACAATCTTTGCACAAACCCATTATATTAAATGTTATATTTACCCATGGTCTTCCCTGTTAGACATAGCCTACACAGAAATTGAATTAAGTTATCAACACCTTTCTTTACTGCATAAATAATAAGTGCTAATAAGCTAATAAGAAAAGAAAAGAAAAAAACGGTCTGAAGTTGTATAGAGTAGGGCTGCCACTAACGACTATTTTTATATCGATTAATCGATTAATCTATCGGCTAATTTATCACAATAATTTTCGACAATTTTACTTAAAAACATTTAATTTAACTTGCAACGTTGGTCTTCAGTATTGCACTATAATAATAAAAAGTATAAATATAAACAAGCCCTTGACAAAATGTAAAACTAAAAGAGTAAAAATGTAAAAAGGTACAAATTTGTAAACCAACATAACAAAAAAAGAGAATATCAGCAAATACTTTTTATATAGAATAGTGTTTTCACGATACCAAAATTATGATTTAATACGATACAAGACTAAAATACTGATACTGAATCCATACCAAGGCAAAAAACAGTAAAAGTAATTGAATAATATGACAGAACTTACTATTGTTTAATATGTTTACTATTGTTGAATAATATGACAGAACTTCATTGTTTTATCATTGCTTTATGGTTAAAAAACCCTAAAAACTCACTAGGCCGGCATGTTCCTGCCCTGCCCTGCTTCACACAGAATATTAGGTCCGGCCCTTTAAGAGCTGCACGGACCAAATTCATTCTAACACCCGATTTCTCATTCAACTCTGTATACCAGGGGTCGGAAACCTTTTTTGACCTAAGAGCCATTTTTTCATTTTTGGTTAATGCATTTTTCCAAAAGAGCCACAGTAAAAAATAATATTAAATTATTATTAAAAAACATGCTTTTTTTCCCAATAAAATTTGAACAATAGTAATTATTAGGTCCATAACTAAAAACAAACACATATGCAGCAAACAATAAATAAGTTGCAATATGGAATTAATTGTGCAGGGCTTTGTGAGGTTGAGTTATAAATCCTCTTAGTGTTTGTGAACGCACACAGTGCTTACATCTACTGTGTTTACGTGAATACTCGGCTTGGCATTTTGATATATTTCTGTAGCCTATTAATTTGACGTGCAGCCGAGGACAAAGCTGTGCTTGTCTGTGTTGCACTCGGAGCGTGTGCACAGCATCCTGTCAGTAATTCAATTGTCTTTCGCGACTTATCACGCTTTTATAATTTATTTCCGTCAACTGAAATCTGCGTGGATTATCATAAATACACATTTATTTATCACAAGGGTCTCTACGGCAAAAGCGAAAGTACCTGCGAGTGAAATGTTTCGAAATGTCTCTTTTCACAGCAGACCACCAGTTTCAATAAAAGGATATATTAACGTTTATATAGCCTACTTTAAAATTTTCGCTGCTGTTCTAAAAATGGTTTTCGGTTACCTTTAACAAGCCACAGCTGCTTGAATCCCAGAGCAGAAGCTGTTACCACAGAAACGTAAGTGGGTATTGATTGCTGTCGCGACTCGTGACACTCGTGAACAGCACTGAACACGCGCGGCCGGTACAACTTGAATATTAGCTATTATCATACGTTTCATTAACTTAGGCTGTACAACAAGGGAATTGTAATTGGCTGCTTTTTTCTGTAGAGAGCGGATCTCTGTTGATGTGTCTCATTTTTTTTCTATCGATCATTTGTTGGTAAAGGGTGAGAGACCTGAGCCACATTATTTTTGTCAAAGAGCCAGGTGTGGCTCGCGAGCCATAGGTTCCCGACCACTGCTGTTCACTAAAGACATATCTGACTGCGTTTTCCTGAATACTCGACAGGACGAGCATTTTTACATATTATTTACCATTCAAACCCAATAATCCGCAGTAGTATAGATTATTATTAGTATAGTATAGCGTGTCGAATAAACAGACGGAGCCGTTCGTCAATTCCGAAAGCCTGTGCAATGCGTCCATTACAATTAGACATTTACACTACATGATGCTTGCATTAAAGGTCCCGTTCTTCGTGTTTTTTTTTAAGCTTTGATTGTGTTTACAGTGTGCAATATAACATGTGTTCATGTTTCGCGTGTAAAAAAAAACAGAATTTTTCACACAATTTACTCATCTGTACACCGCTGTTTTCACTGTCCTAAAAACGGCTGATGAGTTCCTTTATTCTATGAAGTCCCTCCTTCAGAAATACGTAACGAGTTCTGATTGTGCCAGCGGTTCCGGTGTTGTGATTTGACCGCAGCTTAGCGTACGTGGAAAGGTCACGCCTCTTAACGGGAGATGTATGCGCTTAATGATCTCTACAGCGTCCCTGGGAAAGCCAAACAAAGGTGATTTGACTCCGGGATGAAAATAACAAAAGTTTGAACAATGGGATCACGAAGAACGGGACCTTTAAAGATGGAAAATTGTAAAGATGAAAAAAGAGATTTCATTATTTGTAATGGCAAAAGTTTGTTGAACAAAAACGCCAATAAAGTCATACTCACGCGACTCAAACCACCTCAAAAAAGCAGTCGTTAAAGCTTCGCGATGACCTCACAGCAACAGAATGCATGAGTTTACTGATGTACAAAACATTCAAAAGTCTTTATTTCATTATGGGAAGGGCTGATGTTTGTGCTTCAAGCTGATATAGTCACATTACATGTACGACACTGGAAAAATGCATGATGCTCCCCCAAATATTACACAACATAATAGCCCACTTCATAAATTTTTTGATGAAGACGGTTGCTATAAAAAAGCTAATAGAAACGTTGCTATTGTCAGTAATTTGAATAATATTGTGACACTGACATGTCGAAATGTAAATGCTGAGCTATGAATTCATTCGTGCATGGCTGTACTAACAAGAAAAACAAACAAACAAAGCTACACGCAAGCAAGACAACAGAAAACAGATGGAGGTCTAATCTTTATCTAAACCCGTGTCGTTGATGCCAAACAGCTCATCAATAACTGGATTTTAGGCTTTTGACAGATGTTTGTTAAACGTGGCACTGCGGTACATTAACGCTTGACATTAGACTCTGGGCATTTCAGGTTTGTATTCCAGCTAGGGCTGTAACAATTTGACCAAAAATAAAAACCACATTCTACCTCGATTATTATTATTTTGTTAGGGTTAGGGTTAGGGTTAGGGTTGAGTAAGTTCCTGATAAGGTTTTTACTGTAAATAGTTTCTACTATTAAAGGTGAAATTTTTTTCTGATGAAAAAGTGCATTTCTTTGTGATATTAAAATACTTTAATAGGAAACGGTTGACTTTCAGCAGTTATTGTCTATGGGGCAGATTTCTGCTTGTTGTACATCAGATACAGATAAAATAGCACATAGGCCAACATTTCATTTATTTGAATGCATTTATTTGAAGAGTGATTGCGTGTACAGGGAGTGCAGAATTATTAGGCAAATGAGTATTTTGACCACATCATCCTCGTTATGCATGTTGTCTTACTCCAAGCTGTATAGGCTGGAAAGCCTACTACCAATTAAGCATATTAGGTGATGTGCATCTCTGTAATGAGAAGGGGTGTGGTCTAATGACATCAACACCCTATATCAGGTGTGCATAATTATTAGGCAACTTCCTTTCCTTTGGCAAAATGGGTCAAAAGAAGGACTTGACAGGCTCAGAAAAGTCAAAAATAGTGAGATATATTGCAGAGGGATGCAGCAGTCTTAAAATAGCCAAGCTTCTGAAGCGTGATCATCGAACAATCAAGCGTTTCATTCAAAATAGTCAACAGGGTCGCAAGAAGCGTGTGGAAAAACCAAGGCGCAAAATAACTGCCCGTGAACTGAGAAAAGTCAAGCGTGCAGCTGCCAAGATGCCACTTGCCACCAGTTTGGCCATATTTCAGAGCTGCAACATCACTGGAGTGCCCAAAAGCACAAGGTGTGCAATACTCAGAGACATGGCCAAGGTAAGAAAGGCAGAAAGTCGACCACCACTGAACAAGACACACAAGCTGAAACGTCAAGACTGGGCCAAGAAATATCTCAAGACTGATTTTTCTAAGGTTTTATGGACTGATGAAATGAGAGTGAGTCTTGATGGGCCAGATGGATGGGCCCGTGGCTGGATTGGTAAAGGGCAGAGAGCTCCAGTCCGACTCAGACGCCAGCAAGGTGGAGGTGGAGTACTGGTTTGGGCTGGTATCATCAAAGATGAGCTTGTGGGGCCTTTTCGGGTTGAGGATGGAGTCAAGCTCAACTCCCAGTCCTACTGCCAGTTTCTGGAAGACACCTTCTTCAAGCAGTGGTACAGGAAGAAGTCTGCATCCTTCAAGAAAAACATGATTTTCATGCAGGACAATGCTCCATCACACGCGTCCAAGTACTCCACAGCGTGGCTGGCAAGAAAGGGTATAAAAGAAGAAAATCTAATGATATGGCCTCCTTGTTCACCTGATCTGAACCCAATTGAGAACCTGTGGTCCATCATCAAATGTGCGATTTACAAGGAGGGAAAACAGTACACCTCTCTGAACAGTGTCTGGGAGGCTGTGGTTGCTGCTGCACGCAATGTTGATGGTGAACAGATCAAAACACTGACAGAATCCATGGATGGCAGGCTTTTGAGTGTCCTTGCAAAGAAAGGTGGCTATATTGGTCACTGATTTGTTTTTGTTTGGTTTTTGAATGTCAGAAATGTATATTTGTGAATGTTGAGATGTTATATTGGTTTCACTGGTAAAAATAAATAATTGAAATGGGTATAAATTTGTTTTTTGTTAAGTTGCCTAATAATTATGCACAGTAATAGTCACCTGCACACACAGATATCCCCCTAAAATAGCTAAAACTAAAAACTACTTCCAAAAATATTCAGCTTTGATATTAATGAGTTTTTTGTGTTCATTGACAACATGGTTGTTGTTTAATTATTAATGTTGTAAAATTAATCCTCAAAAATACAACTTGCCTAATAATTCTGCACTCCCTGTATGAATTACTCACACCGTCTCTAGTCATTATGAAGCTGTGCTTTGTACTTCAAAGGTATTAAAATATGCCTATAATGGTGGAGTTTCTAAGCTACTTTAGTGACTTTACTTCAGTCACAGGACGGCGTTGACAGGCCTAACTCTCATAAACATATTCGGGAAGTTAACAGATGATTTATCATCTTATTTCATCTTCTCAGTTGTTAAGAAGATTAAGCCAATTATCAAAGTTTGACGTCATCCCTAGGATATTGATGAGCAGTTTTGAAGCGTAAAGTAGGGTCGAGCTGGCTGTCGCCATCTTGTCAGGGCATCATCGCGCGTCACTCACGGATAACAGAAAACGGGCAAAGAGGCGGAGCTTAGGTGACGTGATGACTAACAGACAGCAGACAAACGGCTACCCACCTGTCACTCAAAGTGTCATCCACCTGTCAATCAAATCTACACCCAAGATGGCGGCGCGAGTACATCGCGAGGCTCGGGGTCTCTCCAGATTCTGCAATTTTGCGGTATTTTTCTTACTCATCTCGGGTCTGTTCGTACAGAACAGTTGTGCCTTTACATCGTACACCCGTTGTGAGATTTTGGATATTGGTTTACGAATTTCCAACGGTTTTATGGACAATCTTCGACTCCTTCCTGAGATCGCTAGGACACCCGTAAATCAATCACCCGGTGTGATTGCTCGTTAAAGTGCGGTTCATTTGAACATGTGTGAACGCTGCCATCTGAACCCTGGTGTGCACCAAACAAGCAGACTGAGAGCCCCAGCGAACACAGAACGTTCCCATTTGACCATTTCTTTGGGAAACCAAATAACGGGAATGTTCTTTTCTTTTCTTTTTTTTTTTTGCAACCCAAAGAGAACCTTCCCAGAATGTTCCCTGCAGGTTATTTTTAGGTTTTATTTTAATATTAACCATATGTTTTGCTGAGATGTGTCAACGTATGTTTTTTCAGGTACAGTTTATTAAAATCTGGATTCGATCAGTTAAAACACACTGTAATTTTCAGATAAATCAAATTTTTTCGCTAAAAATATTAAGCAAAGGTTAAGCGTAGTATGGAAAGCTTAAAAATCATAAAAACATGGGTTTGTAACTTTCTTTACGGCGCGCGGTCATTTTATTTTGCTAACTATTTTGCTTAGTTTATCAGCTTCTTTATTGAATAATTGCTTATAAATAATATATACGAGAGTAAATGGTGTGATTTCAGAGAGATTCGTTGAAGAGAACAGTTTTGTTTAGTGACCAAAAGAGAGAAGCACGTCCTTCTATGGTTAGTCGCATAATTGTTAATCATTTTTTTAATGTCTGTGAATAAAATTCCTATTTTAAAAACCCTTTACTATGTTGAAGTTATTGTTATGTGGCGCTTAACGTAAAATATGTTGTGGTACGTGACACAAGTAATTAGGGCTGGGCAAAAAAATCGATTTTTTATAACGTGGTCGATTCAAAATCGATTCTCAAAGGCCACGAATCGATTTTTTTTTTTTCCCATATTTATTTCCGCAAACAAACAAATTTTTTTGTTCAGCAGAAGAAAACAGTTATTATACATGATGAATACATGCATAAATGATGACATATTTTTTTTATTTTTGGGTGAACTATCACCAATAAGCCAGTATTAGCTGTCCTACATTGTTCATAGGCTTGCAGCATCCATGTTACAGCTAATTTTGTACGTTTTATGATTATTTTATCTTAAAAATGAAATAACCTGATCCTGTTTGATCAAGGAATGCGACTGTTCTGGCTTTTTTCAGCATACATTTTTCATCTTGCATCAAAATTGTATTGTTTTTATTTCGCATAATTGTATGAATTTGAAAATTAAAGCTGGGTTCTGTTTTAATGTACCCAAGTGTACCTAAAATAAAAGAGTTTAATATACAGGTTTGTGGCTTAATTTCTTTTTATTAATTACCCACTTTTAAACTTATGTTCACTGTTCTTTTTTATAAATATAGTATATGTATTAAATCTATATTCATTGAGTTGAATCGAGAATCGAAAATCGAATCGAGAATCGAAATTCGAATCGAGAATCGATTTGAGAGCTTGTGAATCGAAATCGAATCGATCTGGAACATCTGAATCGATACCCAGCCCTACAAGTAATGAAAAATATTATTAAAATCAATCTATATAATCATCCATATGACGCTCTGATTATTTCTATTAGTAATTCAAAACAAGAAATAGTTTGTACTGATTATTGACGTCCATTCATCCATAAAATGAATATGATAAAACATGTAAATAAATATGATGAAAAGTGGTTAATAGAACGTTAAGGGAACGTTAGGGGGGAATTCTGCACAGCTAAAAACGTTTTATTTCCGTAACGAAAACGTTCCCGACTAACCAAAAACAAACGTTACCAATAACATGTTTTGGAAACGTTCTGGGAACCAACAATTGTTCGCCATGTCGCTGAAAAGACGCTTCCAAACTCCGTTCGCGTGAAATATGAACGCAACACGGACCTAACACATGCAAACGAACCCACATGTCACAAGATGCGACCCTAAAAAGGACAGAATACTTATGCATACCTGTTTTTATCTCGTCATAGTCGCGATGTTGCCCATCAGAGTTTCGGTACAGGCGTCAGCACCGCGTCTCCTCACAGCAGATCTTGGTTTGTGTGTGTGACGGAGGGATTCCTGCCACTGTTTGACTCATTTACACATTTTATAAGCTCTTCACGAGTCCTCAGATGGTCAAAATACTATCATATGTAGCTACAAACAGATACAACGAGTGCATTTGGTCCAGCACACAGTTCCGTCGCGAAATATACGTCATATTTCCAGGACCGGGACTAATTTCTTATTTTACATTGGCTGCGTTCGAAACCGCATACTCATTGAGTAGGTACTCATTTTCAATAAGTACTTACTTAACGAGCTCTAAAAGAGTAGGTACTATAGTGCCTGATCTCGTTAAGTATGAATGCGATCCGCACTTTATGCGCCATGTTGACGTTATCATGTGACCTACGACGTTATCACAAGCAACAACGTGAAAGACGAGTGACAGGTTTAATTAATCGATCTATAAATATCTTAATATTGATTTAAACTTGCTAATTGTGTGGTCTTGTTGAAGAAACAGCTGCCCATTTATCTTGTGATATTAACCCTACTAATCTGACCCAGTTTTATCCTTAACAAAACCCAAAATCGTGATCTCTTGAATATGTTGTTAATTTCTTTATTTTATATGCAAAAAAATTCATCCACAAGCAAAATTGGCCTAAATCTCCTTTATATTTTCCTTTTTCTTTTTAAATTTAACTCCTGTTTCATCCCTCAAGTTTATGAAATAACATTTGTATTGCATTATGATGAATTATACAAAGATATCTAACCTTGTTATTGTTTTTTTCTTTGTAATGTATGACCCATGATATTTTTTTTTTGTTTTATCGTTATGATTGTTAAAGATACAATCATGTAATTATAAAATAAAAGATATGAGTGACAGGTGCAGTAACAGCTCAAAGCATCAGTAACTCCACAGCCCGACCTGTGCGGTTTCCCTCAGTGTCTGCACAGAGACGTCTGTCAGCTGCTCGAGGATCTCACCTTTGGAGAAAACTGTTGATTTTATACTCGAAAAATGTAAGTATCACTATTCAAAATTAAGATTACCCCAGAATGAACTGCATTGCTAGCCCACTAAAACACTTACAATAATAATGACAAATGCTGACCAATACTTAATTATATTACTTTTTTTATTATTATTTTTTATTATATCGTTTTAGTAAAACAAGCAAAATACAATTTGTTGTTATATGACATAGCGATGCATGACTACACTAGAAAAAATGCAGCCGCTGTGAATAGCCTATATCAATTTTCAGTCAAGCAATGAATTAATGCATGAGTTAATAATTTTATTTACTGACAACAATAGGAAACATGAATTAATGAGTAAAAGAATGAATAAAAATAAACATCACAATAAATGAATAAAAGTCAACAACACATCAAACAAAGCTTTATTCAAATGTATTGTTCTAACAAACTATCACGCATTTACAGGCGGTGAACCCCACATCTGCTGCCATCTCAACACAGCTGTGCCAGTTCTGCGGCTTTATATTGATGAAGCAGTTGACCACCGTGAACACCTTCGCCTGTCCTAGCCGTCCCTCCTGAACCCCACAACCCAGAAGCAAGAGTGTGAGAACATGTGCAGGACAATCTGACGGCTGATGTCTGCTCCAAACATCCGTGTGCCGGCTCTCCATCAGCATGACTACTTAAAACGTTTTACAATTCATGTGTCAGCATCCCATTTCTTCTTGCCATATTTAATGTAATATTTTTACAATTACATGCTATTTGTATTGTAGCTTTATGACTTTTGTGGTGTAGTGGACTAAACACTGAACTGATAAGCAGAAGGTTTCTGCTTGGATCTCCGCAGCCATCTCCACCAGTGTGTCCTTGAGCAAGGCTCAACCACAGAAGCTCTGCAGCAAATGCACAGACATCAAGAATCAGAAAAATGTTGAAATAACTCTGTTTGAAATTAAAATAAAATACAACTTAAGCTTTAAATTGATGTTTTATTCATTTCTGTAGTATACTCAAAGCCTTTGATGACAGCCTTCCTTCATCATCCTCTCTCCAGTCTCCACCAGATAAACACACACACGTGCTCTTCTGCCCCTGTAACATCAGACAACATTCACGTTTCCTGGATCTTAAACCTTGATAAAAGCATAAAAGTGTATGTGCTCAATACTGCATTTAAGTGTTGCGGTAGTTGCTGATGTGTTAATGTTCCTCAATTCATCAATAGTACTAATGGACAAAAAAAGTTAGTTACTTTATGTAGATCTTTTAACATTACTGACGTTCATGTAAACAGTGTTGACAACAGAACTCTACATTATAGCACACACACACACACACACAAATCACTCTGATCTGGGGCCCGTTCTTCGTACCTCGCTTAATACATCTGAGATGATTTGACAGATCCCAGATCTTTTAATCATGATAACTGATGTCTGGCTAATTTGGTTCTTCAAACGAATTTGCGGATTGGATTTAAATATCTGGATTAAATGATCTAAGATCACTGCGCGTTCTTGTGTTCCCTGAAGAGGGCAGATGCATCGATACTCGAAACCATGATCAGCAATGCAGCGATTGGCTGGCGTCAAGACAGCAACGTAATGACATCATATAATTAAAAAAGCCACCTGGCAAAAAACTTACACAAAAAACCCCACGAATATCTGGAGCTTTATAAGGAAACAGCTAAACGACCAAACCAACATAAAAGTTATAATAGATCAATGATAAATGTTTTTTTTTTTTTTACATGATTACCAATTATTCACGATTTTATACAGTATTTGTGCACCCTTTACATTTTTTTTCAATGTTGTAATTCAATTTGAAGCAGATTTTTAACGTGACAGTATTAAAGTTTTCAAGGGTCAAGATCAAATTCTCTGCATCTCCTGCGCTGCATCAAGCCATCCCATAATATCCGTCATCACTTAAATTAATGCACGGCTCAGATTAACTGTACAACATGTGTGCAAACCTCCAATAACATTATAAAGTAATTATTCCATCACAAATAAATCGCTCAATCAAGTGGCTGTGTCTATAGTATTATACACAACATTATAATATTACATACATTCTCATATACATATACAATTTAAAATGTGTATATTATTATTATTTAAAATGATTATTATTGCCCCTGGTTCAGTAATGAACTCTTGTAATAAAGTCGCAGTGGCTGGGACAGATTTTAAGTATCACCTCAAGATGCGATCTAATCCTGTTTACATGAAATAAGCCGCTCGAGCAGGTTTAAGCTCACGGACCTGTTGCTATGACAGCAAGTCCAGGATGAGCGTCGAAGAACCAAACAATCCAAGATCATGCCAAATCGTCAACAATCAAATCCGGCTAACTGAGTTAGCGAGGTACGAAGAACGGGCCCCTGGTGTCCATTTCATGCTGTGATGTCATCTGCAATACTTATCGAAAATGTTCCAGTCAGATGTTAAATAAACATTTAGTAAGCATCTTTATCTTTAAGTATATGGTTTATGTAAATCCACTTTGGAGACGTGTGTGTGTTACTGGAGCTCATACATAATAAAACGTGTTTTTACAGCCCAATCATAACTACACTACTGTCTGTCGTCTTTGCACCTTCAACAATTTAACAGTTTACTCTACAGTAGCTCAAATGTGATTTTAACACAAGGAACCGTGATTTTGGTTTGTAATACTCACATTTGATTAGCTTTTCTCCGCCTGAAGTATTCTTTCCTGTGGCCTCATGGGAAGGCAGGGGTAGAAAAGTATCCTACGATGGGTGCTTCACAATCTGGGCGGAATCAGTAGGCCATCCGGGAACTCCTCGCCTACTCTTTTATGATTACTGAGGTTTCGAACATACTACTCCTTTCACGTACTGTTTTCTCCTACTATATAGTAGGTAAGTAGGCATATTCGAGCGCAACAGTAGTATACGCACGACCGAATCTCGCGAGAAGTAGTTCTCGCCTACTCTTTTATAAATACAAAGGATTCGGACATACTATTCGCTTGCCTACTGCTTTTTACATACTATATAGTAGGGAAGTATGCGGTTTCGAACGCAGCCATTGTTTTGGTCAAGAGCAAACGAACCTAGCGAACCGAACACACCCTAAATCACTACTAAATAAACACATATTTGTGTTTAAATTGAAGGGAAAAAATGTAATGGAAATTTAAATGGAGACATGCACACCTACAGTCTGTGGAGATTAGGCAAGGGGCACTATAGCACATTTCATACACAATGGTAATTCAAATTGCTTTACATAGAAAAAGTATTTAAATAGTGATAGAATATGAAATAAAAATACCATGTAGGTATAAGAAATAAAAATAACAATTCAATAAATAACGATTAAGTGAAACTGTCCTTTGTTTTGACATTTTAGCATGCATTAAAGGATTAGTTCACTTTTAAATAAACTTTTGCTGATAATTTCCTCACCCCCATGTCATCCAAGATGTACATGTCTTTCTTTCTTCAGTTGAAAAGAAATTAAGGTTTTTGATGAAATTATTCCAGGATATTTCTCCATATAATGGACTTCAATGGGCTCCAAACGGCTCAAGGTCCACATGACAGTTTCAGTGCAGCTTCAAAGGGCTTTAAACGATACCAAACGATGAATAAGGGTCTAATCTAGCCAAACGATCAGTTTCTGTGAGAAACCCAGCAGTATTTGTGCTATTATTTTACCTCTTATCAGACGAACGTGATCATCTCTGAGCTCCGCCATAACTTCCGCTAAGTGAGGTCAAATATGATCATGATCATAGACTTACATTGCATTCAAGGTACACGTTTTTTTACATTTTGTCAGTTCTTGCTTTCCCTGGGAATCGAACCCATGACCTTGGCCTTGCTAGCTCCATGCTCTACTGTTTGAGCTACAGGAAAGCCAGATATATACGTAGATGCCTCATTAGCGCCTGCACGGATCAGTAGAATGAGGCATCTGTGATTTGGACCTTGAACCGTTTGGTTCCCGTTGAAGTCCATTATATGGAGAAATATTCTGGAATGTTTTCATCAAAAACCTTAATTTCTTTTCAACTGAAGAAAGAAAGACATGTACATCTTGGATGACATGGGGGTGAGTAAATTATCAGCAAAAGTTTATTTAAAAGTGAACTAATCCTTTAACTAACAATGATCAATAGGCCTAATTTGTAATTTATTTTTAGTTAATTTAGTTAGTGTCAATAGATCATAAGATTAACAAATAGTAGGCCTAGTTCATGTTGAAATTAAGATCAATAAATGCTTTAGAAGTATTTTTTCTTGTTAACTAATGTAGTTCATTTTGAAATGGGACCTTATTGTGAAGTGCTCTCTGATGATCTCTTTGGCAAACTTTGAATTTCATTGTCAAAGAAAGATCATAACATATCCAGATGCTGAGCAGAAGAGAATTTTGACCTTTGTTCTCCTGGTATGGCGAGCACATTTTTAAGGAGTGGGAAAGAACTGGGAAACAAATTGGAAGAAAATATGCATCCGTTTTCCTCCCTTAGTTTAATCTATTTCTGATCCCATATATCATTTTAATGTTGGTTGTGACATGGCTGGCAAGTGTTCTAATGGGAAGTGTAATGACTTTGATGGTGATAAAGACAATGTTGAAATTTATGAAGTTCAGGTCAGGGCGAGAGCGAGAGCGGCTTTGGGAGTGTTTCTCATGGAAATTGCCAAGAAGTTCTGTTGGAGAAAGGGAGGCCCATTGAAAAGATCCATCTGTTTGAGCCTGTGTGTGTGTGTATGTGTGTGTGTGTACATACTGAGTGTCCAAAGATAGACATGGGTCATGTCAAAGAAAACTTGAAGGAAACCAGCAGGGAAGTAGGCAGACTTCTGTGAATCACAGGAAGGCAAGAGCAAAACTTGTCGTGGCCCAGCAGGGTTACTCTATGAAGTGTTCAGGTGCAGATTGGCACAACACATACCCAGGCACAGCAGCCCCGTACCTGAACCTCAGAGTGATCGTGTATCGAGTATGAACTCAAATCCTCCCCTCTGAGTGAACCCGTTCCACACCACACCGTCTGCCGCTCTGCGCTTTTCCACTGCTCACTTTTACGATCCACCTTCCATAAATATAATACGCATTGGTGTACCTTAAAGCGATTATCTTGGGGACCCACCGCTCTGCATATTTTGTATTAACACACTAGATTCAGATCACTAACCCATTAGGTGTGAACTCCATGAACTGAACTAAGGGTGGGTCTCAATCGGCTTCCTAGTTCAGTAGTCAGGGCACTAGTAAGTCGGCCCTTTTAAGGCCACAATTGCAAAACCCTTCCAGTGCTCTGAATTGCTTTCTCCCTAAAAAGTCTGAAAACAAGGGAGCATCAATGCTCACTACATTCCTTTAACAAAAACTCTGAAGCATTAAATAACTCATGCTGCGTTGATCATGTGAGATGCGTTAAAATGTGAGATGGTGGTCCAGTGGGTTAAACCATGGATCTGATATGCAGAAGGTTGCTGGTTCGATCCCAGCGGTCACCACCAGTGTGTCCTTGAGCAAGGCACTTTACTCCATGTTGCTCCAGGGGGATTGTCCCTGTAAGTCGCTTTGGATAATTGTTGTACAACAAGGATGGTGCCATGTGGCCGGAAACATCAGTGTCCCAATGTGTAGTGAGTAAGGGTCCTTCCCAGTGAGGGATGAACTGATTCATGACCTAGGGAGCTGTTTGAGATAAGAGAGACATAACATCCCCCTGACCAAGATTGAAATCCACTGATTTAAACGCAACAAAGGTCCTTAGTCCAGTCACCCTTATTTATATAGCGCTTTTTACAATGCATATTGTTTCAAGGCAGCTTTACAGAGGTAACAGGAGAATAATGCAACAGAATTTAATAGAAAGTAAGATAGTTGAATATTTAGTGTCCCCCAACTGAGCAAGCCAAAAGCCAAAGGCAACACGGACGACGGTGGCAAGGAACCCAAACTCCATCAGGTGACATAATGGAGAAAAAACCTTGGGAGAAACCAGGCTTTAAAAAATGGTGAATCAAAATCATACCAACATTTTGACATAATCCATAGAATTGATATTCAATTCAACATTGTGAAGGATGGAAAGAAAAATACTTGAATTTCCAAAAAACAAACACACGCACAAAAAAATAAATCAAATGAAATCCCAATATTAAAACTGTAAATAGGGAAATTGGTAAAATAGGTAAAACTGATAATTGTGGCATTACTTGGGTAAATAATTGTACACCATTTCCTCAATTTTTTGAGTTGAATGCATTTGTAAAATACAGTTATTAAATCATGCTGCTAAAGTTATTGAAAGAAAAATTATAATTATTAACTTCAAACCCCATTCATTGAACAAATGCTGAATTTAATTGTTTAACTAAATTTAAATCTTCATTACATTTTTTTGGTTTTTATTATTACATTTGTATTTTTTTTTTATTATTAAATGTATTAATACATACAATTATTAATTTATTTATTAACTTATTCTGAACTGTTTAAATATATTTGACATTACCTTTTATTGTTATTTTTTATTTATTTTGATTATTTGGTCCCAAGTTGTATTGCAAAACACTTTTGCTGATATTGAGGTGGGATACGGGTAGGGTTAGGGACAGGTGTGGTGGTATGGGTAAGCTTAAGGGTAGGGTTAGGGACAGGTGTGGTGGTATGGGTAAGTTTAAGGGTAGGGTTAGGGACAGGTGTGGTGGTATGGGTAAGTTTAAGGGTAGGGTTAGGGACAGGTGTGGTGGTATGGGTAAGTTTAAGGGTAGGGTTAGGGACAGGTGTGGTGGTATGAGTAAGTTTAAGGGTAGGGTTAGGGACAGGTGTGGTGGTATGGGTAAGTTTAAGGGTAGGGTTAGGGACAGGTGTGGTGGTATGGGTAAGTGTAAGGGTAGGGTTAGGGACAGGTGTGGTGGTATGGGTAAGTTTAAGGGTAGGGTTAGGGACAGGTGTGGTGGTATGGGTAAATGTAAGGGTAGGGTTAGGGACAGGTGTGGTGGTGTGGGTAAGTTTAAGGGTAGGGTTAGGGACAGGTGTGGTGGTGTGGGTAAGTTTAAGGGTAGGGTTAGGGACAGGTGTGGTGGTATGGGTAAGTGTAAGGGTAGGGTTAGGGACAGGTGTGGTGGTATGGGTAAGTGTAAGGGTAGGGTTAGGGACAGGTGTGGTGGTATGGGTAAGTTTAAGGGTAGGGTTAGGGACAGGTGTGGTGGTATGGGTAAATGTAAGGGTAGGGTTAGGGACAGGTGTGGTGGTATGGGTAAGTTTAAGGGTAGGGTTAGGGACAGGTGTGGTGGTATGGGTAAGTGTAAGGGTAGGGTTAGGGACAGGTGTGGTGGTATGGGTAAGTTTAAGGGTAGGGTTAGGGACAGGTGTGGTGGTGTGGGTAAGTTTAAGGGTAGGGTTAGGGACAGGTGTGGTGGTGTGGGTAAGTGTAAGGGTAGGGTTAGGGACAGGTGTGGTGGTATGGGTAAGTGTAAGGGTAGGGTTAGGGACAGGTGTGGTGGTATGGGTAAGTGTAAGTGTAAGGGTAGGGTTAGGGACAGGTGTGGTGGTATGGGTAAGTTTAAGGGTAGGGTTAGGGACAGGTGTGGTGGTGTGGGTAAGTGTAAGGGTAGGGTTAGGGACAGGTGTGGTGGTATGGGTAAGTTTAAGGGTAGGGTTAGGGACAGGTGTGGTGGTGTGGGTAAGTGTAAGGGTAGGGTTAGGGACAGGTGTGGTGGTGTGGGTAAGTGTAAGGGTAGGGTTAGGGACAGGTGTGGTGGTGTGGGTAAGTTTAAGGGTAGGGTTAGGGACAGGTGTGGTGGTGTGGGTAAGTTTAAGGGTAGGGTTAGGGACAGGTGTGGTGGTGTGGGTAAGTGTAAGGGTAGGGTTAGGGACAGGTGTGGTGGTATGGGTTAGTTTAAGGGTAGGGTTAGGGACAGGTGTGGTGGTATGGGTTAGTTTAAGGGTAGGGTTAGGGACAGGTGTGGTGGTATGGGTAAGTGTAAGGGTAGGGTTAGGGACAGGTGTGGTGGTATGGGTAAGTTTAAGGGTAGGGTTAGGGACAGGTGTGGTGGTATGGGTAAGTTTAAGGGTAGGGTTAGGGACAGGTGTGGTGGTATGGGTAAGCTTAAGGGTAGGGTTAGGGACAGGTGTGGTGGTATGGGTAAGTTTAAGGGTAGGGTTAGGGACAGGTGTGGTGGTATGTGTAAGTTTAAGGGTAGGGTTAGGGACAGGTGTGGTGGTATGGGTAAGTTTAAGGGTAGGGTTAGGGACAGGTGTGGTGGTATGGGTTAGTTTAAGGGTAGGGTTAGGGACAGGTGTGGTGGTATGGGTAAGTGTAAGGGTAGGGTTAGGGACAGGTGTGGTGGTATGGGTAAGCTTAAGGGTAGGGTTAGGGACAGGTGTGGTGGTATGGGTAAGCTTAAGGGTAGGGTTAGGGACAGGTGTGGTGGTATGGGTAAGCTTAAGGGTAGGGTTAGGGACAGGTGTGGTGGTGTGGGTAAGTTTAAGGGTAGGGTTAGGGACAGGTGTGGTGGTATGGGTAAGTTTAAGGGTAGGGTTAGGGACAGGTGTGGTGGTATGGGTAAGCTTAAGGGTAGGGTTAGGGACAGGTGTGGTGGTATGGGTAAGCTTAAGGGTAGGGTTAGGGACAGGTGTGGTGGTATGGGTAAGCTTAAGGGTAGGGTTAGGGACATGTGTGGTGGTATGGGTAAGTTTAAGGGTAGGGTTAGGGACAGGTGTGGTGGTATGGGTAAGCTTAAGGGTAGGGTTAGGGACAGGTGTGGTGGTATGGGTAAGCTTAAGGGTAGGGTTAGGGACAGGTGTGGTGGTGTGGGTAAGTTTAAGGGTAGGGTTAGGGACAGGTGTGGTGGTGTGGGTAAGTTTAAGGGTAGGGTTAGGGACAGGTGTGGTGGTATGGGTAAGCTTAAGGGTAGGGTTAGGGACAGGTGTGGTGGTATGGGTAAGCTTAAGGGTAGGGTTAGGGACAGGTGTGGTGGTGTGGGTAAGTTTAAGGGTAGGGTTAGGGACAGGTGTGGTGGTGTGGGTAAGTTTAAGGGTAGGGTTAGGGACAGGTGTGGTGGTATGGGTAAGTTTAAGGGTAGGGTTAGGGACAGGTGTGGTGGCATGGGTAAGTTTAAGGGTAGGGTTAGGGACAGGTGTGGTGGTGTGGGTAAGTTTAAGGGTAGGGTTAGGGACAGGTGTGGTGGTATGGGTAAGTTTAAGGGTAGGGTTAGGGACAGGTGTGGTGGTATGGGTAAGTTTAAGGGTAGGGTTAGGGACAGGTGTGGTGGTATGGGTAAGTTTAAGGTTAGGGTTAGGGACAGGTGTGGTGGTATGGGTAAGTTTAAGGGTAGGGTTAGGGACAGGTGTGGTGGTATGGGTAAGTTTAAGGGTAGGGTTAGGGACAGGTGTGGTGGTATGGGTAAGTTTAAGGGTAGGGTTAGGGACAGGTGTGGTGGTATGGGTAAGTTTAAGGGTAGGGTTAGGGACAGGTGTGGTGGTGTGGGTAAGTTTAAGGGTAGGGTTAGGGACAGGTGTGGTGGTATGGGTAAGTGTAAGGGTAGGGTTAGGGGCAGGTGTGGTGGTATGGGTAAGTGTAAGGGTAGGGTTAGGGACAGGTGTGGTGGTATGGGTAAGTGTAAGGGTAGGGTTAGGGACAGGTGTGGTGGTATGGGTAAGTGTAAGGGTAGGGTTAGGGACAGGTGTGGTGGTGTGGGTAAGTTTAAGGGTAGAGTTAGGGACAGGTGTGGTGGTGTGGGTAAGTGTAAGGGTAGGGTTAGGGACAGGTGTGGTGGTATGGGTAAGTGTAAGGGTAGGTTTAGGGACAGGTGTGGTGGTGTGGGTAAGTGTAAGGGTAGGGTTAGGGACAGGTGTGGTGGTATGGGTAAGTGTAAGGGTAGGGTTAGGGACAGGTGTGGTGGTATGGGTAAGTGTAAGGGTAGGTTTAGGGACAGGTGTGGTGGTATGGGTAAGTGTAAGGGTAGGGTTAGGGACAGGTGTGGTGGTATGGGTAAGTGTAAGGGTAGGGTTAGGGACAGGTGTGGTGGTGTGGGTAAGTGTAAGGGTAGGTTTAGGGACAGGTGTGGTGGTGTGGGTAAGTGTAAGGGTAGGGTTAGGGACAGGTGTGGTGGTGTGGATAAGTGTAAGGGTAGGGTTAGGGACAGGTGTGGTGGTGTGGGTAAGTTTAAGGGTAGGGTTAGGGACATGTGTGGTGGTAAGGGTAAATTTAAGGGTAGGGTTAGGGACAGGTGTGGTGGTATGGGTAAGTGTAAGGGTAGGGTTAGGGACAGGTGTGGTGGTGTGGGTAAGCTTAAGGGTAGGGTTAGGGACAGGTGTGGTGGTGTGGGTAAGTTTAAGGGTAGGGTTAGGGACAGGTGTGGTGGTATGGGTAAGTGTAAGGGTAGGGTTAGGGACAGGTGTGGTGGTAAGGGTAAATTTAAGGGTAGGGTTAGGGACAGGTGTGGTGGTATGGGTAAGTGTAAGGGTAGGGTTAGGGACAGGTGTGGTGGTGTGGGTAAGTGTAAGGGTAGGGTTAGGGACAGGTGTGGCGGTATGGGTAAGTGTAAGGGTAGGGTTAGGGACAGGTGTGGTGGTAAGGGTAAATTTAAGGGTAGGGTTAGGGACAGGTGTGGTGGTATGGGTAAGTGTAAGGGTAGGGTTAGGGACAGGTGTGGTGGTGTGGGTAAGTTTAAGGGTAGGGTTAGGGACAGGTGTGGTGGTGTGGGTAAGTTTAAGGGTAGGGTTAGGGACAGGTGTGGTGGTGTGGGTAAGTTTGAGGGTAGGGTTAGGTGTAAGGGAAGTGTCAACTGTGTAATTACTACAGAAATTAATTACAGACGTAATTACATGCAGGTGTTTTTTAAAATGTAAGTACAATGTAATAACATGTACGTACACAATAAGTGCATTGTATCAAATGATTAATTAAAATGTTAGTACATAGTAGTTAAGGCCACCTAATATAAAGTGGGTCCGATTATTTTAATTCCTTCTATGTAAAGCACTTTGAATTACCATTATGAATGTATGAAATGTGCTATATAAACATGCTTTGTCTTAAATTTGATTATTTTGTTAGAATCTTCAACCTAGGATTTAAAAAAAAAAACTTTATTTCATGTTTGTTATAAAATAATGAAATCACACCAATCAGGTTTTGTAAATGTAGTTGTCTCTTAATGGTTTTTTAAAATAAACCTCATAAATTAAATAATACAAATAATAACATAAAAAATGAAAAGTCCTAAAGTAGAAAAAAAAGCTCTCTCATTATACCCACTATATTTGTGTGCATCCATGATTTTAAACATGCACATCAATTGTTCAATCTCACGTGACGATACTCTCGTCATCACATATAGTATGTGTATGGCTTTGGGATGAAATTGTATCTCGTTGCGCAGCACAAGCTTAACAACAAATCAATGAAGCAGCTCAGATCTGCATGTTGCCATGGTTATACGTGTACAGTATTCTCTGCACGTGGCGTAATATCCCTCTTGATTCCTGCTCTTTTAGCGGAGCGTGCAGTCGGAGGCGCGTGACCCTGTGGGGCCCGTAAACGTGTCTGGAACTCCGAGATGCTCCGTCGTCATTCACACCGTAGTGTTTATGTGCCTTTCCACACCGGTCCCATAAACCTCTGTGGTCTCAGTAATCAATAGCAGACCGGTGCTGTCAATATGAAGATTTGATTTCACATGTATATTCTGTGGTCTTAACCTGAGGTCTCCTCGGAGGCTCCTTTGGTCGTAGTGCAAGTGTGCCGATATGAAAAGCAGATGGATTGGTGCAGTATAATGACCCACGTGTTCCTCACTTGCTTTCTTCTTTCCCTTTGGTTTGTCGGCCACTTCCCAGCGATTCCTCGCCTCTGAGGTCGCAGGTCCCGACAAGCGTCACCTGTAATGCTTTGAACCTGTTCAGGGCCTCGCTGTGAGGACATGACGGACCCAAGTGATGTCCTTTAACTCCCACTCCACAACATTTCTTTCCACCAGACTTTGTTCAACATTTAGGTGGGGGTAAGTTGTGTGTGTGCAGTAGCGAGGGCGAGAAGAAGGGGTCACACTCAATGAACCCTATAAAGGAGGCTGTGAAGACTGCAAGTTGTTCCACAGAGAGAACGACTCCACACATGTGGGCTGCATCCCACAGATAAGGATTGGAGCTGGTTCCTGTCCAAATGCACTGTGAAATTGAGCAAAATGTCAATGATTTTAACCTTTGCGTTTAGCCTCACTCCTGGCCTAGTTATATATCTGTCCACCCCAGTCATCTGTGGGTCTCAGGGAGTTTGTGTAAACCAGCACCGGAGGCAAAACTGGGCCAGATGGACTCTTGTGCTGCGCCCATGTTACTGTATGGGTAGTTATAGAATTGTTCATTTGACAAACACCGCTTCATACTTTATTTTTGACTACTGTACAGCATCAATCCACCATGTGCGCCTTAAGCCCACTTCGGTTATTATGTGCGACCCAATCACGTAATGTATGCACAATTTTCTAACCACTCTTTTCTTGTTGTTGTTGTTGCAATTCACATTTATTTGTGTAGCGCTTTACAGAAAATGCATGCGCCTGACAGTGTCCAAGTTATGTATTTTTTTTTATTGTACAAATCACACATTTAGTTAACAATGTATTAAGGCAGAAACACAATGAGCTCATTGAAGTAACTATTACGAGTTGTGAACATAATGATTACAATCAGGGCTTGACATTAACACCCGCCAACCCACCAAATGGCGTGTGACGCAGTCACTCCTGCTCAGTGTTGGGAAGTAGTTAACTACAAGTAGCGACGCTACTAACTTAAAGGGATAGTTCACCCAAAAGCACGTGGAGCAGTTATTTGACGGACAGATGCACTTTTTATGGACTTCAAAAACAGAGCAACTATTAATCCAATTCTAAAGCTTGGATTAGCCTGGACTTTTGTACTATAACTCCGATTTTATTCGTCTGAAAGAAGAATGTCATATACACCTAGGATGACTTGAGGGTGAGTAAGTTATGGGCTAATTTTAATTTTTGGGTGAACTATCCCTTTAACTACATTTTTCAGTAGCTTGTCAGTAGCTCAGTTGCTTTTAAAACAATGTAGCTTTTCCAGTAGCTAACTACTTTTTCCAGCAAGTAGCGGTGTAGCGCGACCAAAAGCTACTTTCCGTTTTGTGTTTTGACGAGCCTGCAATGCATTGAAGCAGCACAGTGTTTTCTTCTTATTTGATTACATACTGAAATTGTGAGTTACCATAAAAAAATATATATATACAGTGAGGAAAATAAGTATTTGAACACCCTACTATTTTGCAAGTTCTCCCACTTAGAAATCATGGAGTGTCTGAAATGGTCATCGTAGGTGCATGTCCACTGTGAGAGACATAATCTAAATAAAAAAATCCAGAAATCACAATATATGATTTTTTAACTATTTATTTGTATGATACAGCTGCAAATAAGTATTTGAACACCTGAGAAAATCAATGTTAATATTTGGTACAGTAGCCTTTGTTTGCAATTACAGAGGTCAAACGTTTCCTGTAGTTTTTCAGCAGGTTTGCACTGCAGGAGGGATTTTGGCCCACTCCTCCACACCAGTGTTAATTTTGACAGAAAATTTTGATTTAGTTTTATAGTCTTTTGACTAAAATGCCATTTAGTTTTAGTCATATTTTAGTCATCTGAATTGTTTTTAGTTTTAGTCTAGTTTTAGTCGACTAAATCTACAGTAGATTCAGTCTCCTAGAGTTTAGTTCAATTGTAATACAACTCTGGAATTTGATATACTCCTCCTAGGTCATTGTTCCAATCACCACCAAACTCGGTCAGGCTATGTCTGCATCCAAAATTGCATACTTCCTAACTATATAGTAGGCGGAAAAGTATGTGACAATTCACAGTACTCCCTGTACTCCTACTACTTCCGGTTAGATTCTGAAGCGTGCATGTAATGGACATTTTCTATCCCATGAGGCCACGGGAGACTGGCAGTAAAGTGACACAACTGTTGCTGGTAGGTCACATGACAATGACAGATGTAGTACGTCCAGATTACATTGATAATACACACATTCATACTACATAAAACAAGTAAGTACCTACTCAAGAGAGTATGTGATTTTGGACGTGTTCATCTGTATGCATTGACTTCAAATCGATTTACTTTGGGCTTCAGTCATTAAATTTTAAATGCCAAGTGTTAAATGCTAAAGTACTCTGGTGTACACCTCCATCATTTGGTCATTATATTATTACTGCCATTACTTCTTTCTGCTGCCTGAAAATCTTTTGTGATTAGACCTACTGTAAATCTTCTATAAGTCCAATTTACATAGAGAATAAGTGTGTAAGCGCTGCATTTTAACACCTTTAACGCCTGGTTTAACTGGATTGTGGATGGCTAGTGATTTTTTTTCTTTTCGCTAATATATGTAAGTCTCCTCAAAAGCATGCCATTGTATGTCGGTTCTGGATAAAAGCACAACAACCAATCGTTGTCTCAAATGTAGATGTGACCAAATGGCCTACAGTGAGTTTATATCACACACTTTTTAGTAGTCATGAAGTAAGTACCTACTCAAGAGAGTATGTGATTTTGGATGGAGCTTCAGCGGAGCCAGATGCGTTTTATTTTTTGACCTGTTTTGTCAGGCAGACAGCTCGCTTGGCGCTGGCTTTTGGCTAACGGTGATATTCCCCTATGGGTTTTCCCATAAAGCCCTACATCTTTGTTCCTCAGGATGTATAATCACCGATGTCCTCAAAAGCCATGATATCATTCTGACCCAATAAAGATGATTTTTCTGTTTAGCATAAGTCCAGCTGGTTTCTGGAAGCGTGTGGTGTACAATAACGGCAGGGCTGACGTATGACCGGATCAATGGCCGTTAGAACAAATGGAAAAACTAAATAAAACAAAATGAGTTTGGATTTTGAAATAACAGACTTTTTTGTCCTCAAACCCTTTAGGTATTTGGCTCTCCTCTGCTAATATCCCACAAACAGAGATTTGTGATTGGCCACACGTGTGGAGAGACTTTTTCCAAGGTTTACATTTCATTTTTTTAATGCAATATATGTAAGGTTTTCCCCAAACAACCTCGGCTTTTTATCACGCAGCCCATTTCCCTCATTTTAACTTATGGCTGTCTTTAATGTGTTGAATTGAACATTGCTTTTTCCCTCTGTGTTGTTGTGTGGATGTGGTGTAACGCACATTTCAAACTCTTTTGAAATGGAAATGCTTTCTTTGAACTGCGCTAAACAACAAAAGAACGAATGCTAAATCTGCAGCGTGTTTTGTTCTCGTTATAATCTCCCTCTCGCATTCAGGGACTCGTTTCTCACATCTTAACAAGAAATAAAACTGATCAACAGAATATTTTGAGCAGTTTGCAATTAGATCCTTCTCTTTAATTACAGTTTGTAGACACTTTTCAAGCATTTCAAAACATGTACAGACTTATTTATTGTTGCGTTTTCCGGTATTAAATGCTTACCCAGTCCAATTCTCTTCTTGTCACTTCTCAGATGTTGCTGTTTATTAATGTCTGGTTTAACACTTAAATGAATCCTTTTGACATTAATTCTCTTTCTATCCCACCTGTCTCTGGAAATAAAGCTTTGCGGTGTTGGAGTTGGGGTATTTATGCATTTATGTATGCAAGTAGATGTGAAGGCACATTCATGAAGGAATAAAAAGATCAACCGAAGCTCCACTGAAGAAAATCTTCATGTTGGGAAATCCCATAATCTGAGTCTTCCTGGAATGACTGAGCAATTAATCTAACCAAAGAGACATTTCTCTCTGGTTGGCGTCTGCTATCTCAGCCTGGTGTTAAATTAATCCTTTGAGTTTTTGTAAAGATCTGGTGTAGTCTTGGTTTTAGGAGGTCTTGTTCACTGCAGAACAGAGAAAGCTTTGCTCAGGAATATCTGGAAATGTATTTTTCCACTTTGTCTTTGTTTCGTTTTTTTTCTCACAAGATCTTCCAGGGAAATGACAGACTTCTCTCTGGTGGCGTATGCCGGATTCTCCAATCATTTCATCCGCATAAACCTCGTTCCTTTCTTACAGTAGACTGCAAGCAATTCCGACTTTGTCTTGCAATTCCGACTTTATAACTTGCAATTCCGACTTTATATCTCACAATTCTGACTATATATCTCACAATTCCGACTTTGTCTTGCAATTCCGACTTTATAACTTGCATTTCCGACTTTATCTCTCACGATTCTGACAATATATCTCACAATTCTGACTTTGTCTTGCAATTCCGACTTTATAACTTGCAATTCCGACTTTATATCTCACAATTCCGACTTTATAACTTGCAATTCTGACTTTATATCACACAATTCTGACTATATATCTCACAATTCCGACTATATATCTCACAATTCCGACTTTGTCTTGCAATTCCGACTTTATAACTTGCAATTCCGACTTTATATCTCACAATTCTGACTATATATCTCACAATTCCGACTTTGTCTTGCAATTCCGACTTTATAACTTGCATTTCCGACTTTATCTCTCACGATTCTGACAATATATCTCACAATTCTGACTTTGTCTTGCAATTCCGACTTTATATCTCACAATTCTGACTTTATAACTTGCAATTCCGACTTTATATCTCACAATTCTGACTATATATCTCACAATTCCGACTTTGTCTTGCAATTCTGACTTTATATCTCACAATTCTGACTATATATCTCACAATTCCGACTTTGTCTTGCAATTCTGACTTTATATCTCACAATTCTGACTATATATCTCACAATTCCGACTTTGTCTTGCATTTCCGACTTTATCTCTCACGATTCTGACAATATATCTCACAATTCTGACTTTGTCTTGCAATTCCGACTTTATAACTTGCAATTCCGACTTTATATCTCACAATTCCGACTTTATAACTTGCAATTCTGACTTTATAACTTGCAATTCCGACTTTATATCTCACAATTCTGACTATATATCTCACAATTCCGACTTTGTCTTGCAATTCCGACTTTATATCTCACAATTCTGACTATATATCTCACAATTCCGACTTTGTCTTGCAATTCCGACTTTATATCTCACAATTCTGACTTTATAACTTGCAATTCCGACTTTATATCTCACAATTCTGACTATATATCTCACAATTCCGACTTTGTCTTGCAATTCTGACTTTATATCTCACAATTCTGACAATATATCTCACAATTCTGACTTTGTCTTGCAATTCCGACTTTATAACTTGCAATTCCGACTTTATATCTCACAATTCCGACTTTATAACTTGCAATTCTGACTTTATATCTCAAAATTCTGACTTTATATCTCAAAATTCTGACTATATATCTCACAATTCCGACTTTGTCTTGCAATTCTGACTTTATAAATTGCAATTCCGACTTTATAACTTGTAATTCCAACTTTATAAATTGCAATTCCGACTTTATAACTTGCAATTCCGACTTTATATCTCAAAATTCTGACTATATGGGCCCTATTTTAACGATCTGAAACGCAAGTGTCAAAGCGCAAAGCGCAAGTAACTTTGTGGGCGGGTCTCGGCGCTGTTGCTATTTTCCCGGCGGGATAAATGGCTCTTGCGCCCGGCGCAAATCTAAAATGGGTTGGTCTGAAGTAGCTTCATTATTCATAGGTGTGGTTTGGGCGTAACGTGAATAAACCAATCAGAGCGTCATCCAACATTCCCTTTAAAAGCAGGTGCGCAAGTTCCATTATGGATTGCTATTATTATGGCGTATTTACCAGGCGCACGCCAGGAGCGGTTCACAGCCGAGGAGACTGATGTTCTTGTAAGAGCAGTGAAAGACAGAGAAGTTGTGTTGTATGGGGATGGGAGAAACCCACCCAAAATAGCGTCGGTTAAATAAATAATTAGCCTGAATAATTTGTAAGCTAGATTTATGCCTATTTTTTCACATCTTCGTGGCACACCACAATGATTTCCGTCATCTCATGTGTTAATATTTTTTTAGTGTAACAATTTATGATTTGCAAAAATAACTGTTGCATCTGTGTAGATTACATGAGCAAAGTGTATGCGCGTTGTGCACGCTATGGTCAAGCATGCGCCCTTAAAATAGCATAATGAACAACGCGCAACGCGCCACTGACTTTAGACTAGGTTTTTTCTGGTCAGTGGCGCAATTGTTTAATGGAACAGCAAAATAGCACCAGGGATTGTTTGCGCCGGAACACGCCTCCTTTTTTGCGCTGAACCGCCCAGGGAGCGCAAGTTCATTCACTAGTTTAGCGACGTGCTTCTGTGGAGGGAAAAGCACGCTTTGCGCGGGTGCAAAATAGGAATGACACATGCGTCGGTGTACAAAGTCAATTGCGCTGGGTGCAAGATAGGGCCCAATATCTCACAATTCCGACTTTGTCTTGCAATTCCGACTTTATAAATTGCAATTCCGACTTTATAACTTGTAATTCCGACTTTATAAATTGCAATTCTGACTTTATATCTTGCAATTCCGACTTTATAACTTGCAATTCTGACTTTATAACTTGCAATTCCGACTTTATATCACACAACTCTGACTTTATATCTCACAATTCCGACTTTGTCTTGCAATTCCAACTTTATAACTTGCAATTCCGACTTTATAACTTGCAATTCTGACTTTATAACTTGCAATTCCGACTTTATATCACACAACTCTGACTTTATATCTCACAATTCCGACTATATATCTCACAATTCCGACTTTGTCTTGCAATTCCAACTTTATTTCTCACAATTCCGACTTTATATCTCACAATTCCAACTTTATATCACACAACTCCGACTTTATAACTTGCAATTCTGACTTTATAACTTGCAATTCTGACTTTATATCTCACAATTCTGACTTTATATCTCACAATTCTGACTTTATATCTCACAATTCTGACTTTATATCTCACAATTCTGACTTTATATCTCACAATTCTGACTTTATATCTCACAATTCTGACTTTATATCTCACAATTCTGACTTTATATCTCACAATTCCGACCTTATATCTCACAATTCTGACTTTATATCTCACAATTCTGACTTTATATCTCACAATTCTGACTTTATATCTCACAATTCTGACTTTTTCTTGCAATTCCGACTTTATAACTTGCATTTCCGACTTTATATCTCACAATTCTTATTATATATCTCACAATTCCGACTTTGTCTTGCAATTCTGACTTTATATCTCACAATTCTGACTATATATCTCACAATTCCAACTTTGTCTTGCAATTCTGACTTTATATCTCACAATTCCAACTTTATATCTCGCAATTCCGACTTTATAACTTAAGAAAGAAAGAATCGACTCTGAACCGCCAATACGAGTCGTTTGTGTATTGAATCCCACTACAAAAAAAACATTTACGTAATGCCCGTCTATGTTGTGCATGGTCCGCCCACGAACAACTTGTCCAGCCCTCAAATATCATTTTACTGAGTTCAATGCGGGATTCGCAAAACGTTTGCTCTTGAGAGATGGGTCAGTACCAGTTTATTTGGACCAGCTGCTCCTCAGAATCACAACCTGTAAGAATGAATAGTTATTGATGTATATATTTTCTACCGGGTGTTCAAAATACATCGTTTTGGACCATCTGAATGATCCAGTTAGATTTCATGGCAACTTTAAAAACAAACGGAAAGATGTATGAACGCTATATTTAGAAGAAGTGTGCATCAGTGCATCCCTAAATGAAATGTCTTTTGTGGGTCATGGCACCATCTTGTTGTGTTTGACTGTGACGTCTGATTGACTGGAATGCTTTGAGATTTCAACTCATTCAAGAGTATTGCCATTTCTACCTTCATGTGGATCATGGCATGGCATGTGGATTTTGTTATCCAAAATCATATACAAGATATTGTATTTTTGTGTGTGTGTGTGTTTGTTTGTGACCAAGAGGTTGACCTCTGTTTTGATAGCGCAGGGCCACAGTGTGATAGGATATGGTGTGTGTTGAGTAAAGTGAATGGTGCGAGACTCCCTCAGGGAGAACAGAGCTCCACACAATAACACCACACTGAGTGCTGTAAGAGCGGAGCCGCTCCGTTATGTGGGACCTGTGGCCTGACCCGCGTGTGATGGAACGAGAGAGGACGGATGGAAGAATGGAGGAGCTCCAGCGAGAACATGAGCGCTTATAATGGGGAATGAGGAACTGGGGAGTCCCAGAACCAGAGATGGAGGGAATGGGAATGAAAACATCAACGCAGTGACCTCACCGCTCCCGTCCTCCATCTCGGATGCCGGAGGCTGAGCGGCTGGCTGATGGGGAGACGGGTGATTGACACATGCTGCTCTTTGCAATGCATCATGGGTATAGCGCTGGGATGGGAATCATACAGAATTAAATAAACGGATCTGATTCATTTATTTCAATGATAAATAGATGTCTTTTTAAAGATAAAGGACTTTTTAAAGATTTTGCAGGAAGTGAAGGGAATTCTGTTGCAGTATTTTACAGTGGTAATCCGTCCACATTGAATGCAAGAATTTGATTTCAAAGCATGAAACCGGTTCTCAGTAAATGTGCATAGATGTGTGGAAGCTTGTTTCTGCAACAGAATAAAATAAAAAGGTAATTGCGACTTATCTTTATATCACTTTATATCACACAACTCTGACTTTATGACTTGCAATTCCAGCTTTATATCACACAATTCCGACTTTATTTCACACAACTCTGACTTTATATCTCACAATTCTGACTTTATATCTCACAATTCTGACTTTATATCTCACAATTCTGACTTTATATCACACAACTCTGACTTTATATCTCACAATTCTGACTTTATATCACACAATTCCGACTTTATATCACACAACTCTGACTTTATATCTCACAACTCTGACTTTACATCTCACAATTCTGACTTTATATCTCACAATTCTGACTTTATATCACACAATTCTGACTTTATATCACACAATTCTGACTTTATATCTCACAATTCTGACTTTATATCACACAATTCTGACTTTATATCTCACAATTCTGACTTTATATCACACAACTCTGACTTTATATCTCACAACTCTGACTTTACATCTCACAATTCTGACTTTATATCTCACAATTCTGACTTTATATCTCACAATTCTGACTTTATATCACACAACTCTGACTTTATATCTCACAATTCTGACTTTATATCTCACAATTCTGACTTTATATCACACAATTCTGACTTTATATCACACAATTCTGACTTTATATCACACAATTCTGACTTTATATCTCACAATTCTGACTTTATATCACACAATTCTGACTTTATATCTCACAATTCTGACTTTATATCACACAATTCTGACTTTATATCACACAATTCTGACTTTATATCACACAATTCTGACTTTATATCTCACAATTCTGACTTTATATCTCACAATTCTGACTTTATATCACACAACTCTGACTTTATATCTCACAATTCTGACTTTATATCTCACAATTCTGACTTTATATCACACAATTCTGACTTTATATCACACAATTCTGACTTTATATCTCACAATTCTGACTTTATATCTCACAATTCTGACTTTATATCACACAATTCTGACTTTATATCACACAATTCTGACTTTATAACTTGCAATTCCGACTTTATAACTTGCAATTCTGACTTTATATCTCACAATTCCGACTTTATATCTCACAATTCTGACTTTATATCTCACAATTCCGACTTTATATCTCACAATTCCGACTTTATATCTCACAATTCCGACTTTATAACTTGCAATTCTGACTTTTTCTCGCAATTCCGACTTTATATCTCGCAATTGTGAGTTTATATTTCGCAATTATGAGAAAAAAAGTCTCCATTATCTTTTTAAAATGTTTATTCTGTGGCGGACACAAGCTTCCATAGAGATGATGAGTGTGTGGAATGGGTGAAAAGAATCCAATCTCAGTCATTCATAATTAGATAATCCCGTTGAATTGGAAATTGCATTTTGCAGAGCATCATATTTTGTACAGTTATTGACTAGAGGCTCATATAACATATCAGAGAGCAGTGCTGTCACGATACCTTTCAGCAGTCGATACTGTTAGCGGTGAAATCTCACCATTCTCAATGCGTCATGCAGGTCGTGGATACTTTTTTCGTTAGATTTTGTTTTTTACATTTTCGTATTGACGTGACGTACTTTGACTTCCCTAGTACAGATAAATATTCATTTTGAGCTTTTATGCTACATTTGATACGCTCAGTGTTTGCCGGTAATCAATAACGCTCACTAGCTCTATAAATCTATCCATAAATCTCACAAGTTAGCAATCTGATTGGTTATAATGGATATGAGATGAATTATGACAGCTGTTATGAGGGCCACAATGTCGCCAGCGTGTAATTTAATCCTTTTCCCACATCTTGACCCATTACGCTTCGACTGAGGATTGACCACGCCGCCTTAAAAACAACTCTTCTGGAATAATCAGTCGATTAAACTGTCAAGCCGTCATATAGCCCGAGCATTTCCGGCCCATCTATCTTCCCATTTTATTGTTCTTCCAGAATCAATAAATAGATGCGTGCTACTAGCCATCGCTGGGTGACAAATGGACTTTACCTGTTTCTCTTTTACATGGTGCACAATCAATAATTCTGTTCACTGCACTCGCTACATAAACAGAGGTAATAAACTCCTCCAGAGATGTGCATCACCTCTATACAGAGCCGTTGAGACACACGTGAGTTTGTTTACTATGCTTAGAAACATTCTTAAAAAACATTTAATATTATTAACATCACTTGTGTAATGTCTGTATGCAAGCAATTTGGTTTTCAGCGGCTGAGATGTGCCTGCAACCTGATATAATTGCATGATATAAATCCTAAACCTCAGGGAGTTCATCAGCAGCGTTGATGCCACACCATCATCTTGTGTACTCTGAAAGAAAATAATGACAGGTTGTGATGGAAGGAAATACATCTCAACTGCCTATTACTCATATCTGAAATGCATCAGTGATTTCAGGTTGTTGCTTGGGACAACAACCATGTTTGCTGAGTGTTTTTTTTGCCATGAAAATGGCAGATGATTGCCTCGGGAGACAGGAGAGTGCTATAATATCTGTGGCGTTTCACTCTTTTATCTCCTTTAATAATTTAGCCCACACTTGGTGCATGAAATCACATTTTCAGAGTGTAATACTCATTAATGTGAGTGTTCTTCAGCACTCAATTTGAGTTCCTGCCACATATTCATAAGTATACAAAATGTAATTTAATTAAAATTAGAGCTGTCAGTTGATTAAAATAATGTAATTGCATACACTGATCAATTAATACAATTCATTCTGTATCATGTATTTTCTGAGAAAAGACCCCCTAAAGTAATAAATCAATGAATATGCACAAAAAAATTGGCTTCTAAATTCAATTTATGATTTGTTTTATTTTTATATAATTATATAATACATTATATCATGCTGAATAATACGGTTATGCAGCAAGGGCGCATTAAGTTGACAGTAATGTTACAAAAAATTCACAATTTTGACTTTATAACTTGCAATTCCAACTTTATAACTTGCAATTCTTTTACATTTTTTTTTACATTTGGCAGACGCTTTTTTCCAAAGCGACTTACAGTGCCCTTATTACAGGGACAATCCCCCTGGAGCAACATGGAGTAAAGAGCCTTGCTTGTCACTGGTGGTGACCGCTGGGATCGAACCAGTAACCTTCTGCATGTCAGTTCCATGGTTTAACCCACTGGACCACCATCTCCAATTCTGACTTTATAACTTGCAATTCCGAATTTGTCTTGCAATTCTGACTTTATATCTCAGAAATCCGACTTTATATCTCACAATTCCAACTTTATAACTTGCAATTCTGACTTTATATCTAACAATTCCAACTTTATAACTTGCAATTCTGACTTTATATCTCACAATTCTGACTTTATATCTCACAATTCCGACTTTATATGTCACAATTCCGACTTTATAACTTGCAATTCTGACTTTATATCTAACAATTCTGACTTTATAACTTACAATTCTGACTTAATATCTAACAATTCTGACTTTATAACGTGCAATTCTGACTTTATTTCTAACAATTCCAACTTTATAACTTGCAATTCTGACTTTAAATGTCACAATTCCGACTTTATATCTCACAATTCCGACTTTATAACTTGCAATTCTGACTTTATATCTCACAATTCCGACTTTATATGTCACAATTCCGACTTTATAACTTGCAATTCTGACTTTATATCTAACAATTCCAACTTTATAACTTGCAATTCTGACTTTATATCTCACAATTCCGACTTTATATGTCACAATTCCGACTTTATAACTTGCAATTCTGACTTTATATCTAACAATTCTGACTTTATAACTTGCAATTCCGACTTTGTCTTGCAATTGTGACTTTATAACTTGCAATTCTGACTTTATATCTAACAATTCTGACTTTATATCTCGCAATTCTGACTTTATATCTCGCAATTCTGACTTTATATCTCACAATTCTGACTTTATAACTTGCAATTCCGACTTTATAACTTGCAATTCTGTCTTTGTATTGCAATTCCAACTTTAAAACGTGCAATTCCGACTTTATATCTCACAATTCTGACTTTATAACTTGCAATTCTGACTTTATATCTAACAATTCCGAATTTATATCTCAAAATTCCGACTTTATAATGTGCAACTCTGACTTTGTCTCGCAATTCTGACTTATATCTCACAAAAAAATATATTAAAAAAAATATATATTCCCTTTGAACTTTCTAACTGTCAAAGATATTGAGACATTAAGAAATGTTTAAGCAGCAAATCGGCATATTAGTTTAGAGTCAAATTCTCACTATTAACTAGTTGCATATTATACAACATGTCCTCCAACCAATACGCCTATATAGTTCATTTGTCACTTCCCTGAAATAGGACCCATATGAGCAAAGTTGTGCTCCTATCGACAACAGGACACTTTCATTTTAATGCTTTGTTTCCTTTTATGTGCGTCGTATTTTGGGTTTTTGTGTAGCTCAATTGATAGAGCATTGCAAAATACAATATCATGTGATCATGCAATCGTGGGTTCGATCCCAGGGAACGCATGCGCTCATAAAGTGTGTATGCACTATAAATCGGTGGGGAGGGTGTAGTTGTTAATAAAAACAATTTTTGCTAAATGGAGCAACGGGACTTTTATTATGCCACAGTTGCCTCGCGAGCAGCGGGACTTTTATTATGCCACAGTTGGCTCGCGAGCAGGGACTTTTATAATTCCACAGTTGCCTCGCGAGCAGCGGGACTTTTATTATGCCACAGTTGCCTCGCGAGCAGTGGGACTTTTATTATGCCACAGTTGCCTCACGAGCAGCGGGACTTTTATTATGCCATAGTTGGCTCGCGAGCAGGGACTTTTATTATTCCACAGTTGCCTCGCGAGCAGCGGGACTTTTACTATGCCACAGTTGCCTCGCGAGCAGCGGGACTTTTATTATGCCACAGTTGCCTCGCGAGCAGTGGGACTTTTATTATGCCACAGTTGCCTCACGAGCAGCGGGACTTTTATTATGCCACAGTTGGCTCGCGAGCAGGGACTTTTATTATTCCACAGTTGCCTCGCGAGCAGCGGGACTTTTACTATGCCACAGTTGCCTCGCGAGCAGCGGGACTTTTATTATGCCACAGTTGCCTCGCGAGCAGTGGGACTTTTATCATGCCACAGTTGCCTCGCGAGCAGCGGGACTTTTATTATTCCACAGTTGCCTCGTGAGCATCGGGACTTTTATTATTCCACAGTTGCCTCGCGAGCAGCGGGACTTTTATTATGCCACAGTTGCCTCGCGAGCAGCGGGACTTTTATTATTCCACAGTTGCCTCGTGAGCATCGGGACTTTTATTATGCCACAGTTGCCTCGCGAGCAGCGGGACTTTTATTACGCCACAGTTGCCTCGCGAGCAGCGGGACTTTTATTACGCCACAGTTGCCTCGCGAGCAGCGGGACTTTTATTATGCCACAGTTGCCTTGCGAGCAGCGGGACTTTTATTATGCCACAGTTGCCTCGCGAGCAGCGGGACTTTTATTATGTTATTATAATTGTATTATTACATCTGCTATGACACTTGTTCACACTGCAGTGAGAGGAAAGCAATTCTGCAGAATAAAACCAGAAACTGAGGGGAACGCACATATGATGTCATCGACAGGCCACGCCCTTCGAGCAATTTAGCAATTTATCAACTGAACAAAATATATAACACTGGCCTAGTGGTGTTTGTATAATTTACTGACGGAAATCTTACATAGTGCACCTTAAACTAAAGTGTGATTTCTGAAGGATCATGTGACTGAAGACTCAGCTTTGAGCACAGGAATCAAAAATCAAAAACAGTTATTATTTTGAATTGTAATAATATTTCACAATATGAGTGTTTTACTGTGTGTTTGATCAAATGAATGCAGTCTTGATGAATGCTGTGTGACGCTGGTGTGTACAACCAAATTAAAAAGTGTGAAATAAGTCAAATTCAGATCTAACTGTTTCTTGAGGGCAAGCGGGAGAAAAAGTATTAGCTTTTCAGTTAATAGCTCATCAGTTAGCGCTGCAGATATTACGGAGTTGACGTGAAGGTCGTGCATGCAGCGTATCACTGAGTGATTCAATTTTGATTAGACAGTTACATAAATCCAATTAGGAAATTGCACCCATCTGCTACCTCATCTGAAGACTAATAATTAAATAAGACTGTGATAAAGAGTTTTAGTGTCCTCTGCATTTAGGCGGCTTTAGGTTCCGCCTCCAGAGAGAGAACGGGCTCCCTTCAAAACAGAGATGGATGGATGGACACTAGGGTGACAGCACTGGACTCACATTAAGTGCTTTAATGGCCTGTGGGTTCACTTTCATATGATTTCATGTTAAACTGGGGGACAATTCATTAGGTGACCCCGGAGCACAATCACGCCCCTAGAGAACGGGTCCGACCGTAGACTGTAAAAGAAAATATGGACGTAGTGTGCGTGACGTCACACATGGGATTCTGATGAGCAGATTTGAAGCGTAAAGTAGGGTCGAGCTGGCCGTCGCCATCTTGGCAGCGCGTCATCATGCGTCACACACCCAGACAATAGAAAATGGGAGGGACATGGGCGGAGCTGAGGGGACGCGATGACTAACAGACAGCAGATAAACGACTATCCACCTGTCACTCAAAGTGGCCACGCCCTTAATTATGGAGAACTTTAATGCTTTATATAATGCAAACGAATGAGCTATAAACCCCCCTCACAGTCGTCATGAAGGGCAAAATTAGCCGTATAGACCAAAACCACAATTTGTACCCGACTGTAAACATGTGTTCTTCTGCTGTAAAGTTGGGCATTTTAACATGAGCTCAATGAGATTCTGCTCCTTCTGGATCTTGTCTCTAGTGGCCAGTCGATGAATTGCAGTTTAAGTCACTTCCATTTTAGCTTCAAGAGAAACTGCGGGAGGTTGCCGCTTGGGTCCGACCCCTAAATGCAATGCTGCATTCACACCAAATGCGAATAGAGCGTCTGGCGCGAGTGATTTCCATGTTAAGCCAAAGCGCGTTGATGCGTCTGGAGGTCCTGCTGTGCGATGGACAAGAATTGACTGTCTTGCGCGATACGTGCGTTACGGGCGAGTGGCGCTTTTTGAGCATTCACGCGTTTGTAGCGAATTTGTGGCTGAGTTGAAAAATCGGAACTTTGGTGTCAATTCGCGCCGCGTTAACCAATCAGGAGCCTGCTCGCTGCTGTCACATGGTAAAGTGACGTCATGAGAAACCCAGCATAATTTAAAAATACTACTATTGTGTCACAAAATGTAGTTTTAAGACTTTTTCAGGTGAGAATGTAGTTGTTTAAAGCTCAAATCTGTGGTTTATTTATAAAGAGAGCGACTATTTAAAACAAATAATCTTGTGTTTTTGGAGTTGTGAGATCCAGGCGATCAGCGGGCACTCAGCGCTCATTAACCCCGGCGAGAGCAGCCTTTCCTCGGCCAGTCCTTCTGGCGTCTGCCGCTGGCTCTGATGTCCTGTAGTGGTTCGTCTTGTGTGGATCTAACGGCCGATCTTTGCTCTCATGAATCATCATTTATTCCCTGCCAAATCGTTTTGACTGAGGGCAAAGAGAAGTTTCATAACTGTATTTTTTAGGATATTTAAATATACATGCAGTGAAGATAATGTAGAAGTTGCCTGGACCACATTTGTGTGGCTATTAATGTTTAATATATTTTTTTAATGAAAATGAACAGAGGCAGAGTGGTGTTTTATGACATATTTCTCCTGGAGCGCCTTGAACGCGCGTCTATTTTGCTTCAAACGCTCGATTTATACGCACGTCCAATTCGCTGTGGTTCAAAATGTTCAAGCGTCCAACTAGATTTTGACACTCTATTCGCGTTTGGTGTGAACGCAGCATAAGGGTGGCAAAAACAAGAAAAAGACGAAAAGTAGAAAAGGCACTGATGCTGTAGTACGGTGACCGGGAGGTTATGTAAAATTTGTTAAACAAATTTCATTATGTTTATTTTACCTTAGAATGAGCCATTTCTATCTTCATACACCATTTTGCGCCGTCATGTTGCTACAGTGGCCTTAAATGGACAATCATCTCTACAGAGCGATAGCTACTCTCTGCTGTCTCCGACGACTATATTTTTGTCCTGTGTCGGCCACCGTAGCTTTGAAAGGGAGGGGTGAGCGATGGACGAATGCAATTCACAACCTCACCACTAGATGCCGCTAAAATTCACACACTGCACCTCTAATATACTAATAATTTCTTAATTCTGCACTTTTTCTTACTTAACAATAAATATTATTACAGGCCTATTCATTTCTGATAATTCCAGGTTGCTCTGGCTCAGGTTGTTTATGCATTTAACTCCTGGCCACCAGAAATAGAAATCATTCCCTCAACATAAAGAAGTCATGGCCATGAGAAAAATATATTGTTCCCTCGACAAAACTAAGAAAATGTCCCCTCCCGGTCACCGTACTGTAGAGCAAAAGAGAAAAAGAATAAAAGTGAGTAATTTTGATCTTACACTCTAAAAAATGCTGGGTTGAAAATAACCCAAGTTGGGTTGAAAATGGACTAACCCAGCAATTTCTGGGTGGTTTTAACCCAGCGATTGGGTTGTTTTAACCCAGCATTTAACCTAACCGCTGGGTTAAAACCACCCAGAAATTGCTGGGTTAGTCCATTTTCAACCCAACTTGGGTTATTTTCAACCCAGCATTTTTTAGAGTGTAGCTGCCCGTAAACATGGAAAAGGTGGCAGATGGTGCACCAAAGGGTCATATATATATATTTCTTTTCTTTTTTTCTTTTTTTTTCTGTTCCACAATTTTTGTCTTCACCCAGACCCGTGTATTTGAAAAAAAAAAAAAAAAGTATTTATTTATTTTAATGAAATGTACAGTATTTTGATCTTTAAATATGATTTGAAATGCATTAACCAAATATCAATCTACATGGCATTTATTTGAAAGAAAGAACGTTTTAAGCAAGCATTTCAAATAAATAAATAACTAGGGTTTTTACTTGTTCAAAAACAAGTTATAAAGTCGGAATTGTGAGATATAAAGTCGGAATTGCACGTTTTAAAGTTGGAATTGCAATACAAAGTCAGAATGTAGAATCAGGATGTTTATACATTTCTTACAGTGCATTTTGGGTCCACTGTAGTTTTAAAAACACTGTGTTTTTAGTACATCACATGACTCAGCAGCATTGTGGTGTATTGTTAGTATATTCTGGCACTGATGTTGATGGCATGGCAGGACCCAGTCACACCTCAGTGGCCCCTGGCTCTCGGCCCCCGGCCCCGCCCTCTCCCACATCTCCGTTTCTGGCACCCTGAAGTGAGCACTCATTCTCACGGCTGCATGCAATTTCACGCTGTCAATCCCTCTCCCAAATAAACCCGCCTGCAAGAAATATTTAGCTCTTAACCTCGATGCATATGAACACAGAGCAAAGCCAGGAAATGGAAAGCTTGAATGTTTTTACATGTGTAGGTGTGCAGTGAACTGTGCAGAGTAAGACATGCAACATTTTTAATGTGTGTGACAGTTTCACTCTGATTCCACACTATTAGATACTATGACTTATTTACTGGAGGCAAGAAAACACCTGATCCCCCTTACATTTCGTACGCCGCTTAAAGCAATAAACACACCATGGAAATATCACATCTTGTACCGTGTGAGCTTGCTGCATGCCGGTAGAATATTGCATGTCATCTCAGGGAATGTGCAGTGGGACCGTACGTTGATATCCCAAACATATTCTGTAACTCTATAAGAATATGCAAAGATACCGTCTGCATAACACGCAGAACAGAGTCCCGGGAGAAGCGCTGGAAGGAGGACTGCTGGAGCGTGGCTTTTAATACTGAGCGCAAATTATAGAGACCTGCAACACAACCTCAGTGACTTTTAACGTCTAGATGCAGATGTTCAAAGCCCCTCAGATGTGTTTAAACGCCACAGCCTAATAGAAATATATGATTCTGTCAAGTCGCTCTTGGAGCTTGATTGGACAGGTGACAGCTTTCCACCTAACCAATCAGTGTGAGTGTTTGCTTGTCAAGGTTGGTTTTTCACCTGAGGAATCGAGTCTCTTTAGAGCGTTTTGAATGAGATCCAAAAAGATTTGAGCATCTTTAATTTAGACATTATATTGTACTCTGTAAGAAACAAATCCCCGTAAAATTGGAACTTTACCGTATTTAAAAAATACGGTAGCAACATTATTGGTTTTACGGGACAGCACTTAGTTTACTGCCTAGTTTACAGTTCAAAACTGTATAATTTATAGGTTTATATTGTAATAATTACATGTTGTACACTGTAAAAAATGTACATTAAATTTACGGTAAAAAATTTATTTCATTATCTGAAATAATGTTAAATTACCAACTTATTGAAATACTAATATCTGTTATGTACCTTTGATATAGACTGACAAGTCACATGATGAATTAAAGCTTTTAGGACGACAATGCATGTATAGTCATTCACACAAACACTAAACACCATCATGGTAACACGTGAAATTAAACAAATGCAATAAACATTAATTTAACAACATTAGATATAACATAAAACCCTAATGTATATAACTGATTAGAAAAAAAAATAAGAAGAAACGGTCATTTCAATGAAAATACATCAAATGTGAAATGTCACGCAGGGATTTCTGGGAATGTCACGGTTTTTCACTGTAAATTACACAATGACTTGTTCTTTTTCACTTCCAAAAACTGTAAATTTAACTGTATTTTACTGTAAATTACATTAAATGTAAGGTTAGATCGGTAACATTTTAGAATAACGGTCATAAGTTAATGTATTAGAGCAATGAGCAATACATTTGTTACTGTATTTGTTCATCTTTGTTAACGTTAGTTAATATAAATCCAGCTGTTCATGGTTAGTTCACACTGCATTAACTAATGTTAACAAGATTTTAATGAAGCATTAGTAAATGTTGAAATTAACATTAACAAAGATTAATAAACGCTTTATAAGTGCAGTTCATTATTAGTTCATGTTAACTAATGTTAACTAATGACCATTATTCTGAAGTGTTACCGTTAGATCTATTACAGATATTCACCTTATATAGTACGGAAACTTTCACTGTTTTTAAACTGTTTTTAACCTTAGCATTTTTACAGTCTTTTACCGTTAAAATCATGATAATTTTTTTAACTGTTAAAAAAATTCAGGTCTCCAATAGAAAATGTTCTAGTGACCGATCACATCTAAATTTTTCAGTAGGCCAAATTTAATTTCTGTGAATTGATGCAATTTAATTCACAGAAATTCAATTTGGCCAACTAAAAAATGTAGATGTGATCGGTCACTAGAACATTTTCAATTGGAGACTTGATTTTTTTTTACAGTGTAGGTGTGGCCTAAGCAAGGGGTTTTCAACCAGGGGTCGTTTTAAATTACAATTTAAATACATTTTTTTCTGGTGTATACATCCAACATTGCTCTAATAGCAGATAGAAAACCCTCTCTTTGTGGAGCATGACAGGTCTTGTTCTTAATATGTTCTCATTGATAACATTGTGAACATTCTTCAAAATATTGGTTTCACTTTATTTTGGTGGTCCCTTTAACACATTCTGTTGACATTAAAGCGGTCATGAACTGAGAAATCACATTTTCCTTGAGGTTTTGACATACTATACTAATATCCTGTAAGTTTCAGAACTGAAAACTTCCTTGTTAGTCCAAAAACAGCTTTTATTGTAACCAGAGAACGACTCGTTGTGGAATGAGCCTGTCATAGATGGTGAAAGAGCGCCTCTGCAGAAGAAGATCAACGCCCACTTCATCATCACAACTGTGGCCCCGCCCACTGGAGTGTTAGTGAGATGACGAGGAGAGAAGAGCGGCTAAAAATAACATCACCTTCCAAAGGATCCTAATGCTAGGAATGAGCTGATTTATTCTCAACCATGTGAATGTCTCAGTCGAGCATTATTTATTTGTGTTCGCTTCATTTCACTGTGGATTCTTCGGGAAATCAGTCGCAATTTTGGCGCTTTTACGATAATAATAATAATAATAATAATTTGTTACATTTATATATCGCTTTTCAAGGCACTCAAAGCGCTTTACATAGAAGGGGGGGGGGGGGGGGGGGGGATCTCCTCAACCACCACCAATGTGCAGCACCACCTGGATGATGCGACGGCAGCCATTTTGCGCCAGTACGCCCACCACACACCAGCTGATTGGTGGAGAGGAGACTGAGGGATGATGCCAATCGTATATATATGGGGATGATTAAGAGGCCATGATGGACAGGGGCCAATGGGCAAATTTGGCCAGGATGCCGGGGTTACACCCCTACTCTTTATCGATGGGCATCCTGGGATTTTTAATGACCACAGAGAGTCAGGATCTCGGTTTAACGTCTCATCCGAAGGACGGTGCTTGCTACAGTATAGTGTCCCAATCACTACACTGGGGTGTTAGGACCCACACAGACCACAAGGCCTCACTTAAACCTCTGCCAGCCGAAGCCTAGTTTTCCCAGTTGGTCTCCCATCCAGGTACTGACCAGGCTCAGCCCTGCTCAGCTTCAGTGGGAAACCAGTCTTGGGCTACAGGGTGATATGGCTGCTGGTTACGATATGGACTCGACAGTAACGCCACAACATGTGAGTAACCGTGTTCATTCTAACGCCTGATCTGAGACCAGTGGTTTCTGATATGATTCATGTACAGTCAGATGTTCTTTGTCTGTGTGTCAGTGAATCAAACCAGTGACTAAACGCTCAACTTCACATTGTGTCTCTCAGTAGATGAAAATAATCTGTTATTTAAACTAAGATTAAATTATATATAGAAAGTGATCAAAGAACTCTCCCTTTACAATCACTGGAGCTGTCAATCACTGGAGCTGTCAATCACTGGAGCTGTCAATCAAATTGCTGGACTCGCGCCAAAACTCCCGTTATAATCAACAAATCTCTTATTTACATTGTGTTTGCTCTGTTAGTTATGATGAAAGTATTCGTTAGTGAGCAGAAATCCAGTCACAATGACGAGATCCTGCATTCATGAGCTCAACATGTGTGTGATCGGCTACAATATGATCATCACTGCAACCTTTAATGCCACAAGTTAGTTAACAAGTTAGTAGTAGTAAAAACATGCTAAAAGTTTGTAATACTTATTTCATATTCGTATTATTTCATAATGAACTTTTATGGACTTCAAAATAGAAACAGCCATTATAAAGCTTGGAACAGGACATTTTTTAATTCGTCTGAAAGAAGAATGTCATACACACCTAGGGTGACTTGAGGGGGAGTAAATCATGGAGTAATTTCCATTTTTGGGTGAACTATCCCTTTAAATAACGTTGCACCTACATGTCTACTAACTCTCATTAGAGTGTTAGTAGAGTATTAGTAGACGGGTAGGGTTAGGTTTAGAATAAGTTGGCATGTAGTTGCAAAGTTACATCAGTAGAATGTCTTTTGAAGAGCTTCGCAATAAAGAGTTAGCAGATATTAAGTCTACTAATACTCTAATGACTGCTAGTTGAAATGTAGTTAGTAGAATGTCTAAAGTGGACCATTGAAATAAACTGTTACCAAAATATCTTCTTTTGTCTTCCGCAGAAGTCACACAAGCTTGGAACGACATGAGGGTGAGAACATATTTTGCTGAGCACATTTCACTCAGATATGGTCTCTCATAACCTGTATCTAAACTCAAGGACGCAGGTCTCCCTCAGCTATGATTTGTCCTCTTGCGGATTCCATCAAAACCTGATTGACGGCGTCGACAGAAAGCTGCTCACATGCCTGTGAAATGTAATTACGGGGCCTTGGAGCCCACAGGGAGGCGTTAGACGTGTTTCTTCAGCACCTAGCAGACACGCCGCCTTCATCGTTGGTGTACAAATGAGAAGGTGCGAGGAGCATCGCTGTCACTCAAGAGTTTCTCCATTACTTCTCCTCTACGGCCGGCCAGGGGCTGTGAAGGAGAGGAAGAGCAGAGGAGGATTTGCTAGGAAAGACGGCTGAGTGCTGGTTTTTCCGGTTCCATTTCACCACGGGATTTTAGGGGGATTAAAGGGTTGGGTGAATTGGGATGGGAAGTGATGCGCTCTGGGCTGCAGGCGAGGACGGTGACCACAGCATCGCCCTGGAGAGGTTAAGGAGCAGGAATGGCTGGAATGAGCGGAAGTTTTCTACCATCACTGCTGAGCTGGACTTTGTCCAGTCAAAAAAAAATCACAAGAGGCTTAACGGAGGCTAGCTGAGTAATATCCGCCACCCCGCCTGTATCCGTCAGCACGAGAGAGAGAGAGAGAGAGATTATGGAGATGGATTTTACTAAACTGAGAGCTATCAAAATGATAATTTAGGGAGAGGTTTTCACATAAACCTTAGAGAGGCATATCAAAATTCATTTCTGTAAAAAAAAAAGAAAAAGAAAAAAAAGACGATGATTCCTGAAGCTAGGAACAAAATAAAACTAATCATCAGGAGCCTAGCCTTGAAAAAGAAATCATTTTCAGTAAGCAGTTATTTTCATCATCTTCCATCTTCTCTGATAAATAACCATCTTCACGACATTTGTTCTCTGACTGAAAATGGCTGGTTATTTCCAGCCTTGTATTTTTAGCAGAGCTGTGGAGATGATTGCGAGAAATCCGACAGTTCACAAGTTTATCCCCGCAATCTCTGATGTGGAAGGAAAATTCCTCCAGAGTTCTTCCAGAGGGATCAACACACGCAGACCTGCTCAGATGCTGTTCCAATCTCACAATATGGGGATAAAATAAGAAATTGTCATGTATTAAACAAGGAAATGACTCCTCGTCCCTCTCACAGTGAGGGCTCGTGCAAGGACAATGAGGGCCTGAGGCGCACAACTGTTTGACATCACGTCCTGGATAGCTGCTTCCCAAATTAACATCTCCCACCAACCAGCCGGCTGTTCACCCTATAGTGCCATATTTGCTATATATATTTGAAAACATGCTTGGAGACATGGAGAATAGTCTTGCATGATTGATCTACAGGACCTGTTCCATGTTTAAAACAAGTTAAGTTGTAAAAGGATTAGTTCACTTCAGAATTAAAATGCCCTGATAGTTTAGAAATTCAGAAAAGAAAAGAAATTCAGTTTTTTGAGGAAAACATTCCAGGATTTTTCTCCATATAGCGGACTTGAATGGGAACCAATGGGTTGAAGGTCCAAATCAATGCAGTTTCAAAGAGCTCGACACGATCCCAGCCGAGGAATACGGATCTTATCTAGCTCATTTTCAAAGAAAAAAATTCTAATTATACTTTTTAACCACATTATGTAATCACGTTGGAAAGGTCATGTGTGATGTAGATGGAAGTACGCAGGGGCGGACTACCCATTAGGCAGAGGTAGGCAATCGCCTGGGGCCCCTGAAGGCCAAGGGCCCCCTAAAATGCTTGTTATACGACAAGCGGTTGCTGTGGTGTTCATTACCATGACAACCGCCTTTGCGTCCGCGCTGAACGTGCATCTTGTAGAAAGTGTAGGGCCTTATGATTTCCGCGATTCCGAAAACGCGTACAGGATCACGGAATCAATTCATAAAAACGGAATGTCATGGAATGAATGGCACAAACGCGCTGCGCTCGCCTTCATAATGCATTCACACAGAGACATAAAACATGCAGGATTCATATTTAAATAGCATTTTTGCCGTTTAATATTCACATACACTAGTAGTCCATATCGCGATTTGATTGAAGTGTGCTGACCTGCTGATTTGACAAATTCCGTGTTAAACAGTAAATTCCATTTTTATGATTGGATTCCGCGATTCCGTCTGTGTTTTCTGCATTGCGGAAATCATAGGGCTCTATGATATGTTGATATGTTGATCAAAATATGTTGATCCAGGAACAAAATCACAGTTACCATGAATATAATGCATGTAAACTTCGTCAGCTTGTAAAAATAAACAAAAAAGGTGTGTACAGTGTAAAAACGAGAGCTTATATATATATATGGAGCAAGATATTCCAAAGAGTTCTGTTCATGTGCCATAGAAATGTTGTCCTTGTCAAATGTATGCACATATGTGCCATCTTGAGCTCATATGTTTATGCGCTGTATGGAAACTGGCACTCACAGCGATGCTAGTTGTGTATGACTCAAGCATTCAATATTTATTTCACACCTCATCATCTGTGAATTACTCATTCGGATATTTAATGTGAATTTCTGAATTTATTACCAATGTAAAGCTCTTCAGCGGCAACACTAAGAACTGACTATTCAGCATTATGACACGGTTTCATCGAAAAAGAGCTCTATATGAAGGCATCCATACATGCTACAATTATGATCAGTGTCATCAGGAATCCAATGACAACATTTGTGTGTTTATTAAATGTGTTTATTATGAATAGATGAGTTAGAGACAGCACTCTGGTGAGAAAATTCAGGGTTGAGATACAGTACCAGGGCATATAGAACTGCAGTTTAACACACACACACACACGCGCGCGCACACTAAATCTTTACTAGGCAACACAAACATTTTTTGTTATAGAATGGTTAAGGTCTTAGAAAAAATGTGACTTTTTCGTTGTGTATTGCCAGGCCTTATAATTCCTCCACAGCACGCTCTGTCCTTGAGTTAGAAAGCACACGCCTGCAGAATTGCTTCATGGTTGGTGACTCCATCTCAGTGAATGGATACTGAAAGTGTGTGTGTGTGTGTGTGTGTGTATCAGATCCTTTTCGAATTCAGTTTTGCAGACGAGCTCACTGTACGGATAGTGAGACAAACCTGCCGGTAGGTTTCTGTCAGTGAATTTAGAATAATTCCTTGCTGCACAGATGTAGTTAGGGGTCTGACATATGCTTTTTCTGCTAAGGGTTGCTGAGCTGTACACTGTGTTGGTAACCCAAGTGTATCTTATCTGTCTCTGCAGGTGAGACGGTCTTATGTCTTCTGAAATGATGCACAATACTACAGCACACTTTTATACAGGGCTACCTTTGGGGGTAGCATGTTCACTAAACCGTTCACTTTTATTTTTTGGAAGTGATGAGTAAAATACCATGTTACAACATTCTCATGCTCATGGAAAAATCTGAAAATATCCAGAGATTTTTGATGTGATGTCTAGGCTAAGTCAAGGACATTTGAGCCATTGTAAAAGTCATGAGGAATTTCTATATTCAAGATTTTTTTCCAGTTCTAAACTATTTTTTCAGCTAGAAATGAGTAAATATTTTTTCTTAAACTTCACCTATTACATATAGCAGATGATTTTATCAATAACACCTTAAACCCACCAATGGATTTGTAACGCAGTCACTCCTACTAGCCACTTTGGCAGGTTTATTTTTATATATAATACAGTTTTTCTAATATAGAGTAAAATGCTATTTTAAAAATGCATCTGAAATAATAAACCAAGAGTAATGTAGTGTTGTAAAAAATATAGATTTTCCGATACATATCAATACTGAAATATCTGAAACACCTCCAATACTCATTTTCCACCGAATAGACACACAATAACGGCTGCTCTTTCTCTCTCTCTCATCTCTCCGAAAGTGAGACACAACAAACCCGCCTCCACTCACTCACTCGCTTCATTTGCTCCGGATTTGCTTGAATTTTGGCGTCGTATTGCACATAGTTTTACTCATGCCTGCAGATTTTGTGCTCAAACACCCAAATTGCGCACATAAAGCCGCCTCTCAGCACTAAATTGAATTCTTTTTTGCTGCTTATTGCGCTTAAACAGTCAAATACACACACAATAATGTCAAAATGCCGGTCTTGGCACAGTCAGTTCTGTTTTAAGTGAACGTAAATAGTTGAGAAAGAAAACGCATGTGTAACAGTTTAATGGATCTGTGCGTCAGGTCTTAAAGTGACAGCAGCCTAATAAACATGCTGCCAAATCATGAGATAATATTAAAATATCTATCCACATGGCTGTTTTCCCCCATGGTATCAATGTCAAAATTGTGGCCAGTGAAAATGCTGAAAACTTTGGAAAACCACAAGCCACAGTGGTCAGCCAAAAAGTTAATGTCAAGCCCTGTACAGTATACTGAGGTATACATTTTATGCATTATCTGGGAATCAAACCATGGCACTGGTGATGATGGTAATGTTATGCTTTACTACATGTTTTAATGCCATGCTTTACTACATCAATAGTAGCCAGTAATCAAAAGTTATCCAGAAATGTCACTGAAATTACTTGCTTAGAAAGTACAGAAATGACACAACTCGTGTGGCCCATAAATGATAATGGAGTATATGCTTTACCACTAGGCCACCTGAACTTTTTAAAAATCCTTAACATTAATTACTTTTCTATTAATTCACTATATAAATGCAAAATGCAGTCCTCTCTCATCTCCATAACACAGTCGCATAGGCTAATGCAGGGCACTTGACACAGTGTCTGCACGGCACACACATCTGCTTTGTCCTTTGCTTCACCTGGTTTCAATAATCGTTATATATATCTGTGTGCCTCTCTCTGACAGACTCTCATAAAAAGAGAACCATAAAAGTTTAGCTTTTTTGCTGTGGTTCGTCATTAGGTTGCCATCTCAGATTGCTGTTCTCCGCTGTTTGGAGCACTCATGGTTATGATCTATCTTGTCGTTTTAAAACTTAACATAAAGGGAGCAGCACTTGTTTATGCCGTATGTGTCAGGACACTTCCACAGATTAAAATCCATACATGCTAGTGTTGTCACAATACTGTAATTTCTAACTTCGATATCATGAAAAATATAGATATTTGATACTATTTCACTGCCATATATCCCTTTCATGCATGGTGTCCACATTTGTGGACAGATCATGTAAATCCATGTAGGGTTCATTTATCATGGTAATTTTCTCCAAACCACTTGAGGGCAGTGTCAGTGAATTGACAGCAATATTTTAACAGTGGCTACTGTCTTGTACTCCAAAAATTCATTGCTTGATTACATTAATCCAAGATGGATGACAGCGACAGCCATAGATATACATAATAAAGGCTAGATGTCTTACGGCAGAGTCTCTAACGTCATCACCGGCGGCCATCTTGTCACAGGCAAGCTTTCTGGCGGGCTCTGTGGTACCTGATGTAAGGCGAGTGATCTGAACACAAATACTCTTATCTCGCTGAAATCTTGACGGATTTACAAATGTTTTGGTTTCTTACAAATGTTATTAACGTGGCTATAATTCTGGATGCTTGAACAAATTATGAATAATTGTTCATTAGTATGCAGTGTCATAACTACATCTCTGACGTTTATAACAAACCAAACCGTTTGAAAATCAGTAGAAAATTGAGCAAGTTATGGTTATTTAAAAAGTACACGCACCATTAAAACACAATGTTACGAGTGAGCGAGCTGCCTGTGACAAGATGGCCGCCAGGTGCGGACGTCGACCTCCATTGGCCAGCAGCGCGGACGAGACATCTAGCCTTTATTATGCCTTTATTAGCCTTTCTATGGCGATAGCCATGTACCAAATGCCCCAGGCATACATATCTGTGAAAAACTTTTATACAAGGAGGTCAATTGAGTTAAAAATATATATATTAGTATGTACAGTAAAGTATGATGAATATGTCAGTATTTTATAAACAAAAATTTTGAGTAAAATTTAGTTTTATTCACCAAAAACTAACTGTCCATGCATGTGGATGTCATGCAACAGTGGAGTCAGATTGCATAAAGTCTGATTTCTGTAATCTGCCAGTATATCTGTTCTATTTTTGCAAATATAACATAAATAACCATTCAAAATGACATATTACGGCATTAAACGGCAACTTTACACATACATACCGAGACAACAGGGACAGCACAGGTCAACACTCAGTACAGAATAATAGAGAGTATCCCAGAGGACAGTGTGTGTGTGTGTGAAAGTGACAGCACTGATGAGGAGTGTGTGCCAGCAAAGCCCAGCCCATATTGCTACTAGGTTTCCGCATATATGTAACTACCATTATAGTTCCTACAATATGTGTTTTATCGTTGTTATATTGTAATATTAATGTTTTTAATAATTGAGCTGATATACATAGCATAACATAACATAATAAAAACACATTGTCATCTGTGACTTTTTGTCCCATTTTACGCCTTTGTTGCATGTTGTCCACATATGTGGACAGTTAAATAATTTTTAAATAAAACATAATTTTGTAAAAATGAAAATGGATTAAAATGTTAGCTTCATCTTAAAATAATCTAGATAATGTTTTCCATAATTCATGCATGATCTGTCATTCAAATACTTTTATTATTATCTCATGATTGTTTGGTAATTTTTTTTGCTCACAGCACATAAAGGTTTTTATGAAACTTTGAACTAAAAGAGACAAGTAAACAGTCAGTTATAAAATAAGAACAAATAAACAAATTGCATAAATAAAATATAGAGACAATTGACAGATGTCTTTAAGTCGCATCAGGTTTATTAGGCTGCTGTCACTTTAAGAACTTGTGCGCGGATCCAATATAATGTTACACAACATGCGTTTTCTTTCTCAAATATTAAGTTCCAAAACTCACTGTATTAACCTGAAAACTTGACAAAGATAGGCATTTTAACAATTTTGTGTGTATTTGAACTTTTAGGAGCGATAAGCCATGAAAAAGAGCTCAATTCACCCTTCACCGCAAGTTTGATTGACAGGGGATCTGACCAATCACATTGCCGAATCTGCCGTTTTGTCCGACAAAGCAGTCAGGAGAGTTAGTAGATTAACGTCGGTGGACTTGAACTTGGAGAAACGGTGTGTTCTGACGTCTTTCCACAATTCAAGAATGAGCAGCTGATATTGGTGTATTGATACTGGAGAAAAGAAGTATTGGAACCGTTTCAGATAATTCAGTATCGATATCGAAATATCGATAGTTTTGACAACACCACTTCAGGCTTCAATGAGGTTCAGAAAACAGCTTTTACACCTTACAAAGGTACCAATATCTAACATCCGTCCACAGCAAAAGCTCTAGTGCGAAAACATCACAAATGTACCCATTTATCTTCAATTTACCTCCAATCTTGGTCGCTTCCATTGCAAACAGTTTTTCCACTTTGGGAGGAGTGCAAAAGGATGTTTTTGGACAGAGTTCAATCCATGTGGTCAATCTTGGAGGAAGAACAAACCGCATGAAGTCATTTTGTGGAGGCTGTGACACGCGAAGCGGAAAAGAAATGCCTTGATGGTCACCTTCGACTCCTTTCTGGCCCAGAATGCAGAAAGACTCATAACTTCAGAGAAATAAAATGGCAGCGGCTCCTATGATACATCAAGCCCGTGACCCGCGGCCCCGCGTATAGGTCATGTGTAAAGCTCTCTGGACGGCCCTTTGAAAAGCAGGATTGCTGTGTCCATCCATCTCCAAACATGAAAGGCTCACGTAGGGGTTCTGCAGGTGCAGATGTGTCATGCGCTCAAGGTATTTATGGCTTCAGGAACGTCTTACGATCACTGCGGCGTGTCAGGAAGGAAAGGCTCTGTGAAATCACCCTTGCTGGGGTATTCAGAGATGTTTCAGGTTGGTGTGATTCAGTGGGTGAATCTTAAGGATGGCAAGGAGTGCCCTTGTGCTCTTGAGAAAGACACTTAACCTAGGGGACTGTCCATGTTCCTGTAATAAAATTGCAATTGAAATTTTGTGGGTGCAATTCAATTATTTCAATAGGAATAATTGCAACTGGAAGTTTCGCTGAGGGTGGAAAAGTTCCCCGCACAGATTTCACATTTTGCAAGTTGGTCGTGCGAATTCACCATGTTTATCGACAGAGAGCTGCTTAGTTTGAAAGTGACCCATTCTGAGCCAAAGTTGCTTTGGATAGAAACATGATTCCAAGTCATTTTGGCCACTCCATTTTCATTGACCTTTCTAGCCACTCATGACAGTTGGTTATACACTCACCTAAAGGATTATTAGGAACACCTGTTCAATTTCTCATTAATGCAATTATCTAATCAACCAATCACATGGCAGTTGCTTCAATGCATTTAGGGGTGTGGTCCTGGTCAAGACAATCTCCTGAACTCCAAACTGAATGTCAGAATGGGAAAGAAAGGTGATTTAAGCAATTTTGAGCGTGGCATGTTTGTTGGTGCCAGACGGGCCGGTCTGAGTATTTCACAATCTGCTCAGTTACTGGGATTTTCACACACAACCATTTCAAGGTTTTACAAAGAATGGTGTGAAAAGGGAAAACATCCAGTATGCGGCAGTCCTGTGGGCCAAAATGCCTTGTTGATGCTAGAGGTCAGAGGAGAATGGGCCGACTGATTCAAGCTGATAGAAGAGCAACTTTGACTGAAATAACCACTCGTTACAACCGAGGTATGCAGCAAAGCATTTGTGAAGCCACAACACGCACAACCTTGAGGCGGATGGGCTACAACAGCAGAAGACCCCACCGGGTACCACTCATCTTCACTACAAATAGGAAAAAGAGGCTACAATTTGCACGAGCTCATCAAAATTGGACAGTTGAAGACTGGAAAAATGTTGCCTGGTCTGATGAGTCTGGATTTCTGTTGAGACATTCAGATGGTAGAGTCAGAATTTGGCGTAAACAGAATGAGAACATGGATCCATCATGCCTTGTTACCACTGTGCAGGCTGGTGGTGGTGGTGTAATGGTGTGGGGGATGTTTTCTTGACACGCTTTAGGCCTCTTAGTGCCAATTGGGCATCGTTTAAATGCCACGGCCTACCTAAGCATTGTTTCTGACCATGTCCATCCCTTTATGACCACCATGTGCCCATCCTCTGATGGCTAATTCCAGCAGGATAATGCCCCATGTCACAAAGCTCGAATCATTTCAAATTGGTTTCTTGAACATGACAATGAGTTCACTGTACTAAAATGGCCTCCACAGTCCCCAGATCTCAACCCAATAGAGCATCTTTGGGATGTGGTGGAACGGGAGCTTTGTGCCCTGGATGTGCATCCCACAAATCTCCATCAACTGCAAGATGCTATCCTATCAATATGGGCCAACATTTCTAAAGAATGCTTTCAGCTCCTTGTTGAATCAATGCCACATAGAATTAAGGCAGTTCTGAAGGCGAAAGGGGGTCAAACACAGTATTAGTATGGTGTTCCTAATAATCCTTTAGGTGAGTGTACATGCCTCTATTTTTAACCCTCTGGGGTTCTTCATTTATGGGTCACACTCAGGACCTTCAGGTCAAAAATGACCCGGAGGGCGGGATTAAGATAAAAAAGATTTGAGCAAAATCAATGGTGAGCATTGAAAGCAAATTTTTAAATGAGATCGGTGCCATCCGGTGGACACATTGAGCATTTCTATCACGCAATAGCACATTTTTTCCACTATAGTGGATCTAAAATCGTAGCTTCATCGGCATGGTCCGGAACTTGGTGACTTTATTGGTACTTGGTATATGAACACCCAAAGAAATTGGGGACAGGATTTGAAAAGTCTAAGTGGCCGTATAAAAAAAAATAGTCACACACTTATACACACAAAAACACATGCACACACAAATGAACGCATGCCATTCCAACAGCTAATTGTGTTTTTGTGTGTGTGTGAGTTTTGTTGTCTGTTTTGCACTCTTGATGTTTTAGAGATTCACCCCTTCACTGTTGAGTCCTTTTTTTCTGCATCCTGGCTGATTTGTAGATTGTATGCACAAAAAAACTCTGTATTTTCATATTTTTGCCAATTTCTCATTCATTTCCTATAGGGGTCATTTTTGACCCAAAGGTCCTGAGTGTGACTATTTTTTTTACGACCACTTAGACTTTTCAAATCCTGTCCCCAATTTTTGTGGGTGTTCATATACCAAGTACCAATACATTCACCAAGTTTCGGACCATTCCGATGAAGCTACGATTTTTTAAAAAAAATTATAAAACGCTTCGGGTCATTTTTGACCCGAAGAACCCCAGAGGGTTAATAGAGAAGGCACTAAGAAGGAGAACGATTCAGCCAAATACATTTTAGAGCTGACTGGTAAAATATGGAAGAATCCTAAATATAGACATTTTCATTGATTTACAATTAGTTATTCATGCTTGTAGACAAGGGGGGGGGGGGGGCAAAAAAACACCTTTGTTTGCGTTTCAGACACGAAGAACGGGACCTTTAATATAGCAAAGATCTTGCACAGCACCAAGATCTTCTCATCTGAGCTGCCTGCGGTCTGTCACCGCTCGCTCGTCAAAATATTTAAGATGACCAATCAAAACAAAGTAGGCGGGCTTTGTGTTCACTGAAGACGGTGAACGCGAATTCCAGCGCGCCGTTCAGTAAACGGTCCTAAAGTGCGAGATAAGATGTAAGTAGCTAAACTAAACATTTCATATTTAGCAGCTGTTTTAGGATTGAAATGTTAAACCACCAACAAAAATAATAAGGCAAACTAATAAACTTTTGTCTAATTTCGCCATTTTGAATTGATAATAGGCCTGATTTACATGATTCATGTAATGTAATATTAGCAACTGTCAATGTGAGAGGACAAGAAACATTAACAAAGCTTTCTTCATATAAGGCATAAGATGATTAATAATGAATGTGTACATATTGTTTCTTTTTGTAAATATTTAACTAGCGTTCGTAGCCTTCAGTAAATTAACTTAGAAAGTGATTAATAAAAAATATTCAAAATATAAATTGAGCCTATGTTTTGTTGACTGCTTTAGGAGGGGAAGAGACAGGGCAAGATAAGGAGAATGAGAGAAAAAGTGAGAGTGATGGAGATGAGGAGAGAGCAGGAATTGACTAATAATCCACTGCCCACGTGGTTTTAAAGCTATTTCTCATCCATCCTTTGGCCTTCAAATGTCTTAAAATGCACATATGCACATGCCCCCGAACCCCCCTGACTAGCCAGTGTGTGTAGAAACAGTAGTAGGTGAGAAACAGTATGTGACAAAAGTAGTATGTCTGAATTTACAGTACTCATAAAAGAGTATGCAAAAAGTACCCGCATGACCTACTACTTCCAGACATATTCTGAAGAGTGCATATGATGAACACTTTATCCCATGAGGCCATGCATTTGTGAATGGCAGTGATGCTGATAGTCCAGACAGCAACAGATCCGGCCCACATCTGGTACGCGCGGAATCCACATGTACACTCTAGAAAAAATGGTGCTATATGGCACTAAAAGTAGTTCTTTGGCTCGTAATCATAGGGGAACCACTTTAAGTGCTGTGTAGCACCAAATCTTCAGCGGTTCTTCAGTGGTTGTTCAGTGGTGCTTCAGCGGTTCTTCAGTGGTTCTTCAGTGGTTCTTCAGCGGTTCTTCATACCCCTTTTCCACCAAAGCAGAGCCAGAGCTAGATCGGAGCCAGAGCCTAGTTCCAAATCGGTTCTTTGTGTTTCCACACCCAAAGCTCCAGCTCCGAGCCAGGAAAAGTGGTTCTTAAGTAGCACCAAAACATAGCTGGGCTAGAACAGGGCTAGAAGTAAGAACCGATTACGTCAGGTGCTGGGGGCGGGGTCAACCAGACCAACACAGACTTGAGATCCGCCATTGTTGAAATAGCAGCTAATGGAGCTAACAGCTGCTGCTCGTTTGTAATCTCCGTCTATGCTAATTACGGCGAACTGCACGAATGCGTTGGATTCGCTGTGTTTTCGTTGTGTTTTAATGCCGATGTAGGATCGTAAAGCCACGTTAATCAATAGTTGTTGATGGAAGGCTTGTTGGCAGCGGTGCTGTGCAGAGACCGATCTCCGTATGATAACGAGTCCAGCGAGAGCACATGACTCCTTATGCTTTTGATTCACTCATGCGTTTTTTTTTAATATTATACGTGGATCGGTCTGCGCAGCGCCGATGCATCTCAAACAAGCCTGGTGTGTGTGTGTTTCCCGCTAGCGTTGCTGAGAAAGAGGAGACGTATACAGTGACGTAAGACCTGGCTCTGTTGTGGCTCTACTAGCCTGTGGAAAACGCAAACGGTTCTTAGCAGGCTCCTCAGTTGAACCAACTATGAACTGGGACTAGCTCTGGCTCCGATCTAGCTCTAGCACTGCCTTGGTGGAAAAGGGGTATCAGAGGTTCTTCAGTGGTGCTTCAGCAATTCTTCAGTGGTTCTCCAGCAGTTCTTCAGCGGTGCTTCAGCGGTTCTTCAATGGTTCTTCAGAGGTTCTTCAGTGGTGCTTCAGCAATTCTTCAGTGGTTCTTCAGTGGTTCTTCAGCGGTTCTTCAGAGGTTCTTCAGTGGTGCTTCAGCAATTCTTCAGTGGTTCTCCAGCAGTTCTTCGGTGGTTCTTCAGTGGTTCTTCAGCGGTTCTTCAGTGGTTCTTCAGTGGTGCTTCAGCGGTTCTTCAGTGGTTCTTCAGCAATTCTTCAGTGGTGCTTCAGCGGTTCTTCAGTGGTGCTTCAGCAATTCTTCAGGGGTTTTTCAGCGGTTCTTCAGTGGTTCTTCAGCAATTCTTCAGTGGTGCTTCAGTGGTTCTTCAGTGGTTCTTCAGCAATTCTTCAGTGGTGCTTCAGTGGTTCTTCAGTGGTGCTTCAGCGGTTCTTCAGTGGTTCTTCAGCAATTCTTCAGTGGTGCTTCAGTGGTTCTTCAGTGGTTCTTCAGCAATTCTTCAGTGGTGCTTCAGTGGTTCTTCAGTGGTGCTTCAGCGGTTCTTCAGTGGTTCTTCAGCAATTCTTCAGTGGTGCTTCAGCGGTTCTTCAGTGGTGCTTCAGTGGTTGTTCAGTGGTGCTTCAGCGGTTCTTCAGCGGTTCTTCAGTGGTGCTTCAGTGGTTCTTCAGTGGTGCTTCAGCGGTTCTTCAGTGGTGCTTCAGCGGTTCTTCAGTGGTGCTTCAGTGGTTCTTCAGTGGTGCTTCAGCGGTTCTTCAGCGGTTCTTCAGTGGTGCTTCAGCAATTCTTCAGGGGTTCTTCAGCGGTTCTTCAGCGGTGCTTCAGGGGTTCTTCAGCGGTTCTTCAGCGGTGCTTCAGTGGTTCTTCAGTGGTTCTTCAGCAATTCTTCAGTGGTGCTTCAGTGGTTCTTCAGTGGTTCTTCAGTGGTGCTTCAGCAGTTCTTCAGCGGTTCTTCAGTGGTGCTTCAGCAATTCTTCAGTGGTTCTTCAGTGGTTCTTCAGTGGTTCTTCAGTGGTGCTTCAGCGGTTCTTCAGAGGTGCTTCAGCGGTTCTTCAGAGGTGCTTCAGTGGTTCTTCAGCGGTTCTTCAATGGTTCTTCAGCAGTTCTTCAGGGGTTCTTCAGTGGTGCTTCAGTGGTTCTTCAGTGGTTCTTCAGCGGTTCTTCAGTGGTTCTTCAGCGGTTCTTCAGAGGTGCTTCAGTGGTTCTTCAGCAGTTCTTCAGGGGTTCTTCAGTGGTTCTTCAGTGGTTCTTCAGCGGTTCTTCAGTGGTTCTTCAGCGGTTCTTCAGTGGTTCTTCAGCGGTTCTTCGGTGGTTCTTCAGTGGTTCTTCAGCGGTTCTTCAGTGGTTCTTCAGTGGTGCTTCAGCGGTTCTTCAGTGGTTCTTCAGCAATTCTTCAGTGGTGCTTCAGCGGTTCTTCAGTGGTGCTTCAGCAATTCTTCAGGGGTTCTTCAGCGGTTCTTCAGTGGTTCTTCAGCAATTCTTCAGTGGTGCTTCAGTGGTTCTTCAGTGGTTCTTCAGCAATTCTTCAGTGGTGCTTCAGTGGTTCTTCAGTGGTGCTTCAGCGGTTCTTCAGTGGTTCTTCAGCAATTCTTCAGTGGTGCTTCAGTGGTTCTTCAGTGGTTCTTCAGCAATTCTTCAGTGGTGCTTCAGTGGTTCTTCAGTGGTGCTTCAGCGGTTCTTCAGTGGTTCTTCAGCAATTCTTCAGTGGTGCTTCAGCGGTTCTTCAGTGGTGCTTCAGTGGTTGTTCAGTGGTGCTTCAGCGGTTCTTCAGCGGTTCTTCAGTGGTGCTTCAGTGGTTCTTCAGTGGTGCTTCAGCGGTTCTTCAGTGGTGCTTCAGCGGTTCTTCAGTGGTGCTTCAGTGGTTCTTCAGTGGTGCTTCAGCGGTTCTTCAGCGGTTCTTCAGTGGTGCTTCAGCAATTCTTCAGGGGTTCTTCAGCGGTTCTTCAGCGGTGCTTCAGGGGTTCTTCAGCGGTTCTTCAGCGGTGCTTCAGTGGTTCTTCAGTGGTTCTTCAGCAATTCTTCAGTGGTGCTTCAGTGGTTCTTCAGTGGTTCTTCAGTGGTGCTTCAGCAGTTCTTCAGCGGTTCTTCAGTGGTGCTTCAGCAATTCTTCAGTGGTTCTTCAGTGGTTCTTCAGTGGTTCTTCAGAGGTGCTTCAGTGGTTCTTCAGAGGTGCTTCAGCGGTTCTTCAGTGGTGCTTCAGCAATTCTTCAGTGGTTCTTCAGTGGTTCTTCAGTGGTGCTTCAGCGGTTCTTCAGAGGTGCTTCAGCGGTTCTTCAGAGGTGCTTCAGTGGTTCTTCAGCGGTTCTTCAGGGGTTCTTCAATGGTTCTTCAGCAGTTCTTCAGGGGTTCTTCAGTGGTGCTTCAGTGGTTCTTCAGTGGTTCTTCAGCGGTTCTTCAGTGGTTCTTCAGCGGTTCTTCAGAGGTGCTTCAGTGGTTCTTCAGCAGTTCTTCAGGGGTTCTTCAATGGTTCTTCAGCAGTTCTTCAGGGGTTCTTCAGTGGTGCTTCAGTGGTTCTTCAGTGGTTCTTCAGCGGTTCTTCAGTGGTTCTTCAGCGGTTCTTCAGTGGTTCTTCAGCGGTTCTTCAGTGGTGCTTCAGTGGTTCTTCAGTGGTTCTTCAGCGGTTTTCAGTGGTTCTTCAGTGGTGCTTCAGCAATTCTTAAGTGGTTCTTCAGTGGTTCCTCTGCGGTTCTTTGAGATGACTGAGGTGCTATATAGCACCACTACCATATACAGAACCTGTTTAGATATGGTGCTATATAGCACCAAAAGTGGTTCCCCTATGATTACGAGCCAAGAATCATTTTTAGTGCCATATAACACCCTTTTTTTTAGTGTACCGGATCTGGGCCGACACTATTTTACTGTTTGGGAGGTCACATGATAATGAAAACATGGTGAACAAATTCCTACTATACAGAACATCCTTTTTAGCGTTGCAAATGACTTATTCCAAATAAGTGTCTACTCATGCATGCAATTTCAGACGCAGCCCAAGCTGGCCAACTAAGTTAGTTAATACTGGTCTGGGAAGGAAGCCACTAATAATTCCTCGTCCTCCATAACTATTTTAAATGCAGTTCATAGTGTCACAAATATCCAACCAAGAAAGGACTGTATTTATTAGTTTATTCTTCTCTTTCTCTTTATTTTTAGCCACCCCACACCCAAACCCTCCTTTCGATGCATCTGCCTCTCCTGATAAGGCCGGCAGACGTCACCTTTACAGCATTATTAAAACGTTTCTCCCAGGCAGGATTGAAATGATTATCTCCTTAGGCTGACGGGAGAAAGTTAGCAGATAGCCCAGCTCCATCCCAGACCTATCTGGACCTTCCCTTTGAAGCCGGGGACAGACTGGCTGGGTGGTTGAAGATTACGGCACTCGCTTAAACCTGCTACAATGAGGGGAGTAAATAAGGCGAGGAGGGAGGGAGGTGAAGTGTGGGAGGTGGTGGGAAGGGGCGGCAGACGATAACAGGACTGTCTGCTCCTCCTCTGTCTCTCTTTCTGGGATGGCAGTGTGCTGACTAGGTGCCAGGGACTTACTGTCAAGGAGAAAGAGGGCAGGATCAGTTGCAGGCAGACAGTAGGGGAGAGAGGGGAGAGCAGATCAGCCACTTTTCCAGAGTCTAAGCCTCTCTTCCTCAATCCCTTCAGCACTCCGGGTTCCTTATCACGCACATTATGTATGCACAGCATGTGTCGTGTTGTGCTTTGAAATGAATCTTAAAATATCTGCAACCTGTCTCACCTTGTTTGTTTTTTGAATATTCTGAAGAATTTTATTCATGGGACTGTCTCTTCTGAATTAAGCAGGCAGAAACTGGCCTGTTATCCATGTTTAATTTAGTTAATCTCAAATCATTTATTAGACATATTGAGTGTTATGCTCTGAATATTTTAAAAGCAATTATGATTTTAACTGTCGAACGGCCTGGCAAATAAACTTTTAATTCTTGTCTGGGGAAAATTATTTATTGTCCTCTGAGTTTGTGTTTTTAATTGAATTCTTTTTCTCTACAATAGTAATTACTATCCTATTCAAATTAGCCGGTACCTCTAATAAGGTTGTTGACCTTAAAGTCTGCATGAACAATGAAGCAAGTCAGGCTAACAACCGAATAATTACAAGCGTCATGCCGTGAAGATTCATTAAAATAAATACTTTCCAGTGAACTGCATAGTTGGTTAGTATTCTGTCGGGATATGAAAAGGTTAGGAAGGGTTCCACATCACTTTATTTAATATTCAAAATGTAGTCAAAGTTGCATTTTGTGTTGTGTAGTGTTGTACATGAGGATTGCAATCATTTCAACAGTGGGGGCATGCCCAATTGAAACGTTTTACATTTATGCCCCCACTTTCGGAAAACAATTATAGGTAAGCCTGTCAATGTAATGTCATTTAAAGGGGCTCTACACTGGGAGAAATGACTCTGTGGGGTTGTAATTGTAACAAAATAAATTCTATATTTTCAACAAATAAATCTGTTTGGTACTTTACTTAATATTTTGAGTAACCTATTTAATATGATGTTGTTGTAAACACGTGTTTTACAATTAAATGGTGCGCGTATTATCTTGAGTAATGTTTACTAGGATTTTTAGATGTGTGCCTTTTCGAGATACTTTTTAAGTAACATTTATTTATAAGTCTAAACAAGTGGATTTGGCTGTTGCAAAAACACAAATGTTCATGACAGACGCCATTTTGATGGGTGACAGGACTGAATTTGCACTACTGGCAACCCAACGACACTAAAAAAGGTGAGAATGACATTAAATATGAACTGTTCAATGGTTTGATGCTTTAAATATAGCAAGGATAAAGCTAAATGTTTGTATTGATAAATACTTAAATTTGCCTTGAATTACACGGCGTGGCTAACGCTAACAGGCTAAAGCTAAAATTGCTGAATAAAGTTGTTATTTTTGTTTGTTTTTGCGCACAAAAAGTATTCTCGTGGCTTCATAACATTAAGTTTGACGTCTGGTCATCCTATCGTTGATCCAAGTGATTGACAGGTGATGCCAGACGGCATATGACAGGTCACGTAATCTCACGTACCCCCCGGAGTGCCTTCACGTACCCCCATTTGAGAACCACTGACTTAAACCATGCAATGTAAATGGGGCCTTTGTGCCATGTGCTTGCATCTCTATTGTCTTGACCCCGTCTCTCTTGTTACCTGATTATTGGTTCATTTCCCTCGTTACCTGCCTAGTTTGCTCCCAATTTATTCTCCTTGTGTTTACAGTCCTGTGCTGGATCGTTGTCGTTTGTTACCCGTCGTGCTTCATGTTTCCTTGCTCCTTGTGTATTGTCTTGTCAAGTTTTCCCTCTTGTGGGTAGTTTTTGTTTTATTTTATTATTAACACAGCCTTAATTCTCCTGCGCTTGAGTCCTCGCTCCTCCCATCCATCCTCGACCGTGACATGGCAAAGCTCTTTTTTGTTCTTTGCATAGAAGTAAAAACAAGTTGGAAATACTTTTGCAACAATATACTGATAACAAACATCCAGATGCCGTCATCTAATTGCACAGCATTTAGATGAATATATGAATATGTGCTGCACGTTTCCCTCTCAATAACAAAATAAACACACAACAGAAATGACAGCGTTGAGGAAACAGCATTTAAAAAAGCATCTGATCATAGAGATGTGGATAGGTTTGCACCAATGGTCTCAACAATGCTTAGGTAGGTGGTACGTGTCAAGTAACATCCACATGGATGGAGGACCCAAGGTTTCCCAGCAGAACAGCCCAAAGCATCACTGCCTCCGCCGCCACGCCTTCTTCCCATAGTGCACCTGGTGCCATGTGTTCCCCAGGTGAGCCACGCACACGCAACCGGCCATCCACGTGATGTAGAAGAACACGTGATCTTCAGACCAGGCCACCTTCTTCCATTGCTCCGTGGTCCAGTTCTGATGCTCACGTGCCACTGTTGGTGCTTTGGGCAGTGGACAGGGGTCAGCATGGGCACCCTGACTGGTCAGCGGCTGTGCCGCCCCACACGTAACAAACTGAGATGCTCTGTGTATTCTGACCCCTTTCTATCAGAACCAGCATTAACTTCTTGAGCAGTTTGAGCTCCAGTAGCTCGTCTGTTTGATCGGACCACACGGGCCAGCCTTCGCTCCACACGTGCATCAATGAGCCTCGGCCGCCCATGACCCTGTGGCCGGTTCTCCACTGTTCCTTCCTTGGAGCACTTTTGATAGAGACTGACCACTGCAGACCGGGAACACCCCACAAGAGCTGCAGTTTTGGAGATGCTCTGACCCAGTCGTCTAGCCGTCACAATCTGGCCCTCGTCAAACTCGCTCAAATCCTTACGCTTGCCCATTTTTCCTGCTTCTAACACATCAACTCTGAGGACAAAATGTTCACTTGCTGCCTAATATATCCCACCCACTAACAGGTGATGAAGAGATCATCAGTGTTATTCACTTCACCTGTCGGTGGTGTTTTACATGCTCACAGCAATGTCTGTGAATGTATGAGCAGTAGCAAGTCTCTGTACTTGCTTTGCAGCAGTGTAGCAGATTTATTCCGCCAAGACCAAATACATTAACAGTGTCAATATCCATTTGCCATATTCTTAGCCCGTTTAACATTAATTCTAAAATAGAAAAAAATTATCTAAACCAAAATTAACAGGTTTAATTATGACTCCTGCTCCATTTATAGCATTGGTTCCATATATATATATATATATATATAAACTAGCTAGCTTCGAAAAGGATACAAAAATACATCTGACCGCCCGCTGAGAGCTTCAGCTAATGGTCCACACAGAGTATATGCCCATCTGTACATCTTGTCACGTCCTCTGGTATTGCTTTCGGCAGCAGGCACACACAGACCTGAGACCTCACACACAGTGTCATCAAAGAAGAGCTGGCCAAGCGGCTACATCTACATCCATCTTTTGGCGAGAGAATGTGCTGGATCTGCCAGTTTACTAAAATCACAGGCCAGGCATGAGGAGATAAAGATGAACCGGCCTGAAATGTGAAGCCACAACACATCTAACATGCACAGTCATGTTCAACCGAATATAACAGAGTTTGGAACAACATAAGGTTGAATAAGATTTCCTCTGTGAAATATAAGCACACTTATAAAGGAAAGGATACTGGATGTAAAGTTTTCGTCTGGATGACTGGTGTTTGGGAATGCAACTTCTGAGAGAGAATTAAACCAAATCATTCTGATGACAGACTTTGACTCGGGCGTTTCAGAACGATCAAACCAACATTTGAGATGCTGCGATGCGATTGGTCCGTCCAGTTATCCAATCACATCCTCTGTTGAGGCAACGTCACATGAGTTTATTGTTGCGCATCGAGGGATTTATTCAGTAAATGTGTTTCCATGGTAGTTTGTGCAGATGCCTTCGTATCCGCCTCAATTGAGCTGATTTTTATAATTATAAGCATTTGGTGCATAAACCAGTTGTATGAAAACATAGCTATTGAGTTTGTCATGTTGTGTATTTGTATTGTTTTAGAATATATAGGCTATTCATGTCCAGAAATTAGGGCTGTTTCAGACTTTTCAAGTCGGCTAGCAGTCCTTCATTCAAGCCATTAGTCAAATAATCGCATGTTTATATAAATGTAATTACTTAAATATATACTGAACAAATAATGAGCCTTTAACAGGTATAACCTAGGCTTTAGCCTATTCCGCGTTCAAGTGTACGCATAAAGCTTCATACAGATCACATAATCAGAGAGTACCCTATTTTTTGTAGGACACTTCAAGCTTTCTATAGGCTAGATATACACCATAACATTATGACCTAATATTGTGTTGGTCCCCATTTTGCTGCCAAAACAGCCAAGATGTTAGCAGTAGATCCTTTAAGTGAGGGACAGGGGTCAGCATGGGCACCCTGACTGGTCAGCGGCTGTGCCGCCCCATACGCAACAAACTGAGATCCTCTGTGTATTCTGACCCCTTTCTATCAGAACCAGCATTAACTTCTTGAGCAGTTTGAGCTCCAGTAGCTCGTCTGTTTGATCGGACCACACGGGCCAGCCTTCGCTCCCCACATGCATCAATGAGCCTCGGCCGCCCATGACCCTGTGGCCGGTTCTCCACTGTTCCTTCCTTGGATCACTTTTGATAGAGGCTGACCACTGCAGACCGGGAACAGCCCACAAGAGCTGCAGTTTTGGAGATGCTCTGACCCAGTCGTCTAGCCGTCACAATCTGGCCCTTGTAGAACTCGCTCAAATCCTTACGCTTGCCCATTTTTCCTGCTTCTAACACATCAACTCTGAGGACAAAATGTTCACTTGCTGCCTAATATATCCCACCCACTAACAGGTGATGAAGAGATCATCAGTGTTATTCACTTCACCTGTCAGTGCTCATAATGTTATGCCTGTATTTCTCATGTCTGTGAGGCAAGTATACGCCGAGTTTCAGTTCATTTTTGTGACACGCTCCAGTTCATGGACAGCAGAAAAGCGCATTCTGTTTGATTTCTTTATTTTACAAAAGCATGTTTTGTTGTTATTTTGAGTTTACACAAATTACAGTTTCGAATGATGTATTCCTTCATATCTTTATTGCCAAATATGAAGTATTTTTAGTTGTTTCCGTTGTTATTAGGAACAAATGCCAAGTAATCATGCAAATATGTGTACTTGGAGAGTAGTCATTATAATGTCTGTTGGGGAGCATCAAATAGTGTTAGCAGATATTAAGCACTAATACACTAATAACTGCTAGTTGACATGTAGTACTTAAAGTTAGCATGTCTCAAGTGGACCATCGAAATATAGTGTTACTCAGTTGAAAACAATAGAATTAAAATGAACTGTTTGCTGCAACTGCCTGCTGCAAAACAATTGGTTTAAGGTAAAATTTCGGCAAGGAGCCCGAACACTACATTTCACTTAAATTTCACCCAAAATCACATTACCCTTGTTTCATAGCTCTTGCTCGTTTGACACACATTGTATGAAACAAACCCAAACATCGTCCTATACTGAACCAGAGTTTTCATATGCTTTCAATGCTCCCTGATTGTATTATATCGGAGGGCGACAGCAGATTGAATCACTGGCTCAGGGGATTAATTGCAGGTTTTGTAGGTGTCTCAACACTTCCCGTCTCCCGTGGTTTGTTCTCTGGAGTGTTGTGCCTCTTATGAAGAGTAATCTCAACAAACACACCACCACAAGACCAATCTCTGGGAAAAGATTTCTTAATATGGACTGTGCCTGTAGGGGCCTGTTGACTCAGCGGGGTTATGACGGAAAGCTTTCAGTTGAATTGATGGTTATTAATTCTGCTGTCCCACAGTTCTTCACTTTTTTCCCTCTGAGCTATTATTTATCTACCCTATTTTTCCCCTTTGGAGGGGTTGGATGGGTTCATGGCACACGGTGATGTGCATTCTCTCTTATTCACAGAGTTTATTGCCAAATTTGTTTCTACCTAAATGGCTGAAAATGCATGGAGCCCATCAGCAATTAAGTTGAGGCAAGGAGGGAAATGGGTTTACGAACTGGCGCTAATGTTTGGCTTAATTTTATAATTTCATTTTGAAGAGCAGACAAAATTGGATTTTGCAGGCAGTTTTTTTAATGAAAATGGAGGAAATCAATGCAGGATAAACGACTCTGAGTCATCTGCAACATTTTGAAAAGTGCAGTACGAATTCCATGAATAGATTGAAACACAATTTCCTGATGCTCTTCACAAAAGCTCTTGACCAGGAAACATCAAGAAACCCATGTACCTTTCACAATTCATCATCCAACACAATTCATGTGGAGGTTATATTTTATTTCAACAGTCCACTTTAGACATTCATTGCAACTTTGCAACTACATGTCAACTAACTCTCATTAGAGTATTATTAGCATCACATTAAAGTCTTAGCAGATCTACTAATTCTCTAATGACTGCTAGTTGACATGTAGTTGCAAAGTTTCTTATAGTTAGTAGAATCACTCAAATAAGTATTCAGGCCCTTTATAGATATGAAACATCTAAATTTCGTTCACTTTACTTAAACATACAGTATTTAATTAGGAGTAATATGTATTTATATTTAATGAGTCTAACATAAAATATTTAAATATTGTCCTTCGGATGAGACGCTAAACCGAGGTCCTGACTCTCTAATTCATCCCAAAGGTGTTCTATCGGGTTGAGGTCAGGACTCTGTGTAGGCCAGTCCAGTTCCTCCACACCAAACTCGCTCATACATGTCTTTAAAGGGCGATGCTTTGTGCACTGGTCAGTCATGTTGGGACAGGAAGGGGCCGTCCCCAAACTGTTCCCACAAAGTTGGGAGCATGAAATTACCCAAAATGTCTTGGCATTAAGAGTTCCTTTCACTGGAACTAAAGGGCCAAACCCTGAAAAACAACCCCACCCCATAATCCCCCCTCCACCAAACTTTACACTTGACACAATGCAGTCAGACAAGTCCCGTTCTCCTGGCAGCCTTCAAACCCAGACTCGTCCATGGGATTGTCAGACAGAGAAGCGTGATTGGTCACTCCAAAGAACACGTCTCCACTGCTCTAGAGTCCAGTGGTGGCGTGCTTTACCCCACTGCATCCCATACTTTGAATTGCACTTGGTGATGTAAGGCTTGGATGAGCCATGGAAACCCATTCCATGAAGCTCTACACACTGTGCTTGAGCTCATCTGAAGGCCACATGAAGCTTGAAGGTCTGGAGGTATTGACTCTGCAGAAAGTTGGCGACTTCTGAGCACTGTGACCCTCAGCATGCACTGACCCCGCTCTGTGATTTCACGTCGAGGCTAAGTTGCTGTTGTTCCCAATTGCTTCCACTTTGTTATAACACCGCTAACATGAAGAGATTGGAAACACCTGAATTCAGATTTGGAGGGGTGTCCCAATACTATTGGCAATGTAGTATACATATAAGTATATATATATATATCATATCATATAATTACAAACTTTTAAGATATATGTAATTAATTGATTTGACCACTAAAATTAATACTTTTAAGGCCTGTTAACACCAAGAATAATAAATATGGACCATCAAAATAGATTTTCTGAAAAACATCTAAGGTGAAGTTTTGAAAACCCCCAACACCTAAAGTAACTGTGATTCTTGCCTTTAGCAAACACTGCTAATTTCTTAAAATGTGAGATGGTGGTCCAGTGGGTTAAACCATGGAACTGATATGCAGAAGGTTGCTGGTTCGATCCCAGCGGTCACCACCAGTGTGTCCTTGAGCAAGGCACTTTACTCCATGTTGCTCCGGGGGATTGTCCCTGTAATAAGGGCACTGTAAGTCACTTTGGATAAAAGCGTCTGCCAAATGCATAAATGTAAATGTAAAATAACAGTCCCGGTGAGTTATTTGACCACATACAGCACAAAATTGCACACGATCACAAATTACCATGTTGCACTTTTAAGCTGAAAGCTGTATAGTCTGGATCCCGCTAGACTATTTATGATCATGTTCATGTTTAAATTAAACATTATAATCAGCTGCCAAGTACCTTTTCATTACAAGTAATTTCCAGAAAGCAGGCGGGACTCAGAGTCGCACCTCTAGCAGGAAATAAATAAACAAGCTCGCATAGCTTAATCAGCCGATGAAAGAGCCAATGAGAATCTCAGAAGGCATCATTTATTTAGAGTGTTTACCGCCGGAGGCCCGGGGAGAGGTGAAAATGTGTCGGAAACAAGGCACGCTCACATGCCCTCATGCCTACTTACCCTCAGTATCCAGATCCCCTGCTAACTCGCATGAAGCACACTGCCAGCCCGGAGGTTTCCTTCACCTGTGCCTGAGACCTGAACGACTCTCTCATGTTCTGAGCTGTCACTGCCAGAGCTTGCAGGTCGCTGGATGCGGAAATGTGACTCGACAGGTTGTGCTCTGAAAAATTTAGGATGTTATTCTGTTGTCAGGAGCTCCAGCCAAAATACTAAATAGTTCATACAGGAACAGAACAAATTCATTGATAATCTATGAGATCTATTGTACACTGTACAAAATCACATGATCAATAACTTATGACAACATATGTTTTTACATAGCTTTAACTCATCAAAATAAGTTAAAGACCCCTGTGGTGAAAATCAAGTGTTTAATGTTGTTTATGTGGTGTTTTAATATTCTTTCAGACGAACCATGTGCAAATTCATAAGTCAACACCATTGCTGAGTATTTTCTCCTAAAATCTCCAGTGAACCAAAGACAAGGTTTGAAATCTCTGGTGTTTCTGACGTCACAAACTACATTATAACCAATCACGTCAACATGTGGGCTGGGCTTTAGCATATCATTAACTATTCTCTGAAGCAGGGGAGTCTTACTGTGCGTTCACACCAGACGCGACTTGCGCTAATAAATTGTGCTATCCGCGCGTAGTTGGACGCTTGAACATTTAGAGTTTACTCGCTTCATTTGCGCGTGACATTCACTTCACAACGGACGCGAATTCGCGTCATGGCCATCGCATCTTCTGCCAGCCGGCTCGTCTCGTTGTGAAATGGCTGACTGTTTTAAAATACGGCGAATAAACTCAATTTGCAGGCTGTAGCTAGCTTGTAGTCTCAATCGGGTGAATTCAGGGTGATTGGGACACTTTCTCCAAGTCATCTCAATGGCAAAAAGTGTCCCAATCACCCTGAAATCACCCTATGCATAGCTCAAAATCAGTAAAGAGCGTTTTTTTACAGCTTACCAGACTGTCCAAGATCCTTTTTATTCCTGTTTCTATAAAGTATGAAGATGTATCGTACAGCTCCGGGTATCCACATATGATTTTGTCCTCATTGTTGTCACTTCTAGAGCAAGCTCCTGATTGGTTAAGAATGCAGAATGTCTATTCGTGTCTTTGCATTGACTTAACATGTAAATCACTCATCGAAACGCTTCATTCACGTCTGGTGTGAACGCACCATTAAGAGAAGTCATACTGGTATTTGTTGTGTATATCTGAATTGTGTATATGATGTTTATTATGATGATGCCTTTGCTTTTGAAGTTGTTCAAAGAGTTTCTAAGGATTCAGATTTTACCTGTAAGAGATCCATCGTGAACCATCCATTAAACAAACAAAAACAATGACTTGACTTGAGAATGAAACTCTTAAACCTGAACAGACACTCACAGACAATACTAGACCAAGACACAAGGCAAACATGAGGGCTTTAATACACAGAGCCTAATGACTAACAAGACACACCTGTGAACAATTATCAAGACAAAGAACCAATGACAGAACTCAACTGAGAACAAAAACAACCAATCACATGATAACCAGGAAATATGACAGTGAACATGATAAAATAAGAACATCAAACAAACCGTGACAATACCATTGAGCGAGTGGATCTCTAAGCTGCTGTGAGTGGAGGTGGGTATAATTTTCATATTCATGCGTGTAACCCCTCCAGTTCGAACCACCCGCTCCAAGTGGGACTCGAACCCGGTCCACCAGGATGAGAGTCGGACACTCTAACAAGGAGGCTAAAGGCTGCAACCTCTATGGTCAGTCACTAGAGCGTCTCTTGAGATCAGAGGAGTGAGGTTTACTCGCACAGTAACTACTAGCTGGTCTCCGTTACACATGCATACTAAATGAAGCAAGGGTGTTGAGTTACATTCAAGCTATTTTAAGGCATGAAGAATTTTTTTCACAAAGGAAAATGTTTAAATATGTAATTATGGTGTTCAAAGATGAGCTTTAAGGGATATAATTATTGACTACAGGGGGACTTGCAATTTTCAAAAAAAATTTATAAGTTATGCAAGATTCAACGGTAACACTTTAGATTACGGCCCGGAAAGTACTGCGTAAGTAAAGAGAATTTACAGCATAATTTTGGGTAATTATAGTGTAACTATAAAGTAAGTACGTATAGGTATAAGGGAACAATATGTAATATTGAGGGAATAAAGGGGTAACTATCAGGAAAATTAACACATTATTTATACTGTAAGTATTTTTTAATTAAGGGGTAATTATCTGTGTAGTTACAGGGTAAGTATGAATCTGCGGGCTGTAAATTAAAGTGGTGTTTGTTCCCCTCTTGTTTCGTGTAGTTACAGGGTAAGTATGAATCTGCGGGCTGTAAATTAAGTGGTGTTTGTTCCCCTCTTGTTTCGTGTAGTTACAGGGTAAGTATGAATCTGCGGGCTGTAAATTAAAGTGGTGTTTGTTCCCTTCTTGTTTCGTGTAGTTACAGGGTAAGTATGAATCTGCGGGCTGTAAATTAAAGTGGTGTTTGTTCCCTTCTTGTTTTGTGTAGTTACAGTGTAAGTGTGAATCTGCGGGCTGTAAATTAAAGTGGTGTTTGTTCCCATCTTGTTTCGTGTAGTTACAGGGTAAGTATGAATCTGCGGGCTGTAAATTAAAGTGGTGTTTGTTCCCCTCTTGTTTCGTGTAGTTACAGGGTAAGTATGAATCTGCGGGCTGTAAATTAAAGTGGTGTTTGTTCCTCTCTTGTTTCGTGTATTTACAGGGTAAGTATGAATCTGCGGGCTGTAAATTAAAGTGGTGTTTGTTCCCCTCTTGTTTCGTGTAGTTACAGGGTAAGTATGAATCTGCGGGCTGTAAATTAAAGTGGTGTTTGTTCCCCTCTTGTTTCGTGTAGTTACAGGGTAAGTATGAATCTGCGGGCTGTAAATTAAAGTGGTGTTTGTTCCCTTCTTGTTTCGTGTAGTTACAGGGTAAGTATGAATCTGCGGGCTGTAAATTAAAGTGGTGTTTGTTCCCCTCTTGTTTCGTGTAGTTACAGGGTAAGTATGAATCTGCGGGCTGTAAATTAAAGTGGTGTTTGTTCCCTTCTTGTTTCGTGTAGTTACAGGGTAAGTATGAATCTGCGGGCTGTAAATTAAAGTGGTGTTTGTTCCCTTCTTGTTTCGTGTAGTTACAGGGTAAGTATGAATCTGCGGGCTGTAAATTAAAGTGGTGTTTGTTCCCCTCTTGTTTCGTGTAGTTACAGGGTAAGTATGAATCTGCGGGCTGTAAATTAAAGTGGTGTTTGTTCCCTTCTTGTTTCGTGTAGTTACAGGGTAAGTATGAATCTGCGGGCTGTAAATTAAAGTGGTGTTTGTTCCCCTCTTGTTTCGTGTAGTTACAGGGTAAGTATGAATCTGCGGGCTGTAAATTAAAGTGGTGTTTGTTCCCTTCTTGTTTCGTGTAGTTACAGGGTAAGTATGAATCTGCGGGCTGTAAATTAAAGTGGTGTTTGTTCCCCTCTTGTTTCGTGTAGTTACAGGGTAAGTATGAATCTGCGGGCTGTAAATTAAAGTGGTGTTTGTTCCCCTCTTGTTTCGTGTAGTTACAGGGTAAGTATGAATCTGCGGGCTGTAAATTAAAGTGGTGTTTGTTCCCCTCTTGTTTCGTGTAGTTACAGGGTAGGTATGAATCTGCGGGCTGTAAATTAAAGTGGTGTTTGTTCCCCTCTTGTTTCGTGTAGTTACAGGGTAAGTATGAATCTGCGGGCTGTAAATTAAAGTGGTGTTTGTTCCCTTCTTGTTTCGTGTAGTTACAGGGTAAGTATGAATCTGCGGGCTGTAAATTAAAGTGGTGTTTGTTCCCCTCTTGTTTCGTGTAGTTACAGGGTAAGTATGAATCTGCGGGCTGTGAATTAAAGTGGTGTTTGTTCCCTTCTTGTTTCGTGTAGTTACAGGGTAAGTATGAATCTGCGGGCTGTAAATTAAAGTGGTGTTTGTTCCCTTCTTGTTTCGTGTAGTTACAGGGTAAGTATGAATCTGCGGGCTGTAAATTAAAGTGGTGTTTGTTCCCTTCTTGTTTCGTGTAGTTACAGGGTAAGTATAATATAAACACGTACACAATCTGATATCACTCAGAAACCTTTATTTCATAAAAAAAAAAGTTTTTTAAAACAGATTTACAACACTTATTAGTTTCTCTTGCTTGGCTTTATCCTCGTCTTGTTCCTCTACTTTTTCGTCCTTGCCACAGATGAAACTTAAGAAGGAATCCCATGTCTCTAGCTATCCTATTATGTAACTACACTGAAAATACAGTGCACGCAGAAATGTCCTCACCGTTTACTCGTCTTTCACCCTCATGCCATCCGAGATGTACATACGACTTTATTTCTTCATATGAACACGAATAGGATGCGAAAAGATTAGTAAATTATGAGAGAATTTCTTGGTGTACTTTTTATTTTAATAAATAATAATACAAAATATCAAAAGACCTGGGATTCCCCTTAAGATCCATCAATGGAAATAACGATAAAGAAGAAGAGGAACATGAAGAGGAAGACAAGCAAGAGAAGCAAAAAAGGGACAAAACGTGCCTCGTTGATTTGAATAAGTGTCAAATCTGTTTTGGATTTAGTTTTGTCAAATAAATATTTCCGAGTGATATCAGATTTTGCATGTGTTGTTTATTGTACTTACCCTGTAACTACACGAAGGGAACAAACACCACTTTAATTTACAGCAGCAGATTCATACTTACCCTGTAACTACACGAAACAAGAGGGGAACAAACACCACTTTAATTTACAGCCCGCAGATTCATACTTACCCTGTAACTACACGAAACAAGAGGGGAAACAAACACCACTTTAATTTACAGCCCGCAGATTCATACTTACCCTGTAACTACACGAAACAAGAAGGGAACAAACACCACTTTAATTTACAGCCCGCAGATTCATACTTACCCTGTAACTACACGAAACAAGAAGGGAACAAACACCACTTTAATTCACAGCCCGCAGATTCATACTTACCCTGTAACTACACGAAACAAGAAGGGAACAAACACCACTTTAATTTACAGCCCGCAGATTCATACTTACCCTGTAACTACACGAAACAAGAGGGGAAACAAACACCACTTTAATTTACAGCAGCAGATTCATACTTACCCTGTAACTACACGAAACAAGAGGGGAACAAACACCACTTTAATTTACAGCCCGCAGATTCATACTTACCCTGTAACTACACGAAACAAGAGGGGAAACAAACACCACTTTAATTTACAGCCGCAGATTCATACTTACCCTGTAACTACACGAAACAAGAGGGGAACAAACACCACTTTAATTTACAGCCCGCAGATTCATACTTACCCTGTCACTACACAGATAATTACCCCTTAATTAAAAAATACTTACAGTAAAAATACTGTGTTAATTTTCCTGATAGTTACCCCTTTATTCCCCCAGTATAACATATTGTTCCCTTATACCTATACGTACTTACTTTATAGTTACACTATAATTACAGAAAGTTATGTTGTAAATTCTCTTTACTTACGCAGTACTTTCCAGGCCGTAATCTAAAGCTTTAACGATTCAACTCATCGTAATGTAATTTAAATTTAAATGACTTAAACCTCCAAGTTGATTGTACTTAAAAAATGTGTTCCTCTAAATGTTCACTGTGGCAGTACTACAGTACAGTGGTGCTTACACCATAGTATATTAGATATACCACGGCATTGAATGATTTCCATATTCAGGTAACTCACCCTAACAACATAGCATTCATTAAATTGAAAAACAAATAACTTCTGGAAACATTATGTTTAGCATCAACATGTCATACAGTATAAAAATAGCCTTTTCTCATTTTGCAGATGTTACATGTTTGAATTTTGGCAATAGCTTCAGGACCTTTTTATGGGACTGTGCCAAGATTCAATCCATTCATTTCCAAAAGTTCAGTCAGCCTCCAAATGATTGATGAATCATCTTCAGAAGTTTCTGGAAGCTCACTATTGATAACATATTACTCAGCCCCAAGTGATGAGGAGCATATTTCATCGAGCAAGGAAATGGAATTCTTCAAAAGGAAAAGTCTTAATTTAGCATACGCCAAAGTGCTGGGCTTCATTTCCCCTCTGATGCTTAATTTTTGAACCTTTCTTCTTTTTGAAGTGGGTCTTTCATCAGATGTGAACAAAGCTTGTTTTACTGTCAACTTCTTCCTTCTTCTGGAAGGTCTTTGATTCCAATTTCTGAAGCAAAATGGTCCCTATTTGACCGGCATATTTTTAAAAGCCGACCCAAAGAAACCTCTGTGGGCGAAGGGCCGGTGAGATGGTGTGCTGCTGTTAGCGTAACACTCTGCTGGGTGAATCAGAGTTAATCAATGGCTCAAAGTGCCAAGAAACTGTTGTTGCATCCTATCCAGTGTGCATGCTAGGCAGTGGTCCAGGTTTACCTTGGTGAGCATGAACAAATTTGCTAAAAATAATCTGGTTTAGTCTTTGATCCAAGTTTTTTCTATCAATAGTCGTGCAGAGTTAGAGAACATTATTGCAATACTGTCAAAACAAAACCCAAACAAAACATGTCATTTTTAATATTATACTGCATGTAAATAAACAATAATAATAACAACAATATATTAACTCTTTCCCTGCCAGCTTTTTTTTTAAAGTTGCACCAGCATTTTTTATCATTTTCACAAAACTTCCATGGCCCCAGAATTATTTGGTGTTATGAATATCTGAACATACAGTATAGCAAAAGAAAAAAACAGATTGTATTCTATCTTCATGCATTCTCCTATCAACACTTGAATGTGGGTAGTTTTAATTTAAAAAACACCCCAAAGCTTCACAGTCCTAAACCTCGTCCTAGGTCGACATTTCATTTGGTAACATTAGTCAGTTTTGAGTTATATGCCGTTTAATATTTGATGACCGCATTAGCCTAACACTTGTTTTTGCTTCTTCTTCAGCTTCTTCTTTTTGGATCCTGCTGTTCTGTACTCTTTCAGAAAATGCGTAATAGCCCCCCTAATGACTCGTTGTGGAATGAGCCTGTCATAGATGGTGAAAGAGCGCCTCTGCAGAAGAAGATCAACGCCCACTTCATCATCACAACTGTGGCCCCGCCCACTGGAGTGTTAGTGAGATGACGAGGAAAGAAGAGCGGCTAAAAATAACATCACCTTCCAAAGGATCCTAATGCTAGGAATGAGCTGATTTATTCTCAACAATGTGAATGTCTCAGTCGAGCATTATTTATTTGTGTTCGCTACATTTCACTGTGTCGCAATTTCGGTGCAGGCTTTGCGTTTGCAGTGGGCGTTAACACTAAAGTCTCACAGCAGCCAATCACAGCAGTGGGCGTTTACACTGAAGTCTCACAGCAGCCAATCACAGCAGTGGGCGTTTACACTGAAGTCTCACAGCAGCCAATCACAGCAGTGGGCGTTTACACTGAAGTCTCACAGCAGCCAATCACAGCAGTGGGCGTTTACACTGAAGTCTCACAGCAGACAATCACAGCAGTGGACGTTTACACTGAAGTCTCACAGCAGCCAATCACAGCAGTGGGCGTTTACACTGAAGTCTCACAGCAGCCAATCACAGCAGTGGACGTTTACACTGAAGTCTCACAGCAGCCAATCACAGCAGTGGGCGTTTACACTGAAGTCTCACAGCAGCCAATCACAGCAGTGGGCGTTTACACTGAAGTCTCACAGCAGCCAATCACAGCAGTGGGCGTTTACACAGAAGTGTAAACAGAGCGTTCAAATCAGAGGCTAAAACCAGGGTAGGAAAAATGCCTTTTATTTCTATATCATGACAATTTTTGATGTAAAAATCATACTAACATTATAAGTGCACCACAGGAACTATTATAAAACAATAAAACAATGCAGTTCATGACCCCTTTAATATATTGTTTGCAAGAATAATCAAACTTCATCTGAGGCATTTTAATTACAAGTAAATATCGAAATGCAATTATGTGTGATTTATTCAATAAATTAATCTGCATATCATGCAATTATAGCCCTAATTATAGCAGTTTAACCCCAATACTGTTTGTAATCATTAAAAATAACTGATACTCCTGCAACAACTGAACCGACTGTACTTTTAAGTGATATGTAATCTCTCATGTGCAGCGTTTACAAGTTGACCCTTTATTCTCTCTGTTGGTTTACAGCTAATTATCTAAGATTATGATAGTACACATAAAAGGAAGGTTGTCATCTGCCTTCTCTCGAAATAAATCACGATCAACCAAGTGCTTAGTGTGCATAAGAGCGGCCTGTTTTATGAGAGGTTGACGAGATAGTAACGTGCACAAGCGCTACCTTGCCACCTGCCTTGTCTGGCACCACACACTCGTCTGCCAATTAAAGAGAAGTAAATGGGGGCGAGCCTCAGGGCATGGTTTGCATAATATCAGCTGCATAAAATGCAACCATCTGCTTTTCCACACTGCAAAAAATGCTTTTCTTACTTAGTATTTTTGTCTTGTTTTCAGTCCAAATATCTAAAAAATCGTACATTAAGAAGCATTTACTAGACAAGCAAAAGTTTTTGTCTTGTTTTGGGGGAAAATAACTCAAAATGAAGGACTTTTTTACTTAAAATAAGCAAAATAATCTTAATTCAAACAGAAAACAAGATTATTTTGCTATAAAAAACAACATGGATGAGCGTAAATCATAAAGACATGGATGAGCGAGTTTGGTGTGGAGGAACTGGCCTGAGTCCTGACCTCAACCCGATAGAACACCTTTGGGATGAATTAGAGCGGACACTGAGAGCCAGGCCTTCTCGTCCAACATCAATGCCTGACCTCACAAATGCGCTTCTAGAAGAATCCCCATAAACACACTCCTAAATCTTGAGGAAAGCCTTCCCAGAAGAGCTGCAAAGGGTGGGCCAAATCCATATTAAGAATGGAATGTCATTAAAGTTCATGTGCATGTAAAGGCAGGCGTCCCCAAACATTTGGCAATATAGTGTATTTTTCTGACAACATACAGTCAAATATTTTACTTTTAGGGGTGCAGTTCAACACTGGTGCAGTTCCCTTAAAGGGACAACTTTGTAGTTTATCTACCCCCAAAATGTGTTTTACCTTAGTGTTGCTCCCTGTTACAGGTCGGTTGTGTATATGAATCGCATGACGTAGGAGAATCAAATAAATAGCCTTTAATGACAAAAGCTCAGGAGAACATAGAGGAACAACCAAACTATCACAAACGAGAACGGACGGAGAACTCAGGGCTTAAATACATGGAACAAACAAAGGGAACTAATCAGGAAACAGCTGAACAGAATGACTAATCAAGGAGACTGAGAACTGAAGGTAGCCTATATTAACACAACAACGTTTTCAACTGAAAACATAAAACTTTGAATGAGTTTTGGCCGGTAATTCACACGACGACAGCATTTTTGGGGCCTAAACACAAGCTTTTGAAAATGGATTTCAAAGTACAAGTTTTTGAAAATGATGTCTTTATCGTCTCCAATTTGTGAAAATGCTATTACATGTTCTCACATGTGTATTATGTGTCCGTGGGGTGTTTCTTGATAAAGTGACATTGCCAACTACTGGCCTGGCATGCATAATACAGCCATTTTAATAATTTTCGCAGTATTTAATAATCCATTTTTAAAAAATCATGCAATTAAATAATACATTTTACAAATAAAAGGGTAACACTTTATTTTAGGGTTCAATTCTCACTATTAACTAGCTGCTTATTAGCATGCATATTACTAGGATATTGGCTGTTTATTAAAACTTATAATATGCCTTATTCTGCATGGCCATATTCTACATCCCCTAATCCTACCAATACCTAAACTTAACAACTATTAACTATTAATAAGCAGTAATTAGGAGTTTAGAGGCAAAAGTCATAGGTAATAGTGAATATGTGTTCCCCAATAAAAAGTTACCAATAAAAGTAATATTAAATTTATTAAATCATATTTAACATTAAATATGTTTAATGCAATCATATTTAATATAGGCATGGATTACAGCTCACACACATACAGTAATTACATTTAATAAATAATACATTCCGTTACACAAAGAGTGCAAATGATTATGAATATTTCTTCAAAGATTAGTTTTTCATTCATTTCTTATGAATATGCATGAAATCTCGTTGGTTATTGTGATCACATTTCCAGAAATAAAAGTTCGGAACTTTTAAATAGTAATTTCTCTGAATACCTCAAAGCAATGCAACCAATTTAAGATAACAGTGCTTGACTAATTACTGTGTTTTATTTCATTAAATCTTGTGTACTTATATTTAGCAGTCACAGAAGCACAAAAAACTTGTCAGAAATACCAATACTTTCCGATATTATCTGAGCACACAGTTCTTCAGCTGCAGTCGTTCTCCCGGGTGTGATCAGTCTCCGGTTTTCCACAGCTCACACACGTTCTCTGAGGAAGTGTTTGTTTTCTCTGGCACTATAAGACAAACACAAATTTACTCTATTCTGGAGTCCCTGCACTCGGTACGTGGCAACGGGGCCAATCAGCAGGCAGCGAGTTGTAGGAGATGATGGATTAATGGCAAACGAGAAATTAAACAACCGCTCAGTCTGTGAGGACTTCCAGAGATGTACACCCTCAACTGAAGGCAACTGCACTCCAACAAGCAGCACAGCTAACAATTTTAGGTTCCCAGAATGTTCTGGCAACGTTCCCAAAACATGCATTTTTAAGCTTTATTTTAGCTGGGAATGTTTTCTTTACGGAAATAGAACATTCTTTTTAGGTAGGCAGAACTTTCAGCTCCCAATTTCAATCGGAAGGTTAGTTTACGTTATAAAAATAAAGCCTAAAAATAACCTTGTGGCAAGCAGGGCGAGGCCGAGAGCTGTGGGAGCGGAGCGAGGCCGGTGGTGCAAGTGTTACTGAGTGTATCCTGTTCACCACACCGCTCTCGAGTCCCAAGGAGGAGCTCCGGAAGGATAAAAGGAGGAGTGATGACAGTGAAAACCGAGAGAGGAGCAGACCTAAGACTTTATGTTGTTGTTTTATTCTAATTCTCATGCATTTATTCTAACGTTCCTTCTTCGCTCATCAACAAACTATATAAATATACAGTCTTGCTCAAAGGTTTTGCAGAATTTTTGCACACCCCTTGCAGAATTTGTGAAAAATAAGAGGGATCACACAAAATGCATGTTGTTTTCTTTATTTAGTACTGTTCTGAATAAGATATTTAACCTAAAAGATGTTGGTAACACTTTACAATAAGGTTGTATTAGTTAACTTTAGTTAATGCATTAGTTAACATGAACTAACCATGAACTTTTGTTGATGTTAGTTAATATAAATCCAGCTGTTCATGGTTTGTTCATGTTAGTTCACAGTGCATTAACTAATGTTAACAAGATTTTAATAATGCATTAGTAAATGTTGAAATTAACATTAGCAAAGATAAATAAATGCTTTATAAGTGCAGTTCATTATTAGTTCATGTTAACTAATGTAGTTAACTAATGTTAACTAATGAACCTTTTTGTAAAGTGTTACCAAGATGTTTACATATAGTCCACAAGACAAACAAATAGGTGCATTTATAAAAATGACCCTGTACAAAAGTTGATGAACCATTGTTTCTTTATCCTGTGTGTCGTTCCCTGATGATCCACGGCTGTGTGTGTGTGTGTGTGTGTGTGTGTGTTAGTGTGAGTGTGTGTCGTTCCCTGATGATCCACGGCTGTTTGTGTGTGTGTGTGTGTGTGTCGTTCCCTGATGATCCATGGCTGTGTGTGTGTGTGTGTGTGTGTGTGTGTGTTTTGTGATGGTTGTTCTTGAGTCTCTTGTTTGTCCTGAGCCGTTAAACTGCCCAACGTTCTTCAGAAAAATCCTCAAATTCTTCAGTTTTCCAGCATCTTCTGCATATTCTCAATCTGAGGACGATTGAGGGACTCAAACACAACTATTAATAGCTTCAGACATTCACTGATGCTCCAGAAGGAAACACAACGCATTAAGAGCCGGGGGTGGAAACTTTTGAACAGGATGAAGATGTCCAAAATGTTCTTATTTTTTCATGTACTACTGCCCTTCAGAAGCAACAAAAGACACTTGCATGTTTCCCGGAAGACAAATTAAGTACAATTTACCTTGACCTTCAGATTAAAAAATGCGTTGTGTTTCCTTCTGGAGCATCAGTGAATGTCGGAAGCTGTTTCAATAGTTGTGTTTGAGTCCCTCAATCGTCCTCAGATCTCAGAATCATACAGTAACTGCTGGAGAGGGTTCACATTTGCAGGAAAACTGAAGAATCTGCAGGACCTGGAGGATTATTCTGAAGAACGTTGGGCAGTTTAATGGCTCAGGACAAACAAGAGGCTCAAGAACAGCCATCACAAAACTCACACACACACACAGCCGTGGATCATCCAGGGAACGACACACAGGATTAAGGAGTGAAGGGTGTGTACAAATGCAGCTATTTTTTTTGTCTTATGGACTATATGTAAACATCTGTTATGTTAAATATCGTATTCAGGACAGTACTAAATACAAAATAACATGCATTTTTTAAGTTTTTTAAAATCATTCACATTTTCACAGATTCAGCAAGGGGTGTGTAAACTTTTGAGCATGACTGTATGTATATAAGCCTCCCTGAAAAGTTCTTAACGGGAAGTTTAGTTTTTGATTACAAAAAAAGAACCTACAACCATATGGAAACGTTAGGGGAACGTTCTGTGTTTTCAGGGAATGCATCAGCTCCACGTGTGCCCAGATGTTGGCCATGTTGAACGTATTAGAAAACCTCCACTGATTTCTATATATACACACTCTCAAATAATGATTCTGGCTTCCTTCTAAAATGGTGCCGCATCTTTTTTCTTGTTTGGGTTTGATGGTGTGGCAGCCATGCTTTGGCTTCTAGAGTCATTTTGTGGTCTCCATTGGGTTTCGCCTCCATTTGCTCCAGAAAATGTCTGGTTTAGAGATCAAGTAAACATGTCAGGGTGACACTGCCGCACTTTATACCTCTAGGCTGCCATTACGGCCTACAGAAGACTGCTTGCTTACTCATTAGCTTGATGTTAGTCCCAGTCAGGAGCATGTAAGGATGCAACTCTATTTGAAGCTTGTCTTCAGCACCTCCACCAGACTATTTATTTGCAATTGAGGCAACCCTTTGTCACCACAACAAAGAGCACACCCTGAACTTGCTTTTTCAAGTAGCAGCATGTAATGGATACCACTATAATCACAGAGATTAGCTTAGCTACTGTCACAGGGAGCTTTTCAAAGGGATGTTTGTCATGCCTCGCATGCATGATCGCGTAGTGGCTTATCGTCAATATGCAGAGCAACCTAAATAAGCATCTAGTGATGCTAAATGCTTCCTCTCTGAATAAGCCAGGGCTACAGTTGTGCCATTTTTCACACAGAACCATTTAATGACCAAAGAAAGTGTTCATTTCTGCTGGCAGCACAATCAGTTTTAATGCGGGAATATGCAGCGCCTCAAAGCTGGGAGGTGTGTTAAACACATTAAAAGCTTCCCAACGCCTGAAGACTGATTGCGGTCAGAACTGTCAATGCCATCGCCAACTCTTGTTAGGCCACCCGAATCACTCCTCCCCACTCCGAGTGAGTTTTCCATTATTAGTCGCTATAAAAGTGCCAGGCAGTATTGAAAAGACAGATCAGGCCACGTCAGGCCTCTGTCAACTCATTCAGCTCCCATAATTAAGAGCCGTTTGATTTATGACACAGCACGCCATGGAGCAAGACTCCGCGCTTCTGCCAAACATGGGAACATAATATAATTGCAATTTCATTCCAAGATATGCTCTTTATGAACACGAGAAACTCGCACAATAGAAATGACTGCTGTCCCCAGGCCAGTGTGGGAGTGTCGTATTTTGTTCCAACGAAGATTGCCGTAATTTACGGTTATTGCTACAGAACGTGTCTGAACATCACCTGTTTTTCCGCTCTTCTTTGCTGAATTGTGTCTGTGCAAACTAAATGGACATTTGCTTTGACATTTAAATTGCTACATAAAAATTCAAAAAATTTCATACGTCAAACAATGTTTGTTTCCAAAGAAATCTGAAACAGCTTACTGTTTTCAACATTCATAATAATCATAAATGTTTCTTGAGCAGCAAATCATCATATTAGAATGATTTCTGAAGGATCACTGGAGTAATGATGCTGCAAAATCAGCCTTTGATCATAGGAATAAATTACACTTTACTATATATTCACATAGAAAACAGCTGTTTTACATTATAATAATATTTTACAGTATTAATGTTTTACTGTATATTTGATCCTATACATAAAAGCAGCCTTGATGAGTAGAATAGACTTCTTATAGTATATAAAGTACACATTTCTATATATATAATTCTATTTAATAATAAATAAGTGACAGACTCACAGCACTTGCAGAGATGGAGCAGCTTTTACTGAGCCGATTGAGTCGCTCCTCACTATGAAATATTATCGTTTTGCACATCCACAATATCCATAAACATGCTATTTCACTGTAAACATAGTCTAAATATTTGAATATTCATCATATTACAGTGTAAACACTGTGTTTTATAAAAAAGAGCATAAAAACATCCTTGTGTCGTACATTTATATTTATTTAGCATTGAAATGTTGCCTACCTGCCTATATTTTATATATCAACATGTTTTCTGCCGATTTCACACATTTTAGTCTGGTAACTAGTAAGATGTACACAAGTTTATGTAACAATATCACGTTAACAAATATAAGTGAGAATAAATGACTTGCCTCCATTGGATCAATCGCATTCTTCTTCTGAGGAAAATTTGAGGCTTATTCCTTATTCCAAAAGCAGAGGAATGATGAAGTTTGTTTATGGGGTTGATGGGGACGTTTACAGGTTAGCATGCCTCACATTAAAAATAATGAGGTCAGACGGGGAAGATTGTACGGTTGGTTTTGGTACGTCGGTTTCATACGGATTACATAAACAGAGAATATTTGTTTTTGATATGACTTACTTCGATTAAAAGTACTTTAAAAGCTTTCTAAAGACATTTCTCATGTATGTGTGGTAAGTATTCACTGGGATTCAGTTCATTATTCTGACGCATTTCAGAAAGAAGTTCACAGAGACGGCAGAAAGTGCACCCTGTTTGTTTTCTTTAAAAACTAAAAGTGCAACGTTGTGTTGTTCTTTTGAGTGTACGCAAATAAAAGTAGACCCTTTACAGTTTCAAATGATGTATTACACAACAAAACATAATAAGTTTAAGTCAATTTTGCTGGTATGTGGAAAAAAATCCACCAAAATGCGCCGGGGCGTTTGTCAAACCAAGGGGGTTAAAGATTAAATTTGCACTAGTGTCACCAAATGGAATTGCACAAATGCTTCAGACCAAACACTCTTCTTGTCTGTCATTGGTTGAACAAATAGATAGTCCCACCCCCAAACTCAAACCATTGGTTGAATCCAGGGGTGGTTCTAGGATTTTCATTTTAGGGAGGCTTAGCCCCCAGTGAGGGTATTTTAGGGTCCAAATTGCGCTATTAACTAGTAGCTTACTAACATGCATATCCATAGGATGGCTGTTTATTAATACTTATAAAGCAATACTTATAAAGCTCCCCCGAGAAAATGTTTATTTCTCTGATCTGCATATGTGCATTTTAAGATGTTCTGAAGGCCAAAAATAACAATAGCTTGAAAACCATGTCACTGGACAGTGGATTATTTGTCTTTCTTATGTCCACATCTTCACAATATAAACACATTCATTACTAATCTTATGCCCAATACAGACTGAAATAGCTGAGCTTTTTTTAATTTACTGAAGGCTACAAATGGAATAACATTAATTTACAATATGTACACATTCATTATTAATCTTATGCCTAATCTGAAGAAAACAGCTTTGTTAATATTTCTTGTTTGTTAATTAAATTATGAATCACATTGGCCTACTTTCAATTCAAAATGGCGAAATTAGACAAAAGTTTATTCATTTGTCTGAATATTTTTGTCTTTGTTTAACATTTCTGACTTAAAGAAGCAGCTGTCTTAGCTTACATTTCTCTCACTTGACGTTGAGTTGCGCAGCTAAAATTTGCGTTTAGCCTCAGCAGATTCTGTGTGAACATAAAGCCCGCCTACTCTGATTTGACTGTTTTTTTTCGCAAAGATTTTGACATTGACGAGAGGTGACAGACCAATGAGGCTCAGATGAACGCACACACCTCTGCTGAAGCCCCCCTAAAAAGGGTCTAGAACCGCCCCTGGTTGAATCAGTGTTCTTGTGTCAGGATGTTCAAAGTATATAACAGTCGAGTGCCAGTTTCCAACTAGAATCACCTGGTTTTTTTATAGCCAAATGTATCTATCCACGAGCTATAAGAGCCAATTAATGTTTTACATTTCAAAATACCTCTTAATTTTGTCTTACCATGGCCTTCCCAGTCGAATTTAATTCTCAATTTTTTGTTCACACTTTCTAACATCCATACATTTTCCACACCATTTAAAATAAAGATTGTGGCATTTTGGAAAATCAGGTTTTTGGAAAATCAATCAGGACAGTACAGTCGTTTTGAACATGATTCAGGAGGATTCTGGAGCTCCATCAGCCTCTCTCATTCCCATAGAAATGCAGCAGATCGTTGCCGTACAGCTGATTATGCATCATCTCAAGACCAATGAGGACGTTTGGCTTGATCAAACGCTCTCACGTTTCCAAATCTGGAAAGAACCATCTGTGTGTTTTGATGGCAACACGGTAAGTTCACCTGGGTGGTATTGAATTTCAGGTTTAGTGAGAATATTTAATGTGTAAAAGTCTTTGAGCTCATACGTACCTGTTAACCGTAGCTTACGGCTCACTTCCAGCTGTTTGTTTGTTTGCTCTGGACGTCTGTCTGAATCAAATTTCAGTTGTGCCTATCAGCAAGCACTGACCAATTTAAACCTTTTACTGCTGTGCGAGGGAAGAGGGACTCAGAGAAGTATTCTATTATAAAAGACCTCTGCTCCGCGCCGCCCGGCCTCTTCCCAGAAGTACAGCCGTCTTCCAAGAAGCAGCGATGCTATCTTCACCGCTCTCCAAATGAAGGTCTTATTCATCAGTGATGCTGTGTCTTTCTCTTATCTGCTCTGCCCTTTTCTTATAAAAATTTTTTTTAAGGGGCAGCCTGCAGACTTCATGTTCTCAATCAGAACCATTGAGAGCTCTGTGTTCCAGTAACAAATCCCATACAATATGCCTTCCCAGTCATCTTAAGCCACTGGCACAGATACAGTGCGTTGAACTCGATAATACTCAGGATGAGAGCGTACATTATTCATTTGCCCTAATAATTTAGAGGGTTTCTTTTTCCAAAATGTGTCATACTAGGATTTTCCCCACTTGACAAGGCTTTGAAAGCGACGTGTGCGGAGAGAAAGGGCGAGACAGCCGGAGAACGACAGCTTTTTGCTTATGTTCACAGGACGATGTGGGAACAATAATGAGAGTGGCGTTCAAACGAACAGATGAATAAATAATCAGTTGTCGGCCTGCAAGGATTAGTTCAAAGGCTGTCGCTAACTTAAGAAAGGGTGTAGGCTTGCTTCCACACGAGGAACAACTATGATTTATTCAGCTCTCTTACCTTTAGTGCTCACCGCTTTGGTATCAGTGAGAATCACAACCAAAGTTTTGACAAAAGAGGAAATATACCGCGCTTGTTCCCGGCACTTCTAGACCATTGCAATTAAAAGAAGTGAAGGTTTTTTATGGATGTTGGGTGGCAGCCATGCAGATTTATCGGAAACCGGTGGACTGTCGCTACTGTTGCTGCCAGATATAGTGAACTATGCCCACGATGCTGAGCGCAAAGTGAGTACATGGACAACAAACATTAGTGTAATTGCATTTCTGTGCTGTTAATCACCCATGGTGGCAACAAACCGTTGCGTCACACCATAGCATCTCAGGAGGGGCAGCACAAAAGAATTGGAAAACTGGTCATTTACAAAGTTCAACATACCTCATACGTCCCCTTGCATGATCGATTGTTGTATATTTTGGCTAATTTGATTAATTAACACATTTTACCATATTTAAACATATTTAAAAAGTTGCATGTTCTGTTTTGGCTGGTTAATGCAAAACTCCTGATTGCATGGATAGCTAATGAAATGACTGGGTTTCGCCTGATAAAATCTGCTGAACATCAGTAAATGTGAACGATCGGCTCACCAGGACTTCAAGTGACACAGTAACCTGCACTGTTAACTGCTAATATTCAAAGACAATCGGATCATTCATTTGACATAGGAGTGACAAAATATTATTTTAATGATATATTATAAAACACGGTTTTATGGCCAGTACAATTAGCAACCAAGATTGGCAGGTGTGGGGAAAAAATTTGGTAACACTTTCTATGAAGCCTGTATTTATAATGCATCATACACTCAAAAAAAAAAAAGGTTCTATATGGCACCAAAAATGGTTCTTCGTCGTAATCATAGAGGAACCACTTTTGGTGCTATATAGCACCATATCTTAACATGTTCTGTATATGGTAGCGGTGCTATATAGCACCTTAGTCAAAGAACCTCTGAAGAACCTCTGAAGAACCTCTGAAGAACCACTGAAGAACCGCTGAAGAACCACTGAAGCACCAAAATTGGTGCTATATAGCACTAAAAAAGGTTCCCCTATGATTACGAGCCAAGAACCATTTTTGGTGCCAAATAGAACCTTTTTTTTTTAGAGTGTAAGGGTATTCTTAATGCATTATAAACAACCTTGTATCATCTGATAAATAATCATTACCACAGTTACAATATATTATAATACTTACCTATTTGTGGTTTTAAGAGTACAATGCATAGCACCAGATGACGCTTATAATGCATCATAAGGGTATTCTTAATGCAAAATAATCCACGCACCATGCCTTATTTATTAGATGATACAGCATATTATAAGGTTATTTGTAAGACATTATACATGTACTGCAATGCATTAAGAATACCCTTATAATGTAATATAAATACAGACTTCATAGAACATGTTAGCAAAAAATATTTTGAACTTCATTTAAAAGGCTTTTGGTAACTCTTTAGTATGGGGAACACATATTCACTATTAACTACAACTTTTGCCTCTATACTCCTAATTTACTGCTTGTTAATAGTTAGTAAGGTAGTTTTTGTAGTGTTTAAGGGATTTAGAATATGGTCGTGCAGAATAAGGCATTAATATGTGCTTTATAAGTGCTAATAAACAGCCAATATCCTAGTAATATGCATGATAATACGCAACTAGTTAAAAGCGAGAACTGAACCCTAAAATAAAGTGTTACCAGGCTTTTTATACACTATTTAAACACACTATATACAGAATGTGAGAGGTAGTTTTGTAGAGTAATTAAACCTCGAGAGAACAAGTGTTTAGTCCAGAAATGCCTCAGATTCTTGTCTGACATTCTTTTCTAAACACCTGTCTTTGAGGTGGTCCTTTACACTTTTGTCCAAGTATTGTTTAAATAGTTGCCTAGCCCTTTTTGGGTGTATTACATGATTGCATTCTGGAAAGTTAAACAAGATTCTTGAAATGCGCATGTTATGTTCTGTTTTATGTTATAAGACTATATTATAACCAGCATCACAAAGCTAAATTGCAAAAATAATAATAATGACTATTTCAAACAGGTTTCCCAAACACTGCCCCTGCCCTGCCATTGGCTGGATAATTTGATAACCCCACTCTTAACTCCTGCTATTGGCTGGATAATGTGATAACCCTGCCCCCGAACTCCTGTCATAGGCTGGATAATGTCATAACCCCGCCCCAAACTCCTGCCATTGGCTGGATAATGTCATAACCCCGCCCCAAACTCCTGCCATTGGCTGGATAATGTGATAACCCCACCCCGAACTCCTGCCATTGACTGGATGATGTCATAACCCCATTCTTAACTTCTTCCATTGGCTGGATAATGTCATAACCCTGCCCCGAACTCCTGCCATTGGCTGGATAAATATTCAAAAGATTTGCCTGCTGGCCTGTACATAGTACACATCATCAAAAGGGTGTATATTGAGTTTGGTGTTTTAATATCACTGTCTTACAACTTTAGTACTTAGTAAAAACCTGGTAAAAATAACAAGGAAAGCCTTGTTTCTCTCTCCAGGTAGGCGTTCCTATAAGGATGTGATGTCACGTGAAAACTATGAACTGATGTAATATTCAGGTCAGTTACAATTTCATGTGAATTTTATACTTTCATGTGCATACTATACTGAAGTTGCTGCATATTAAACCGGGGAAGGAGAAAGTATTTTACCAATGAATAAGACAGATCACCATTCAAATTATAACATGCCACTAAAAATGAATAATGTGGAATGCATTTCTTTATCTATAACTTCCATTTTGTGAAATTATTTCAGCATTTAAGTAGGACAGTGGTTCAATCTCTGCTTCTCTGGCAATTTAACAGCTTTAATATTTGGGCCATGGCATGACATATCACTTTGCGGCAGGCTATAATATATTTCAGCTTCAATTCGTTACCATACTACTTTTTTTTCTTTTTTGCAGGAAGGGTCTGGCCTGTAAAACTGAACTGTGTTAAATGATTTTTGCTCAGTTCCCAGCCAATGTCAATACTATTAGCAGACATTCCAGGGGGTGTTCAAGGTAATTCACTGTAAATGAGTGTATGGCGGAGATGGAGGCCTGTATGTGTTCCTCCTGAATTAAAGGTTGTCTGACCTCCTCACAGCTGGACAGTGAAGTCATTCCAGCTTCACTCTCTCCACATCTCGCCCAATTGTTCACGGTTCTTCCCGTGTGATGAGTTTCAGTGCGGTGTTTGAGCTCGATCCGCACACCTGCAGGATTCCAGGATTGTTGTGTGAGCGACAGAAGTAGTTGAGTAAAGAGTCTAATGTTTATAAGTAAGAATATTTATGGAGAGTTACTTGAATTGGCACATGTGGAAGTTGTCACAGCCAGATCTCAGAAATGAGGTTTTGAATGCTTACGCAAATGCTTTATGTATGTTGGTTTCAACCACTTTTTGTGATTCATGCTCTCAAGTCTAAAAAGACAAGTCATATTTGTGTATGAGCTATTGTGCAAAACAAAAAAACACACTACTGTTCAAAATTATGTGATCAATAATTGTAATTGTTCGTTTTCTTCATCAATATTCTTCTACTTCTTCTTCCGAATGGGGTGTCAATGGCAGCCCTATCAACGGATTGTGAGGAAATTATGAAATTTGGCACACTTGTAGTGATGGTCATGAATAGTGATTGGACCAATCTTCGAGTCTCTAGGACCAACTCTATAGCGCCACCACCAGTTCTTTATTTATAAACTTAAATTATAACTTTTGAACCATTTGTTCTAGAAAAATGAAGCTTAGTACACCTGATTCCTCTCATCATGCTGATCACATTCAACGTAAAGACTCATCAAGACATTAAGACTCCGCCCATTACAGTAGCAGCCATTTTGAAAAATACAGTATTCCATTTTTTCGCTACTCCTTCAAATTTTGTCCAACGGAGTTGACCCAAAATTGGTTCAGAGGCTGTATCTCGGCCAAACTTCGATCAATCGAAAAGGAAATTGGAACGCTTTATTGGAACCATGATCTGAGGGTCCATGCCAAATTTGGGAACAGCACCACCTACAGGTCAAGATATCTGAAAAATTGCTATTTTTGCTAATAACTTTTGAACAGTTTGTCAGAAAATCATGATATGAATCATAAATGTTTCCAAATCAGTATATTTTAATGATTTCTGAAGGATTATGTGATACTGAAGACTGGAGTAATGATGTTGAAAATTCAGCTTTGATCACAGGAATAAATAACACTTTAAAATGTTTGTTTTGGTCAAATGAATGCAGCCTTGGTGAGCAGAAGAGCTTCTTTCAAAAAACATTAAAAATCTTACACTCCCCACACTTTTGAATGGTAGTGTACATTCAGAGAAGAGTGAACTGTATAATAATGGTGGAAGTGAACGGAAAGATTGGCCAAAGAAATGGTTAAAATATTTTTCTTGTGAAACTAAAATAAATACATATTTTACACAAATGCAAGAAAAGTGCAGAGCAAGTGCCACAAGAGTGCAGAATTAAAACAGCCATCTCAATTTGGTTTACTGAATGAACGTTGTTTTTTACAACTAGTTTTCACTTCCATTTTTTAGTGAACATGCGGCTGACAAAATCGAGTTGAGGTTTCCGTCAAGGCGTCCTGAGAGAGACAGAATAGGGAACTTCACTTATAAGTAACCAATCTGTATCCTGTGATGGCCAAAAGGAGTTATTTAGGAGGTAAGCGGGTCATCAGTTCCCATCTACAATGACCTCCACTGAAGTCAACAGATGGACGGCTACATTCTGTTCCTGAGATGGCAGGAGCAGATAATGCATCATTTACTCCTACTGTGACCATATTTATGGCCTGAGCAAAGATGAATTATAAGCAAGGACTAGCGATATCGTTTAACGCGGACTCAGACCTGTTGAGGCGCATATATGTCATACAGGTGCCAGATGTTATCTCCAAACTCAGCATTGGTTACATGGAAGATGGGCGACTTTCAATCTGTGTTTCTCCATTTATCAGTGAGGAGGATATACAGTGTCTACATTGGATATGGCATGACACAACACAAGATTACCCCCATTATAATCGACAGAGAATTCAGTTAACAGACAAAATCAGTCAGACTGAAATAAAATGATTTTATTTTCATATAAAGAGAAAATCAATGTATTCTGTCCAAAAATATTTGGGTTGATTCAAAACAAATGAGTCATCAGTAACAAAAATCCTGGAAGATTTACCATTTTTATTTATTTATAGATCATCTCTATTATATTTGTATTATATACTGTTTTAAAAAAATCTGGATTTATTACAACAATTAAATGCATTATATACACTTATTGCCA
>CM042260.1:2931484-2968984 GCA_023566225.1 Romanogobio albipinnatus | reverse complement strand
CTACTGTTTGTGTGTTTTATTTATAAAAAATAGTTACTAAACATGATCCATATTTGAACTTTTACTTTAGATAAAATAAGACACATAAGAAATGTCTGCAACACTTTATGATAACATCCCATTATTTATCTTTAGATAATGTATTAACTAATAATGCAATTTGTTACAGTATTTATTCATCTTTAATACATCAGTAAGGTTTAGGGGAAAGAATATACAGTGTGCACTGTATAACAGTAAAACTCATTATTTCAATGGAAAGTCCCTATAAAATACGGAAACCCAATTTGTGTGTGTGTGTACTTGTGTGTGCATGCGTGTGCATGCGTGTGCGTGCATGCATGTGTGAGTGAGTGTGTGTGTGTGAGTATGTGCGTGCGTGTGTGAGTGTGTGTGTGTGTGTGTGTGTGAGTGTGCTTGTGCGTGCATGCATGTGTGAGTGAGTGTGTGTGTGTGTGTGTGAGTATGTGCGTGCGCGTGTGTGTGTAAGTGTGCTTGTGCGTGCATGCATGTGTGAGTGTGTGCAAGTGTGCTTGTGTGTGCATGCGTGTGTGAGTGAGTGTGTGTGTGTGTGAATGTGTGTGTGTGATTGTGCGTGCATGCGTGTGTGTGTGAGTGTGTGTGTGTGAGTATATGCGTGCGCGTGTGAGTGTGTAAGTGTGCTTGTGCGTGCATGCATGTGTGTGTGAGTGTGTGTGAGTATGTGCGTGCGCGTGTGAGTGTGTGTGTAAGTGTGCTTGTGCGTGCATGCGTGTGTGTGCATGCGTGTGTGAGTGAGTGTGTGTGTGTGTGTGAGTGTGTGTGATTGTGCGTGCATGCATGTGTGAGTGAGTGTGTGCGTGTGAGTGTGATTGTGCATGCATGCGTGTGTGAGTGAGTGAGTGTGTGTGTGTGAGTATATGCGTGCGCGTGTGAGTGTGTGTGTGTAAGTGTGCTTGTGCGTGCATGCATGTGTGTGTGAGTGAGTGTGTGTGAGTATGTGCGTGCGCGTGTGAGTGTGTGTGTAAGTGTGCTTGTGCGTGCATGCGTGTGTGTGCATGCGTGTGTGAGTGAGTGTGTGTGTGTGTGTGAGTGTGTGTGATTGTGCGTGCATGCATGTGTGAGTGAGTGTGTGCGTGTGAGTGTGATTGTGCATGCATGCGTGTGTGCGCATGCTTGTGTGAATGAGTGTATGTGTGTGTGTGAGTATCTGTGTGCGCTTGTGAGTGTGTGTGTTTGTAAGTGTGTGTGTGTGTGTGTGTGCATGCGTGTGTGAGAGTAGGCTATGTGTGTGCGTGTGTGTGCATGCGTGTGTGCGGTGCTCAATGTATTTATAAATATTTTAAGGAACACTGAATATGAGTGCAACATGCAAAATCATGCTAACAACATGCCAATTAATGATAAAACATGTTATTAACACATTAAGTCATACAAGCAAAATGCGAAATCATGCTAGCAACATGCTAATTTGTGCTAAAAAACATGCTTAAATATGCTAGCAACATGCTAAATCAATCTAAAACATGTTAAAACATGTTATCAACATGCTAATTCTAAATCTATCTATCTAATGGATTTTAAAACTAATAAACTAAAACTTCAACTATTTGAAAACATTCAAACTTCAAGCTTTAAAAACATCTTCATACTTTCTCATGCCAACTTAAAGTTTGTCTACAACTTTTGTATGAAGTATTACCCAACTGTTCACTTCATGTTAGCTCAGGCCCATTCAATAAGATTAACTTCTTATAGGCTACATCATTTGATTTAGATAACATACAAAATGTTGAAATCAAAATGAATATGCTTTAGAAGTATGTGTCATTATTAGATGAACCTTTTTGTAAAATCTTTTCCAAATGTCACATTTAGCTTCTTCTTTTTTAGTTGTGTTTTCAGCTAAAGCTAAATGTATGATACACGTTTGAGTTAGCATGCTATTAAAACACAAGCAGTGCTCTTTTCCCAGTCAAGCAAATGTCAAGCTATCCTCGTGTGACTGGAAACGGCCGTGCGGATGAACTGACGCGCTTTATTAAGGACTTTGGTTTGGGGCGTTCAGTGCAAACACAAACACAAAGTGGATCTGCAGTTTCAACAGCTCAGGTGAAAAGAGTCAGTGTGTTATAAGTGCACAGAGTACTTGACTTTACTCAGGTAATGAAGATGTTGACAGATCTCATTGGGCTCTGTTGACTCTGTTGAGCAAAGTGATCGAAACAGGTACTTGGAGCACTTTGTCGGTGGACAAAGAGCAACACGAGACGCTGTATTCATTACACACACGCTCAGCCTTTCTGTGGATGTGGACAAAAGGCGGAGGATTTTTACCTGCAGCCCATTGTGATCCCGCACATCGCTGGAACACCTGGATCATTTAAAGGATTAGTTCACTTCAAAATGAACATTTCCTGATAGTTTCCTCAACCCCATCTCATCCAGGACGTTCATGTCTTTCTGTCTTCAGTGGAAAAGAAATGAAGCTTTTTGAGGAAAACATTCCAGGATTTTTCTGCACATAATGGACTTCAATGGGAACCAACGGTTGAAGGTCCAAATCAATGCGGTTTCAGAGGAAGGGCTTCAGAGGCTCTGACCGATCCCAGATGAGGAATAGAGTCTGATCTAGACAAACATCGGACATTTACTAAAATTTATACACTTTTTAACCTAAATTGATCATCTTGCGCTGCTATGCGTCACACCACGGATTGTGCAATCCTGTCGGAAAGGTCACGCGGAAGGCAGGAAGTACCACCCCGGTGTTTACAAAGAGCTGGTGTGAAGACTTATGTGGCATTCACACCGGACGTGATTCGCGCGAAGGTGGACGCTTGAACATTTTGAGTTTACTCGCTTCATTCGCGCGTGAAATTCGCAAGTGACAACTACACAACAGATGCGAATTCACGTCATGGGAGGGGCTTCTATATGAGCCTATATGAGCCAGCTCGTCTCAGTCACTTGACGTCTTTTTTGTAAAAAATACTACTATTAATGTGTGACAAAACGTAGTTTAAAGACTTTTTCAGGCGATAATATAGTTGTTTAAAGCTCAAATCTGTGGTTAATTTATAAAAAGAGTGCCTATTTGAGCATTTTATCTGGCGTTTTCGGAGTTGTGAGATCCAGGCGATCAGTGACATTCCGCGCTCGTTTACCCGGCGAGACCCGCCTTTCCTCGGCTATTCCTTCTCACATTCGCCGCTGGCTCTGGCTCTTTTTTTCTGCTCCTGTCTCGTTGTGAAATGGCTGACATAGATTTTGTTGAGAGGGTAACTCACTTTCTTCTAAGCAAGATCCTTTTTATTCCTGTTCCTGTAGTGATAGGATGATGTATCATACAGCTCCGGGTATCCACACATGGCCACGATTATCTTGTCCTCCATTGTTGTTCGGATTTCTGCCTCCGCTTGTAAATGCGTCACTACTAGAGCAAGCTCGTGATTGGTTAACGCGGCGCGAAATATCCGGCAAAGTTCAGGATTTTCAACTTGAGCGATTCGCACGTTCAAAACGCTCAATTCACGTCATTCGCGCCGCCTCAATCGCGCAAATCGTGCCACAGAATGCCATTTTGCGTCTCTTCATTGACTTAACATGTAAATCACTCGCGCGAATCGCGCCCGGTGTGAACGCACCATAGTACAGACATCCTTTAGCAAAAAAAAAAGGTTAAACAGCAATGTCGGACGTGATTACGTAATCCATGGCGCGCCGCATAGCAGCGCAAGATGAGCAATTTAAGTTAAAAAGTGTATAAATTTGTATTTCTTTTAGAAAATGTGGCCGATGGTTTGTCTAGATCAGACCAAGCCTGCCTCCTCTCAGAAACTGAAGCCTCCGCGTCTCGATCGCCCCCCGGTGGCCGGTCCCAGTATAGCTCCTAAACTCCACTCTGTATAAGAATGGACGCGAGACACACTAAACAATTAAATTACACTCTAAATAATTGTTTCCTAAAGTTGGTTTCTGTCATTTTTATCATGATGATTTAATTTCAAGTGTTCGTTTTTTAAATAAGTTTAGTTTTAGTGAGTTATTTGATGCTATAAAAACAGGGGGTGTAACGTCATGATTGACAGCTGAGATTGACGGCTTCTCTGAGGGAAGTTGTCACTGAGGCACTAACGGACTTTTGTCATGATTTTTGGGAGTAAAGTGGAGCTTTAGCTTTAATTTCTACATTTCCATTACTGTTTATTTCACACCAACATAATGAATTGTTCTGCATCTGTGAGAGTGTGGGCGGGCTTTTGATAATCACGCCTCTACTTCCTGCTGCGCAACTCCGGTCCCAACTTCACCTCAGGTCAGCGGAAGTCAATGAAGTCGCGTTGTCCATATTTTTTTACGGTGTATGGATCAGACCCTATTCCTCGTCTGGGATCGGTCAGAGCCTCTGAAGCCCTTCCTCTGAACCCGCATTGATTTGGACCTTCAACCGTTGGTTCCCATTGAAGTCCATTATGTGCAGAAAAATCCTGGAATGTTTTCCTCAAAAAACTTAATTTCTTTTCCACTGAAGACAGAAAGATATGAACATCCTGGATGAGATGAGGTGAGGAAATCATCAGGAAATGTTCATTTTAAAGTGAACTGATCCTTAGACTCCAAATACTCAAGTGTAATGCATTTTTATAATCTGTTAAGTTTAATACAATAAAAACAAAATGTTTTGCTTTTTGCAAAATAAAGAAAACAAACATCTGCAGCCTCTCTCTCAATGAAGTCTTTTCTGATTCTCTTCAGAAAATGAACTGTATCTTAACGAATACTTTTTAATAGTTTTAACAGAACACTTTTATAAAATTATATCCTTCACATATCTGTGATTTTTAACACCCCCCCCCTCCCCTCAAAATATGCCACATTAATTTCCAGTGTCAGAGCCTCATCCTTGATTTTAAAGAAATTGAAGGATCTAAAGAAAATGAAAGACACTATTTTAGGAAAGTTCGACAGGTTTGGAGTAAATGATGATCCAATGTTTATTTTTGGGTGACCTTTTATTTTAGGCTATTAAAGGTGCACTATGTAACATTTTTTCAGTAAAATATCCAAACACCACTAAGCCAGTGTTATATATTTTGTTCCATCGAGTACTTACAATATCCCACTATTTGTAAATCGTGAGATGCTATTTTACCCGAGGAACCGGGACGTGTGAGGGCGTGGCCTGTCGATGACGTCATAACCCCTATTCTGCAGAAGCGCTTTCCTCTCACTGCAGTGTGAACAAGTGTCATAGCAGCGGCCGAGAGAACGCACAGAGTAACGTCAGCCTGCGCTCAAACTTGACATCATCAAACTACGCCTTAGTTTTGAACAGGCGACCTCTAGCGGACGGAAAACTTACATAGAGCAGCTTTAAATTGAATGGCTTTTCTTTCGATCACATGATTTTAGAGTCATTTCCGGAAAATGTGACTCGTTTAACTTTAAAATTTTTTTTGCTGCAATCATTTACTGTATAGTTTGTGAATATTACATTTCACGTTTTAACAGTATCAAAATGTAATAAGATCTTTTCATTAGCCTTTTTACAACTGCATAATTAAATGTAGCTTTCACATAACCCAGATAAACAATTTGGATATTAATTAATGGGATGGTAATGTGGGACTTCATGCTGAAAATGGAAATCTCTGAGCTGAGAAATGTCTTTTGAGTCACATGAATGCAGCACTAGATAAGATACCGTCTGCATGACAGCTCACCGTTTGTGTTATTGACCCGCCTATGGAATCAACCGGGCTCATTTTTCATTCATTTAACTAATAAGCTAGAGGATTTTTCCACGAGATTGCTTTTTAAACAAGTATTGGGTCACGATTGTGCATGCACAGCACAGTTTGTGTGCATTGTGAAACAGGCACTGGAGCGATGAAGCATCGTTTTAACAAGAACAAAGAGGACTTCACCTTTTATTTTAGCAGGCAGCTTGTTTACCGGTTTATTGTTCACAAAACTCGCCGTCCTGGTATGTAAATGTATCTGAGAGCTGTGCACGCAACGCCGACTACAATAACAATACTATCACCTGTTTATCATTCGACTCCCTGCGTCATTAACATCATGACCTGTGAATAATCCTCACACGTTTCTGTTTCCATGACGACTGCAGCCTCTCCAGCAGAAAACAATCAAGTCCGTCTCCGTGATTAAGAACAAGAAGTTGATGAAATGTGAAAAATCTTGGAATGAAGAACAGAAATAGCTCCTTCTCCTAATCAAACGGATCCCGACATATGCTTCTTTCATCCGTTCACTTCCGCGGTCTCTGGCTCCGTGATGATTTCTCTGTTGTGATACTCTCTTACTCCTCCAGAAGAAAAGTGCGACTCAAACCTTGCATAATTAGTGGCTGTGATAAATTACAGCGAGACTGTCCTCAAGGGGCCCGAGGAAAAGTCTTACTTTAAAACGACAGATTTGCTCTGTCTTTAATGAGCTTTCCGTCAGAGTCAACAGGCATTGAGGGAATTTTCCACCTTCTGTTTGGTCTCCGTAAAATACTCTATAATTGCAGTAAAGTGCCATTGTACGCAGATTAAGACATCAGATCTGATTAAAGGTAAAACCAGACAGTTGTTCGTCTTCCTGACTGAAACCGATGCTTCGCAACAGGGCCGTGCAGAGAGTTCTTCAGGGGCAGGGGCTCAAATGTATATATATATATACACATGGGCGTCAGAAGCAAAACAAATGTGGGTGGGTCCTCAGAATTTTTTTACTGGAGTAGATGCCAATTACATTAAGTACAAATGTACCGCTTTGCTTGCTAAACGTATAGTTCGGAAAGACAAAATTACGGAAATCGCCATATCATCAAGAGCGGCAGGGTAAGACGCACGGCATCTAGTTTTGACACAAATCGACCCGCGGTTCGAGTCCGCCTTTCGCCGAGCTCAATCTTCTCCCTTTTCCCATCACATATCAGATCGGAAAGGCATCTATTTTCAATAAGAATGAAGAAAATATTAGAAAAGTGGAAATAAAGCGTCTAACATGTGTTTAATAATAAGTGTTTATCGATTAGGGGTAGGTAAACAGACATGTGCTGAATGTTAGAGACGATAAAAGTGAGTGGGTCCAATATCATTGATCGTAAAAAGTTCGTAAAAACATACAGTGGTTCCGACGCCCATGTATATATATCCTTATGCTCATCAAGCCTGCATTTATTTAATTAAAAATACAGAAAAAACAGTAGCCTATTATTGTTCTTTTTAACTTTTTATTAATCAAAGAATCTTGAAAAGAGTATCACAGTTTCCATCATTGACATTAAATCCTCATATTAGAATGATTTCTGAATGATCATGTGACACTGAAGAGTGGAGTAATGATGCTGAAAATCCAGCTGTGATCGCAGGAATAAATTATATTTTAAATTATTTTAAAATAGAAAACCATTATTTTAATAATATTTCACAATATTACTGTTTTTTTATCAAATAAATGCAGGCTTGATAACATAAGAGACTTCTTTCATAATGCTGCATAATATACAAAAATGGTAATATAATAAAGTCCTTTCACGTATTTCACCAGTCTACACTTCACATAATAGGCCTGAAGGTGCCGGTGGCACTTGGGTTTTGTTAAAGGTCCCGTTCTTCGTGTTTTTTTGAAGCTTTGATTGTGTTTACAGTGTGCAATATAACATGTGTTCATGTTTCGCGTGTAAAAAAAACACAGTATTTTTCACACAATGTACTCATCTGTACACCGCTGTTTTCACTGTCCTAAAAACGGCTGATGAGTTCCTTGTTCTATGAAGTCCCTCCTTCAGAAATACGTAACGAGTTCTGATTGTGCCAGCGGTTCCTGTGTTGTGATTCGACAGCAGCTTAGCACACGTAACTTGCACGGAAAGGTCACGCCTCTTAACGGGAGATGTATGCGCTCAATGATCTCTACAGCGTCCCTGGGAAAGCCAAACAAAGGTGATTTGACTCCGGGATGAAAATAACAGCGTCTCGACGACATGGTGACAAACACACTCAAACGCAACACTTCCTCTTCTCCACGCAACACTTCCTCTTCTCCACGTGGGACAGCAACAAGACCACGCCCCCTTATTTCGCGTATTCTTGTGGGCGGAGGTTAGTCTGTTCTACTGTTCTACTGACGTCATTAATGAAGGAAGTACCAGGATTTGGTCCAAGCCGGCCGTTCGCTGTAGGCTTTGAAAGGGAACTTCTGTTAAATAAAATATCTCGCTTGGCATTGAACTTTGAGCTTAATAATTTTACAGGTATTATTTATGCTCTAACAGCAACATTACACACTAACTAAAGTTTGAACAATGGGATCACGAAGAACGGGACCTTTAAGTCATGTGAACAAGGATGATTTGAGTGCAACTAACAACAGTGAAAGTTATATTCTGCAAACGCTTGTTCTGAGACACTGTTTATGATTTATGGGGATTACAATAAGAAATGTGGGTGTATTTTACCATTATAGGGTGGTTGTGTACACACACACCGACACACATTTATGTTCAAAACCATATAAAAGTGAATTTGGCATCATATGTCCGCTTTAAAATTATATAATATAGCTATTTATATGTCCGGCCTAGGAAAATTGACATCTTCATACTTTCTTCAAACTATAAAAAAAATGTGTTAAAGATTTTGTAAGCATATTGCGTAGTTGTGCTTGTAGTCAATTGTTATATTTGTGATAATCACACAATGAAACGTCAAATTGTGCAACAAGGCGGTTATACAAAGAAATTACGTGCACAAGCAAGATAAATATTAATAACTGATTATGTTGTAGTCAATATATGCTTTTTTTCCCATAGTAAAATAAAACTTGTAGCTGTAGTTTGCCAAATCATTTTGTATGTAACCAAGTTTAGTGTTTTGTTTTCCCCTCATATTTAAATTGTTTTAAAATATTATCACAACGAAAGAAATAAATCGAATAAAACTTGCTTTCCTAGCAACCCGTTCTCACTCCCAGGGCGTCGAAAAACGAAGCATGGTCAAGTGCCTTCCGCGTCGCAATGAAGACGCTAAAGTCACCCCTAGGCGTCACTATATCGACGCGCTGAGTGCTCCATTGATTTCAGTTGTTTACCCAATGCGTCAGATCAAGACGCATTTTATTCTTTGCATTTGTAAAAGCATACATGATTTTATTAATATTTTATTCATATTTAAAGGTTACTTTTATATTTTGGAGCAGCTAACCCAACTCCTACCCTAAACCTACCCACTCCTAAACAATATAAAACACACAACAGGCAAATGCAAGTATACAGTCATGGGTATTTATTGCAAAAACTTACCAACAACAGTATAAAAGTATTAACTCATGTTGCATTCCAAGTCTTCTGAAGTCACACGATGTCTTCATGTAAAGAACAGAGTTGATCTTAATGTTTTAATCGCTGAGATGATGATCCCGCCGCTCCGTTAACGCACTCATTCATATCTCATTCAAATAATACACACGCCTCTTTAGCATGACGCAATCTGTCACAAGACACACGAGAACCAATGACATTTTACAATCAAAGCTGACGTAATGACGCAATTGGTCACGAGACATACGAGAGCCAATGACATTTCACTATGAAAACTGACGTAACGGGCGGCAATATTTGAAATTGTACGTGTTCGTGATCTTCTGCGGATGGAGACGCTGATCGCTTTTGGGGATTTCCTTCACACAAATCAATCGCTTGGCCTCGGAATATTAGTATTTTTTTAATAAATTGTGCATGCAGTCGACTCTTGTTATATCTGCGTTTTATACCACACAAATGGGCAGGTTTAGGGATGGAATAGGGTTGGGTTACATGTTCAAACGTGTCTAGATAGCGTAAATAAAATGATGCTGGCTGATTAAATTGAGAATTACAGTCCAACTTGTCATAATGGCAAAATCATAACCCAATATATGATCAGCATGACGATAACTTTCCCATTCCCAACGCGTCTGTGTCTGACGCCGAAGGTTATCATTGAAATGAATGGAGCACTCAGCGCGTCGATATAGTGACGCCTAGGGGTGCCTTTAGCGTCTTTATTGTGACGCGGAAAGCACTTGACCCTGCTTCGTTTTTCTACGCTTTGGGAGTGAGAACGGGTTGTTCCTAGCTAAATATCTGAGATAAAAGTTGACATTTTCCTCGAGCGTTTATTGATTTATCAGATCCAAACAGCAGATTGTTGTTTTTACACATCCCTGAAAACGTTTCTCTCTTTTATCTACTGGCCAAAGCCTATTTTTACTCACTTTTGCTGCCATGCCGAATGTTAATTTTGGACCCTGAATATTATCCATGAATATAACTGCAAGTGAATTTGCGATGAAAGTGACTGAGATTCTTTGATTTCCACCGGTTCTCTTGAACTCAAGAACTCTTGCTGCAAAACAAAGCTATCAAAGCGCAAACTACTCAACCTTTTCCTCTCGCCGCATTCCTTTGAAGGAGAAGAATCACGCCTTTCTCCTCAGTTGAACGTTGTGTACTTAGGGGGAATCGTCGAGGATTATGATTGTGTTAGCGAAGTCAATTGTACAATACCGCAGAGAAGGGGCGGACAAGACCCTTTTTAATTACGAGTGCTCTCTCAGGCACTGTAGGCAGTCGAATGAAAGTCAGAGGACGAACTTACTCAGTCTTAATGTAATAGATTATGTAACGTCCCCTTGTTCCTCGGTTCTGTCCTCACTCTTTCTCTGTTGATGAGATCTGTTGACATTTGGCTCCCGGCCTCTTAACTATTGACCGGCTAATTCCATTAAATCATACTTTGAAGTGCTGGGAGAAGAGTTTCTCATCGTTCAAACCCCTCAGAGAGGCTGTGTTAGTGCAGCTCATACATAGGAGAGAGAGCTAAAAGTGCAAGCAAATCGGTTTCTTGCACAGAGGACTAACACTGCTTCCAAATCTCAGCGTGTCTTGATTCCGATGTGTCAGCCGAGCAACTACCATTGAGATGAATGTGAATGCTGGCCGATAACTTTCTCAAATGTGATTGGCCACCCTAGATCTCTGTCCATCTCCCAAGTTAGAAATGTCTTTCAAAAGACCGTTACACCCTGTATAATCTGTTTTAAATGGCTTGTTTAAATGTGCTGAGGTGTCCCTCTGGGTGAAATAAAAACATTCAAACTGTATTTTATTTAGCATATCATTCTTACAAATCAGAAATGTGTTATGTGATGGTTTTGTGATGTTTTAGTCAGAGTAAGACGTCACTGTGTTGAATTGGTAATGTTGTACTATGTTGATGTTAATGAATTGTGTCCCCTGACCGTATATCATTCTGATCATTGATCATTTGAACCATTTAAAGTAAAAATAGTAGCAGAACGTATTATCTTTTTGGCTATTAATTATGGCTATTTACTTTAAAAATGCCATCCAATGGCATTTCTGACATAACAACATGTACCAACAATATCAGTTCAGTATTCGTTAGGCGTTTTCAATATTTAAAAAAAAAAAATATATATATATATATATATATTAAGTCTTAAATTAGTTTGAACCCTTCATGGTTTACCAAAAAAAATAATAATAATAATTTCATTAAATAAAAATAAATACAATAAAAAAATAAAAAATAAAAAAATAAATACAATTAAATTAAATTAAATAAAAAATAAATAAATGAATGAATAAATAAATAAATATAATTAAATTAAATTAAAGATTAAATAAAATAAATAAATAACTAAATAAATAAATAAAAACACTAAATAAACAAATCAATAAAAACAAAATCAATAAAATAAAAACAAAATCAATAAAATAAAATAAAACATAAAATACATAAATAATATCAATAAATAAAGAAAGAAATAAAGAAAGAAAATAAAGAAAGAAAATAAAGATGAAATTAAACAATACAAATTAAATAAATAAAAACATAAAAACATAAAATAAAAAACATAAAATAAATTAAGACATAAAATAAAATAAAAACATTAAATACAAATTAATAAAATAAATAAAATAAAATAAAGATGCAATTAAATAATACAAATGAAATAAATAAAAACATAAAATAAATAAAATAAAAAACATAAAATAAATTAAATTAAAACATACAATTTAATAAAAACATTAAATAAAAATAAATAAATTAAATAAATAAATAAAGATGCAATTAAATAATAAAAAAAATAAAAATAAAAACCAAATAAATACATAAATAAAAACATTAAATAAAATAAAATAAAACATTAAATAAAAATAATTAAAATAAAAAAAACTTGAAATAAAATTAAAAATTAAATTAAATAATAAAAGTTAAATAAATAAAAAAATAAAAACATAATATAAATAAAAACATATAATAAATAAAAACATAAAAAAAAATATAAATAAATAAAATAAAAACATAAAATAAAAACATAAAATAAAACAAAATAAAAACATAAATAAAATAAATATAAAATAAAATGCTAAAACAGCATTATAGCACATACTCACAACAATATATAAATAATCATCTACTAGTAATCATATACAACTGTAAAAGGTACCAGAAATATTTAGTATTTAGAAAATATTTAGACTTGTCGTTCTTGAGCTGGAATGTGGAACTTTTCCTATATTTCTATAGAATTGTATCATTTGTCTGAACATTAAAGAACTGCTTCAGGAGTTGTCACGTGCAGGTGTGAACCCTTACAATGAGACGTTACCATGTTATTTAAAAGACTCGCGTCCATGCTAAGAGCAGTCGGCTCCAGACATCGCTCTAATCTTCATTTCTTTTCAAGCATGTTACAACAAACAGTTGCCAGGAACTAATGATATTACCTCTGAGTACAGCTTCATCTGGGAGAGCCAACAAAGACAAAAGACAAAAAGAAACAAAACCCCGGCAAAAATATTCTCTCTAATATACTCGGAGCCTTCACAAACTTTTTTTATTGAAATTGATCGCTTTGCATTAAATGCTAATATATTCCTGATCACGTAGTACATACCTGAAGCTCACAGAAAATATGTCTTTGAAGCTAAAACATAATTCATTACGATTTTAAGTGACATCCATACACAATGGATAAATGTAATATATGTTCGGAATCCATAACTCTGAGCTTCAGTAATACAGCTGACTCATTCTATTGATTATGAAAGAGCAGGTCTGTAAGCCGGTGGCGAGAGCAAAGAAATCAGGCCCTCTGGATCACATTTACACCTGGTATTAACATGTGCTTCATATCTGGATTGTAATGCAATGCTCATTCAATGCGATCGGATAGAGACAGGATGCATTTACACCTGGCTTTCAATGTGTTCAAGTGCTATCCTATTGCAATCTGATTACCGAGATTGCATGTTAATGCAGGTGTACGGGAGGCCATGCTGTCTGACAGATGAGGACGTTCATGGGTGTGGACAGTTGGCCAGCACACTGAGAGTAACAGGCAGGGAAGCTGGCACTTCATCAAGCCATCGACCACTGGGAAATCTCAGCGAGAGAAAAAGAGTGCAACAGAAAGATGGATGACTTCATCGAGCCTTCTAAGATATTAAATGCTCTTTTTGTTCTTGGTTTTTCTTCTGAGAACTCTCAGGAGATGCTTTAGATATTCACAACCAACAGTTGCTTCTCATAAATAATAGATGCACGCTGCTGTGAGCATGTAAGATCTGCTGCTGCTGCTGCTGCATAAACAGACAAACACTGAATCCCGTATCAGATCTAGGCAGGTGGAGCTGGGGAGGTGGAGGGGTTCAGAGGAACTTACAGCAAACACTGAACCAGACTATTTAAATGTTGAGCAAGCAATCTCATTGGCTGACTTTTCTTTTAATCCAATTCACGAGAGACAATTCCCCTCCCCAAAAGGCCTCAACGGAAACTATACGGAAGTCTCTGTTCATGGTTTTTTTTTCCAGGGTGACAAAACTAGAGAATTGTTTCAGTTCTGCTTAGCATAAACTATATTACCAAAAGTATTGGGACACCCCTTCAAATCATTGAATTCATGGCGACAGGTGTATAAATCAAGCACTAGGCGTGCAGACGCTTCTACACACATTAGTGAGAGAATGTGTCGCTCTCAGGAGCTCAGAGAACTCAAGCGTGGGGCCGTGATCGTTGGACACCTGTGCAATAAGTCCATTCGGGAAATTTCCTCACTACTAAATATTCCACGCTCAACTGTTAGTGGGATTATTACAAAGTGGAAGCAATTGGGAACAACAGCAACTCAGCCACAAAGAGCGGGGTCAGCGCATGCTGAGGGTCACAGAAGTCGCCAACTTTCTGCAGAGTCAAGAGCTCCAGACCTCCAAACTTCTGTGGCCTTCAGATGAGCTCAAGATCAGTGTGTAGAGCTTCATGGAATGGGTTTCCATGGCCGAGCAGCTCATCCAAGCCTTACATCACCAAGTGCACCGCAAAGCGTGGGATGCAGTGGGGTAAAGCGCCGCCACCACTGGACTCTAGAGCAGTGGAGACGTGTTCTCTGGAGTGACCAATCACGCTTCTCTGTCTGCCCATTCCATAGACGAGTTTGCCAAGAGAACGGGACATGCCTGACTGCATTGTACCAAGTGTAAAGTTTGGTGGAGGGGGGATTATGGTGTGTGGTTGTTTTTCAGGGGTTGGGCTTGGCCCCTTAGTTCCAGTGAAAGGAACTCCTAATGCTTCACCAAGACATTTTGGACAATTTTATGCTCCCAACTTTGTGGGAACAGTTTGGGGACGGCCCCTTCCTGTCCCAGCATGACTGACCAGTGAACAAAGCATCGCTCCATAAAGACATGGATGAGCGAGTTTGGTGTGGAGGAACTGGACTGGCCTGCACAGAGTCCTGACCTCAACCCGATAGAACACCTTTGGGATGAATTAGAGCGGAGACTGAGAGCCAGGCCTTCTCGTCCAACATCACAAATGCGCTTCCAGAAGAATCCCCATAAACACACTCCTAAACCTTGAGGAAAGCCTTCCCAGAAGAGCTGAAGCTGTTAGAGCTGCAAAGGGTGGGCCGACTCCATATTAAACCCTACGGATTAAGAATGGGATGGCATTAAAGATCATGTGCATGTAAAGGCAAGTGTCCCAAAATGTTTGGCAATATAGTGTATGAAGTAAGATGGAGCCAAAATATTAGCAATGGAAATCTGTCTCAGAATCCTCAAAATAGCATTGCAAAGCACGCATGCACACATTGAGAGAAAATACCTTACAGGAAACGCAATGAGAGAAGCACTGTATGCAAGCCGGAGTCATCATAACCACTGGCCTTTCAGCATGACTCATGTCCTGACGTATCAGGAGAACATATTGCTCATGTTTGAGGATATTTATATCCGGTTAATCATACAGTAGAGGAGCTTACATGCACTTTTGTGATGCACAGCCATAATGGCAGGACCATGAATTTACTTTAAAATGAATAGCGATAACATGTTTGTCGTGCAACTGGCAATTAACTGTCAGGTGTGGATTGCGGTTAGCTTGCTAAATTGAATACCGGGAGCTAACAATTTCCATGTTGGTGTGGGATAAACCATTGGCCCGGAGGCGGATGAGAACAAAAATAGAATTTCAGCATTCCTACCCATTTATGTTTTATCAGTCAAGAGATAAAGCATTTAAAAGGTGCACCTTTAACGCAGTCATTCACCTCCCAGCGCTTGCTTAGGAGTGTGTGATAAAAAGGTTATTGAGTAATTCATACTAATGCACTGAGGCCTTCGTCGTGACAATGGCCATATTGAGGATGTGTAAATTCAATTTATAAAGCACAATCCTTTTCCAAAGATAGCTGCAGCCATATCCACACACAATAGCAAAATGGGTGCTATCAAACCACCCGTTGGGAGGAATCCACACACACATGCACACACTATTGTGAATAAAACATCCTGGGCATTGCAGATGGAGGACAGCATGCTTTCATTATGTGGCCACCCCAAGTGACACCATGGCGCCTGAATCTTCCCCCCTCTCCTTTTTTTCACTCCAATCTCTCCACTTCCTCCCTGGCCTGACCCAGAATACGTAACAGGCCCTCAGGAGCGACTGTCAGTCTGCCTGTGCAAATAGCATCTCCCTCCTGCTCACACAGAGAAGCCCATCACGTTTTCCCTTTAAAAAATCAGGAAGAGTGGAGAACGGATGCTATGCAGAGCACTGCAGGGAAGATCTCACCTCTCATGCATCCCAAGATCGGCTGAAACGACACACACCAGGACCTCCATGCTTTCCAAACTTTGAAAGAAATACATTTTTGGATGCGAGTGTTGGAATTTCATTGCTTATTTGCCGAGCAGCTGGTGTTCAGTGAGAGATCCAAAAATGAAGGGGTTTATATTTGATGAAAAATTCCACTCAATTTAATTCACTGAATAGCTGTCTTGATGCAGACCTTCCCAAACACAAAGTGCAAATCAAGCGTCAAATTAATAGGCTTCATCCTTAAATATACTGTTCAAAAGTGTGGCGTCAGTAAAAGGTTTTAATGAACCTTCAGAAATCAAACATTGGAGGAATAGAAAGTTAAATTGCAAAATTTGAAATAGAAATATGTAATATAATATCAATGTCTTTATTGTATAATTTGATCAATGTAATGTGTCTCTGCTGAATAAAGGTATTCATTAATTTATTTATTTAAAATAAAATACTGACCCCACATTTTTTGGATGGATGGATGGATTAGATTAGATTCAACTTTATTGTCATTACACAAGTACAAGGCAACGAAATGCAGTTTAGGTCTAACCAGAAGTGCAATAGCAGCAAGTGCAGGATATACAATGGATGAATAAGTGCAGGACATGGATATGTACTGAATATATATATATATATAGATGGTTATTACTATAAACAGAACTTACAGGTGAATATGTACAATGAATAAATATGGATGGGATGGGTGGGATGGAAGGAAGCATGAATGAATTAATGAATTAATGAATTAATTGGTAGATGCACTGATGGATGGATAGATGCATGGACGGATGGATGGATGAATGGATGAATGGATGAAAGGATGAATAAATTAATGGATGGATGGATGGATGAATGGTTGGATGGATGAATGAATGACTGAATTAAATAATTAATGGGTAGATGCATTGATGGATGGATTGATGCATGGATGGATAAATGAATGAATGGATGAATGAATAAGTAGATGCATTGATGGATGGATGAATGAATGATTGGATGCATGGATGGATGGATGGATGGATGGATGCATGGATGGATGGATGGATGAATGAATGAATGAATGAACGAATGGATGGATGGATGGATGAATGAATGAATGAATGGGTAGATGCATTGATGGATGGATAGATGCATGGATGGATGGATGAATGGATGGATGGATGGATGGATGGATGGATGGATGAATGAATCAATGAATGAATGTATGGGTAGATGCATTGATGGATGGATGAATGAATGAATGAATTAATTAATTAATGGATGGATGGATGGATGGATGGAAAAATGGATGACTGACTGACTGAATGGATGGATGAATGAATACATGAATGAATGGGTAGATGCGTTGATGGATGGATGGATGGATGAATGGATGCATGGACGGATGAATGGATGAATGAATGAATGAATGAATGAATGAATGGATGGATGGATGGATGGATGAATGAATGAGTGGATGGATGGATGGATGGATGAATGAATGAGTGGATGCATGGATGGATGGATGAATGGGAGGATGGATGATTTATTAATAATATTTAATAACATGATCTGGCTGTTGCAGATGAGTTCCTGTAACATATGAGCAACAATCAACACTTTTTATTTTATTTTAATACAATATTTCTAAAGCATCCATTTAGAATCCACTGGGTAAATCCACTGAATCTACTATCTAATCTCAATTAACTGATTTTATTATTATTTATTTTGCTGAATTGCATTCATTTATAGCAACAAAATACATTTTATGGATTAACCCAAGTGAAAAACAGCACTTTAACAATTGCAGGTTACCACGTTTTACAATGTGTTAAAGACTCATCGATGGCATTTTGTTGAGTTGGGGAGGAATTGAAAAGCCAGTGATTCAAACATGATCTGTTCTGAGCTTGTCAGTACATCTCCTCCCAACACTGGGGATTTGGCTGCGGCTAAATGGAAAGGGGGCGTTCAGGAACACTGAGTAATTGCAGAGGAGGGGGGCATTGACTAGGATAATAGGGCAAAAAATAATGCCCCCCAGCCCCTAAAGCTATCAACTGCCCCTGGCAGGCCTCATTGAGCGGCCCAGCTTGCAAACAGCATTGTGGGGGCGAATTTTTCAAGGGCTGATCAGTAAACGCCTTCGATTAGTAGCGCCTCTTTAATATCAATTCTCCGTTGATACTGGTCAGGGGTCAAGGCGTAATGAAGGGCCCACCGGGGTCACCATGAAAGCTTATCCAACACAATGAGGAGGTCTTTAACCCACTTATCAAAGGTACATAATCGACTGCCTAACCAGCGCCACCGCCGCCCATCCCCGACAAACAAACAGTCGCACGTTTCTCCTTTCATGGCTCGGTGCTTTCTCAAGCGTGGGTGAGCGCAGACCTCCTCCTGCCTCTGTCAGCACACTTTCATCCTGTCTGCACACGTGAGTGACGTTAAACGGCTCTCGCGCGGTGGCTTTGGAGATGCCAGCCGGACCGTAGACAAAGTCATTTCTATTCCTTGTATTTTTCCACGTCTCCTCGCCTCGCAGTAATTTCCCTCCATTTGCATTTTGCCACATCCAAACAACCCAATCATCTCGCCGCATGACATTCTCTTCCACGACACAACCATATCCTGTCTAACAAGAATATATAGTTCCATTAAGCCCCAGCTGATGAAAATGATTATTTAATCATTTTATTAAGCCACTTTAATTGAAACGGTGTGATAAATGGCTGAGAGGGGCCCTGCGAGCGGAGAGGGTTAATTGGGAGCTCGTGTGGCGTGGTTCACCTTGACTGGTTTCCTGTCGGATGGGGCGTCAGAGACGATCAGGTGCCAAGCTGATGCAGCACAGTGTGTGTAAGATGGACCCGCTCATCCAAGGACAAAACCCTCAAATTCTCAGCATCCTTAAAGAGACAATGGACCTCTCAAACAAGAAGCCCTGTGTATTTCAGTAGAGATTTGAAAGGTTATTATGAAATGGTTTTATTTATGAAAATATATGGTTGATTTGAATAATGTGTATGATGTGTGTGTCCAGCAAGAAATGGTCCCAGTGTTCTGTGCATTGCTGTGTGATATTCTAATAACTGTATATGATATTCATACAAATACATGTGTAGTCAGTTTTACCATTCACTAGATGATTTATATCATGCAATTGCAATTTCATATCTCATAATTGAAACCTTATTTCTTTTTTAGGGGTTCAAGAACAAAGTGCCGAAACCCTATTGTAATTGTAAGGATTTTTATTATCTTTCTTCTGCCATAAAACTGATCATGCAGATCAAATCGTAAGGCCGAGAGACTTGAAACTGAGTCAGATGGTAGTATATAATATCCCATTTTCCGCCATTTTGAATTTTGTCCAAAACCAACTAGTCGTAGGTTTTCCGCCCGATAGGAACCAAACCAGTGCAGAAAGATTCTCTGGAGTCTGAATATAATTAATTATCAAAAAAATTTGAACATATGATTCACGGTTGCCGAAAATGTTCGAAGTGGGCGGAGCCACTTTTCCTAAAATGGCTATAACTCGTGACCACAATGAGATACTTTCACCAAAATTGATACACACATGAATGAGCACCTATTAGACAAGGTTAACGGAGGCCGAACGAAACGAAACTCGGTGAGTGTAACGGAGGCCAGCTAGTAGTTGCTGTGCAAGTAAACCTCACTCCTCTGATCTCAAGAGACGCTCTAGCGACCGATACTAGAGGTTGCAGCCTTTTTCCTCCTTGTTAGAGTGTCCGACTCTCATGACGGCGGACCCGAGTTCGAGTCCTGCTTGGAGCGGGTGGTTCGAACAGGAGGGGTTACATGAGCATGTTCAACTCATGGCCCTAGAGGTCTGCATTTAGAAAGAAATCGGCCACTAGTTGGCGCTAACAAGTTTTAACCCTCAGTAATCACGTGGTGTTGCTCACATCCACACAATATTCATATCTTTTGATAGATACTATTCATACTGAACAACTTTGCCTCAAGAACCACTGCTGTCAATCAAATCGTTCATTAAATATTCGCGATTATTTTTAATTCAATAATTAATTTGCGAAGGTTTTTTGGAAATGGGTGTGGCCAACTGCACACAAAAGCCTATAACTCCTAAACGAAAACTCGGAACTTCACGAAAATAGGTGAGCACGTGCGACATATGATTCTAAACAAGCATGCAAACTGTTATAGAGATCGGACCGTAGGTGGCGCTATAACTGTTAAAAAGTCTTAAAACCATATAATTCCTATGGTAAATTGCCTCTATTGGCTGTAAATAGTCTTTTCCATGATCCATGAAGTGGTTACATGCTTGCTAAATTAAACATAATATCTTTTCATGCACAAAAGAGGATATTTTGAAGAATGTTTGTAACAAAGCAGATATTAGACATCGTATTATGGTAGTCAATGGTTGCTCTATCTGCTTTGTTACAAACATTCTTCTAAATATATAGAAACAAATAAAGAAAGAAACTCATACAGGTTTGGAACAACTTGAGGGTGAGTAAATGATGACAGAAATGTAATTTTTGGGTGAACTGTGCCTTTAAGAATAAGCCACAGGGTTAGAGATGTCACCAGTAATGAGCAAATGAACAGAAGTCAGATTACAAACAAATCGCCGTGAAGCACATTTATCTGTGAATGGGGTTTTATGTTAAAAGGAAGCGATTGAGGTAATGGTCGTTCATTCAATATATCAGACTTGACATAACTGGTGGTCTTCTTTCTTCTCCTGCTTCCTGATTGGCTCCCGTTGCAATCTATTGATCCAATGGGAACTACTTATCATAATTCTCTGGATGGATTTCCAACTTCCATTAAAGGGGGAATGCAAAGTGTGCTTGCTTCAATGTTTGTGTCAGTATAGTTGATGCGATGCCCTTCACAGCTTTACACAAATAATTTGTATCGTAGGGAAGTGAAATATACATCTTGGGGCGCTTTGAAACTGATTAGGAGCAGCGCTTGAGGACGAGATTAGGCCAGTGCAAGATAAATCTTGGCGTCCTCTGTAATTTTCTTTTTTCCGTCTTTCCAGCCTTGTTTTCGTGGCACGGTCGAATTAGCATTAGAGGCGCAGACAGGCTTTCCGTCCTCTTTGTTGTCTGCTATTCCTCTTTGACTCTCATCGCTGGTATGGATATCCCATTGTGCGATTCCATCTTTAATGATAAGTAACATTAAAAAGGGATAAGCGCTTTTCCAGTGAATGACTACCCAAGGGTCATCCTCCCCAAACAGGAACAACCTTTGCTCCTGTAGAGCTTAATGAATACGCTAATCCTGATAACTATCAGAAATGGGAGGCCATTTTCCTGCCAACAAACGGCGTTATCCAGGGGTTGGATGAAAGAAATAGCGAGTGACCAGGAAGAACTGAAGAGAACCTTTCATGAATAATGAAACGAGAGGAGGAGAGGGGGCAATCTTTCATTCACCGTGCCTTATTACGCAGATAAAGTGCCTTTTGAGGTGCATTCTAATGCGCCAATATAATGCAAAACATGAATGGAGTAAGAGGGATAATCGCCAGCTCTTCTTTTCATGTTCCGGTGGAAGGACAAGCACTGAGTCCCTTTGTTCTCTGGAATGGTGAGACGCGGTTGAAGAAGAGAGTCTCTGATTTTAAGGATATGTTTAATAGACTGTGGGGGATAGCTGTCATGTCAGGAGAGCATCCCTGCATGCAGTTTAGCAGCGGGGAAGTCGCTGTATTGTGCTTGTTCTACACAGCAAGGCATCTAGTGTGTTGAAGTTGGCGTCGTTAGACATGGAGCCAAGGGCGGGTGGTTTAGGGTACGTGTTTGGAATCAGCCTTCTGACTGTGAATGCAACAATGAGTGGAGAGAGAGAGAGAGACGAGCAAGAGACGATTGCTTGTTTTTGTGTGGACATTCATGGTGTTTCGTCTTTCCGGTAATGATATTTTATGCTTACGAAAGCACAAAGTGGACCAAACACTGGATGAGATGCATATGTCTCAAAACAATGTTCATCTAGCAATCACATTAAAACGATAACTATAAAGATAACTATAACACATATAGTTGTGGCGTGGACTTCCTTCTCATTTTGAACAGGTATAGTAGGGATGATCAAGTTTTTTGTGCCTCTGATCCGATCTGAGTCATTGAGTATCTGCTGATTCCGAGTCCCGATCCCAATACCCAGCAAACATTGGTCCAGCGGCAACGCTATGTCCCTGGCCAAAAATAGTCACGGTAGGATGGCAAAAATATGTAAAAATATGTAACACAGAACATTTCCTAAAAATGCATTCAGATACGTCTGTTCAACGTTCCTTTTTTCAACCATGACGGGACAGGGATGTCTTTTCAACGGTCACTAAAAGACCAAATGTTTGCTGTGAAGTTATTCACATCAATCCAATGTATACAGGGATGTGCAGAGAGTTTCTCAGGGGCTCAAATGTAAAAAAAAAAAGGGCATCTATCACTATAATCAGGGGCCAGTTGCATAAACTAAGCCATTATGTTAAGACAGTGTCTTAAGATCTAGCATGAGGCACTAGTAGTTAGGCAAGTGGCATTCAGTCTTACTTTTCGCATCAAATTAGGCCAGTCTATGTTTTTATGTAAATTTAAAAAAAAATTATGAACAGTCTTAAAGAAAAAAATTTTATGTCTAACTTGTAAGACTAGTCTTAACGGTTTATGCTTAATGTCAACGCAGTCAACGTGTAACGTAGTCACTCCTACTAGACACTTTTCCGGGTTGAATTTTATATATAATATATACATTTTTTTAATTGTAGTCTTTTAAAAAGGTATCTGAGTGTTATCAAAAATATGTATTTTTCGATACATATCGATACTGAAATATCTGAAACGCTTCCAATACTCATTTTCAACAGAATAGACACACAATACCAGCGTCTCTATCTCTCCGAAAGCGAGTGACACACAAACCCGCCTCCACTCACTCACTCGCTTCATTTGCTCCGGATGAATAATGTTGGTGTAACAGCTTGAATTTCGGCATTTTATTGCGCATAATTTTACTAATTCCCACAGATTTTGTGCTCAAACACCCAAAGTGATCACACATAAAGCCGCCTCTCAGCACTAAAATTAGTTTCTTTTTACTGCTTATTGCGCTTAAACAGTCAAATACACACACAATAATGTCAAAATGCCGATCTTGGCACAATCAGTTCTGTTTTAAGTGAATGTAAACAGTTGAGAAAGGAAACGCATGTGTAACAGTGTAATGGATTTGTGCGTCAGCTCTTAAAGTGACAGCAGCCTAATATTCCTGCTGCCAAATTATGAGATAATATTAAAAATATCTATATGGCTGTTTTTCCCCATGGTATCAATGTCAAAATTGTGGCCAGTGAAAATGCTGAGTGACTAACTTTGGAAAACCACTAGCCACAGTGACTGGTCAGCAGAACAGTTAATGTCAAGCCCTGACTATAATATCCAATATAACAATTACTACAGTAATGTATAGGCATATATGTATAGGCATATATTATTATATTTACATATAATAAGACACTACTAATAAAATGCATAACACTTGTGGGACATCCTCATTATAGTTATAATTATCATTCTGGTTATCATCCTTGGTGTGAATAGGCCTTAAGAATCGGTTTCAAAACCTAGTAAAATGCCTATCAAGAAAACATTTTAACGTACAATATGCTCACTCCAGAGCCAAATGCTGGTATCTGTAAGCTCTAAGATCTCTAAGATGCCCAGTTTTGGCCAAAGGCAGAATCCCAGCGAGCAGGAAACTGGACTTTCTCCAGACTTTCTGAAACGTTTTAGTTCATGTGACCAAGAAAAAAAAGTTTTTAGAACATATTTTTGTTAGCTGGGATTGTACATATCCATCACAGAGAAGACAATCCCAGAATGCTCTGCAAAACAGTTCAAAAACAAATCCAAGATGGTGAATGAGTAATATCGATTATACATCTTACCCCTATTTCATTTCATACCATCAAGTATTGTTTATTTGTGCTTATTAGATTGTTGTTCCATTAGCATAGCAACACAAGTTTGTGGATTTTTGTAGTTTATGACAGAAAGAATGGATTTTATTTTTTTACTGTGACATCAGAAAGCATCATTTTGACTCAGAAGTTGACCTCACAGAGAAGAAAAGCATTCAAAATGTTTCTTGGAGTTTAATATTTTGTATTGAATGCAACAAAATGCATGTGATAATTATAATTTATATTGTGCTCATTTTACCCTTAACCACAGAAAGTTTCTCATTTCGTAAACATGAATTCCGTCTTAACACGTTTATACAGGAGAGCAATGACATAATGCATGTTGCATTTTAATACCTGTATTTTTATACTTTTATTTACTTTTATCTGCTTTTTTTAAAATAAAATCTAATGCAAGAATATTAACTGAAACGTCCTTGCTGTGCACAGCCCTTATTTCAATAATATTGTGTCACCACTGTCATTTTAAAATAATGAAAACCAATGACTGCAGACCTTCACGCATCCAGCAATTACACCCTATATAATCAGAGAAACGAGGCAAGAGTGACTTTGTTGTTGTGTTTCAACAAATAAAGTCATAATTAATTACGGACAACATTAATCCAGGTTTTGGAAGAAACGGTGTCACTACAGTTCAAGGAAAGAGGGCTGGAACCAGGCTGTTCGACTGAAAGCACCTGGCCACAATTAACACCCTGAGACCAGAAGTATCCATTCGTCTACCGCTTTTGAGGTTCACTGGGTTTTGAACTAGAACTACTATGCACTATTTAAATTTGCAATCATTTAAATCAAAAATCGAAAAATGTGATGTTTATTTTGCAGTGAATTTATGTATGTGCTTGTTTGCTTAAAGGTGGGGTAAGTGCTTTCTGGTAACCGATGTTGATTTCAAATCACCAAAACAAACACGCCCCTATTTTGATAGCTCCGCCCCACACATACGTAACCCAGGCAACGACTAGCCGGCCGAGGGTATGATGTCAACACTAAGTGAAAGCAATGTGTGTTACTCATAGACTGTAAAAAAAAATGGACGTAGTGTGCATGACGTCACCCATAGGATTCTGAAGTGTAAAGTAGGGTCGAGCTGTCCGTCGCCATCTTGTCAGCGCGCATCACTCCCGGATAACAGAAAATGGGCAAAGAGGCGGGACGTGGGCGGAGCTGAGGTGACGTGATGACTAACAGACAGCAGACAAACGACAATCCACCTGTCACTCAAAGTGGCCACACCCTTAATTATGCAGAACTTTAAGGCTTTATATAATATAAACAAATGAGTTATAAAAAAATTCACCCCCTCACAGTCGTCATGAAGGGTAAAATTAGCCGTATAGACCAAAACCATCATTTGTACCAGACTGTAAACATGTAGCCTGACGTCGTCATACTCAATTCTCGTCAGAATATGAGTCTGATCTGCTCCGTTGGGCTGTGATTATGGGGAATGTTTCAACCAAACCAGGAAAGACCTCAATTGGATAGACCTACAACCAATCAGAGCAACGGAGCGACGCATAACGTTAGTTGTCAAATGTCAACAGAACTCAACTGCACTGTCCGCGGGTTGAAGCGACCCCAATTATGTGATATACAGATATAACTCCGGAAAGCTATTGGGCTTGTTTTTGGCTAGTTTTGAGTAGCAATTAGGCGGGTTTTGTTGTAAAAACTTGGCAACCCTGTCCGCACGCACGCTGGAATAAGTAACGTTAGAAGAAAAAGATGAGTATAAACGATCTTTGCTGGAGTTGTAAAAAATAATTTATGGATACACAGAGTACTTACCAACACGATCATCATTTCTGAGAGAAATAGTAAAGGTGAACGCATATACGAACAAGTTCTCCGTTTAGGATTAGAACAAATTCAACCCAAGCGCCTTTGGTGATGTGGATGATTACATTACTGTTGATCATCTGTCCATCATCGTAAAGCCCGCCCTGACAATCTGATTGGTCCGAACAGTTTCCGTTCGGGCATAATTACTCCTCTACGGATCAAGTCCAGACCGAACTGCCCGAGCTCAAATGTTGTGGGCGGGGCTAAGTTCAGTAAAAAGTCATCCCTTACCCACAAACACAGTTCTCATGAAGAACTCGATAGCACGAGCATGGCAACTATCGAACATATTACAGTTATGAAAATATTAGAGGGTTATATCGATCACGAAAAGAGGAACCAAAGGAAACAAACATATATTAGGAGTTTATAATCTCACTGTTCGGACACACTTTGGGAGCTGACGTTTGAAACAGAGAGTGGTTTAACATTATACGGTGTGGAAAGGAACAGGTCTTTATCATCGCTGAAGTGAACGACGATACGATCGCAAATGGGCAAGCAAGCAAACATGACACATGAGCATATTCAAGCAAAAGCCAGCATATATTAGTTATGTGAAACAAAACAACTCCAATGATACTCGACTATGGAGAAGAAATAAAGCTCCTTGAGTTCTCTCAGCGCTGGAAAGCTGATCGTAAGCCTTCTTTTGTTCCACACACTTCTACATGTGTTTTTTATCTGCCATCTCTCTCTTTCTGTCGTCGCTCGGCTCATGTCCGCCCTGTGTCGTGTCTTTTGAATAATGACGTGCACTGAACGCTCTCTTCTCCCCGTCATTAGTAGACACACCCCTTACTCCTGATATAAGTCTGTTTTGGTACTTTTCTAAAGCAGTTTCGAAGCACCACTTACCCCACCTTTAAGCTGCGAAATGTAGGTTTTCAAAGCCCTGGTGCAACCAATAGTTGTTCATAAGTATTCCAATATATCAGAGCGGGCCAGAACTGTCTTCATTTTTCTGTATATCTTTGTATCATCTAAAAAAAATATTTTGTTGACCATATCAGGAATGTGAGCTTCCATATGGAGCTTAACTTTGATATACATCGTCATCTCCCAATGATCAGTTTTACAAAGCAAAGATTAATCCAGTCAAACTAAGCACCGGCGGGTTTCATTGACCCACAGATGCAATATCTCATAAAAACAACTATACTGTGTTACGATAACCATCCAAACAAGCTGCTTTGCCAGTGTTGTATCAATTGATTCAGGCTTAGAGCTCATTTATCAGTTTGTGAGCTGCCTTCAGGTCAGAGCACAGTGAAACAGCAGGCTGGAGAGGAGGAAAGCAGAGATATCAGTAATTGGGTGCGCTGCTGTTCTTTTGAATACAGAAATTAAAGGGAGCATGCTTTTTTTTTTGCATGCGTGCATTGATTTTTTTGCTTCATTCCAGTCTCTCCTGAACAAACATACACACGTTCAATCTTCTTTCTCTACAGGAGCAGTTCTATTTCATTTTCACAGGTTGAGAGGCGAGCCTGAGCCTTGACAGCTGTCCTCTCATTAATCAGAGCAATCAATGGATGCTTCTTGGCTGGATGTGATCTTTGAGCTACGCTGTACATGCCAACACCTGTTACCCAAGCAAGGCTGTATGCAACGCTTCATGGCTATACTTGACATAGGCTGCGTCCAAACTCACATACTCACTTGAGTAGGTATTCTGAAATAGTAATTACTTTGTGACCGCTAAAAAAGTACATTCGACACGTTCATGTCACATATTGACGCTTGGTCAGGGTCCTTAACGCACAGGGTGCAATTTTTCGACATGCAGGGTACTCCATTGATTTCAGTTGTTTGCCCAATGCGTCTTTAATTATTTGCATTTGTAAAAGTCAACGTGATTTAATAAATATTTATAGGCTTACCCTAAACTAACCCCACTCCTATCCTAAACCTACCGACTTCACAACAATATAAGACATGTAAAAGGCAAAAAGACAGGTATTTATTGCAAAAACTGACCAAAACAGTGTACAAATATTAACTCGTGTTGCATTCCAAGTCTTCTGAAGTCATATGATATCTGCATGTAAAGAACAGATCAAATCTTAAAGGTGTCATGAACTGTTGTCTGAGGTCAACTTATGACGTTTACATGGCTTTTACATTCAAAAACATCATAATGAATAAGTAATAGGCTATTTTATACCCTGGTTTTGAGCCTCTCTCCTGGAACGCTCGGTTTTCGTGGGCGTGCCGCACTGAAGACTTGACTGCTATGATTGGATACGCTTTGCATATGTAATGAGCTTCGGGTGAGTACACGTGAGGATTTGTTTTGAAAGCGTGTGGAGGAACGGCAGCTGGAAAGATTCGCCCACAGTATGTGATAACAGTATCTTCTTATTAAACTGTTTGTACACTTACAAAGTTCTCAATGCTTCGGTTTACATGTAGGGACCCTCATTATGCTACCGTGTTAGTGTGAGGCTATTTTGAGCCTTCTTAGTGGTATTAACTAGCGATATAATTTGACTTATTCTATGCCCCATATACTAGCGTTATAAGCTAATCTGTTTTTAGAGATAAAACTCTTTACATTCGATTTTCATGAAAACGCATCCCAGAGAACGATCTACTCGGTAACCATGTGTTAATTACCCCTAGGTTCATTTTTCACCGGAGTTGTGGGGCCTAATCCACCATTGCATATTTATTTTATTTTCTCATTGAAACCAAAGATGTTAATCAGATTGTATATCAAGAACAGGGACACATTAGGGTGCATTTTGTGAATTAAGTCTTCGCAACAGCAATCGATTGAAATGCTTGTCTGTGCACAAGCCACTGATACTGAAAACAGCGCCACGAGCACTGCATGTCATGTGTCAGGTTCACTCTCTTTGCTTCTCACTATCCTTTTCTTCACTCACTCTCCTTCCTGATTGTTTCAGACACACACACACACACACTTTCTCACTCGCTCGTTAGGCTCATCTTCTCTCTGTCTACCTGCACTTGTTAGTCATCGCAATCAGCGCCTCTCTGCCTTGCGATGACACCTGTTCCCACTTTTGTTTGAGTGCTTACCCTTTATCTAGTGTTTGTTCTTACTGCCTCTTGTTGGATCATTGTTTCATGTCATGCGTTACGACTGCTGCTTACTTCATGTCTGATTTGCTTTGGAAGTGCTCACCTGGTCTTGTTTGTCTGATGCAGCCTTGCGCCTAAGTTTAGTCTGAGTTCTGCATTTGCTGCAAGAGTACCTTCGCGGTCCTCTGTTCCTGACTGTGATTTATTCTCAAGAACTGCCTCCACCTCTACTGGTGTCCCGATCTCTCTCCTCTTCGAGACAGGATCATCTCAGCTGCCTTCTCAGTTTGTTTTACCAGTTCTGTGTGCCTTAACGACAGACTGCCTTGTTTATATTCTCATTAAAGACTGTTGTTATCCTGTCAACCTCTGCTTTTGGATCCATTCTTTATTGACTCTGACATGCATGATTTCAAAAACGCATTCCAGCGCCAGATCGCCTCTTATTTAACTCTACTAATCAACTAGAGATGCTTAATTTGTATTAGATACAACAACTCAAGCTAGAACGGTCACTGCTGCTGCTGCTACTCCGACAATGTACACAACAAGCTGCTTCTTCTTTGGCTTTTGCCTTGATACTGTGGGTTATACCATCAACATGCCCTTGGACACTGCCTACTAGTGGTCTGCATGTGTAATTGCACATTAACGCGGACAACAACGCAGAAGTATAAATGAAGACCAACGCATAACTAGCGGCGTAGAGGATACGGCGTAGGTCCGACGCAGAAGTATAAATCAGCCTTTAGCCGGCATGCAATTTTTAACCGACATGTACTGCTTCAATTCAGTCGCAGATCGGTCTGCGCATCAATGCATCAAGTCGAACAAGCCTAAAATAAGAATATGAAACATGAACAGGAAACAAACCGTGACAGCTACACTATGTTCATATGATCTCAATATGTACTCAATTTGGTGAGATTTTGTTTAATATTTTTATTCAGCAAGGGCAGATTAAATTGATCAAAAGTGACATTGTTCCAAAACAAATCTATTTCAAACAAACAAGGTTTGAACTTTTTATTGATCACAGAATTCTGAAAAAAAAAATTATCATGGTTTCCAGAACTGTTTTCATCATTGATAATAATCATAAATCATCAAATCCTCATATGAGAATGATTTGTGAAGGATCATGTGACACTGAAGACTGGAGTAAATTCTGCTTTGATCACTGGATATAAATTACACTTTACTGTATATTCACATTGAGAACAGCTGATTTACACTGGAATAATATTTCACATTATTACTATTTTTATTGTATTTTTGTTCTGAAAATGCAGCCTTGGCGAGCATAAAAGACATAAAATCTTACCAACCCTGCACTGTAAAAAAAAGTCTGTAAAAATAGGGCACAATGTACTGTATAAATATGAAGGAATTTTTCATATAGTTTTTTTTTACAGGTGTTTAACCTGTATTTTAAATTACACATTGCATTAGTTTGTGTTTTATGTGGCGTTCACACCGGTTGGACGCTTGAACATTTTGAGTTTACTCGCTTCATTCGCGCGTGAAATTCACGTGTGACAACTATACAACAGACGCGAATTCGCGTCATGGGAGCGGCTTCTATATGAGCCTATATGAGCCAGCTCGTCTCGGTCACTTGACGTCTTTTTTGTAAAAAATACTACTATTAATGTGTGACAAAACATAGTTTAAAGACTTTTTCAGGCGATAATATAGTTGTTTAAAGCTCAAATCTGTGGTTAATTTATAAAAAGAGTGCCTATTTGAGCATTTTATCTGGCGTTTTCGGAGTTGTGAGATCCAGGCGATCAGTGACATTCCGCGCTCGTTTACCCGGCGAGACCCGCCTTTCCTCGGCTAGTCCTTCTCACATTTGCCGCTGGCTCTGGCTCTTTTTTTCTGCTCCTGTCTCGTTGTGAAATGGCTCACTTGGCTCACAATGGCTCACAATAACTCACTTTCTTCCAAGCAAGATCCTTTTTATTCCTTTATTCCTTTTATTCCTGTTCCTGTAGTGATAGGATGGTGTATCATACAGCTCTGGGTATCCACAAGCAGCCACGATTATCTTGTCCTCCATTGTTGTTCGGATTTCTGCCTCCGCTTGTAAATGCGTCACTGCTAGAGCAAGCTCGTGATTGGTTAACGCGGCGCGAAATATCCGCCAAAGTTCAGATTTTTCAACTTGAGCGATTCGCGCGTTCAAAACGCTCAATTTGCGTCATTCGCGCCGCCTCAATTGCGCGAATCACGCGAATCTCGCCGCAGAATGCCATTTTGCGTCTCTGCATTGACTTAACATGTAAATCAATCGCGCGAATCTCGCCGCAGAATGCCATTTTGCGTCTCTGCATTGACTTAACATGTAAATCACTCTCGCAAATCACGTCCGGTGTGAACGCACCATTAAGGGTTAACAGAAATTCCTGTAAAATTACTGGACAATGTCCTGGGAGAAAATGACCAGTACATTTTCCATTTACAGTGTGGTATATACTGTAGTACAGTAGGACATCCATGTGATTCATGTCACAGAAAATGTGCACTAGCATGAGTACAGTAGTGTGGAAAATAAGCCAATGTCATGTGTGTTCATGCTTGTTGTGTATGCATGTTTCGCAATGTGCATCAGTGGAAACAAACACCTGTATTTTGAATAACATTATTTCAGGGATGCATACTTGAGGTGAATATGTTACAGCGCTCTGCATTTGTTGCTATGGTGATCTGTTTGATGTGATTTCGCCTGTTTCATCTGAAGGTGAGAAGTCGATGTATCATCCCAATGGCACGTCAGAATTAAACAGCATCTGTTCATCTAGACATCACCACGACTGGACTAAACTAGGATTAAACCTATAAACTCATGTAGCTTGAATCCGAGGTTGCTGTAGGATGTCAGTTGTCTTGAGGTGTAACTCACAGAGACTGCGGTGCGCAGAGAAGCACGCGTGAGGCTGTTATGTGTGGAAGTCTTGGAGCGTCTCACCTATGCACAGGTTGTGCGGCTGACCGCATGAATGCCAAGTTTATAATTGGTCTTGTTGTGAATTCCCAGCGCTCAGAGCAGACTCATTTGGACACACTCCTGTCAGGTGGCCATGCTGAAATAGAATGTTTAATGAAATGGACCGATGCTTGATGGAATTATGTGTGTTTATGCATGGCTGTGTGGGGGAAAAGGACTAGGCTTTCACATTTTCTGAAGAAAGTTAGTGCTTGTGTAAGGGAGGCCAGCTAGTAGTCGCTGTGCGAGTAAACCTCACTCAGCGACTGACACTAGGGGTTACAGCCTTAAGCCGTCTTGTTAGAGCGTCAGACTCTCATGCTGGCGGACCGGGGTTCGAGTCCCGTTTGGAGTGGGTGGTTCGATCAGGCGGCGTTACATTGGTGCCATGACCCGGATGGGAGTGAGGTTTAGTGGGGTGATGTAACGGAGGTCAGCTAGTAGTCGCTGTGTGAATAAATCTCACTCCTCTGATCTCAAGAGATGCTCTACCGACTGACGCTAGGTGTTACAGCCTTTAGCCACCTTGTTAGAGTATACGACTCTCATGCTGGCAGACCCGGGTTTGAGTCTCGCTTGGAGTGGGTGGTTCGAACAGGAGGGATTACATTGGTGCTGTGACCCAGATGGGAGTGAGGTTTAGGGGGGTGATGTAACGGAGGTCAGCTAGTAGTCGCTGTGCGAATAAATCTCACTCCTCTGATCTCAAGAGACGCTCTACCGACTGACGCTAGGTGTTACAGCCTTAAGCCTCCTTATTAGAGCGTCCGACTCTCATGCCGGGAGACCCGGGTTCGAGCCCCGCACATTGGTGCCATGACCCGGATGGGAGTGAGGTTTTGGGGGGTGAGTGTAACGGAGGCCAGCTAGTAGTCGCTGTGCGAATAAATCTCACTCCTCTGATCTCAAGAGATGCTCTACCGACTGACGCTAGGTGTTACAGCCTTTAGCCGCCTTGTTAGAGTATACGACTCTCATTGAAGAACCACTGAAGAACTGTAGAAGTACCACTGAAGAACCGCTGAAGCACCACTGAAGAACCACTGAAGAACCGCAGAAGTACCACTGAAGAACCGCTGAATAACTGCTGAAGAACCACTAAAGAACCGCTGAAGAACCGCTGAAGCACCACTGAAGCACCACTGAAGAACCACTGAAGAACCGCTGAAGAACCACTGAAGAACTGCTGAAGAACCGCTGAAGCACCGCTGAAGAACCACTGAAGAACCGCAGAAGTACCACTGAAGAACCGCTGAAGAACTGCTGAAGAACCACTGAAGAACCGCTGAAGAACCGCTAAAGCACCACTGAAGCACCACTGAAGAACCACTGAAGAACCGCTGAAGAACCACTGAAGAACCGCTGAAGCACCTGTGAAGAACCACTGAAGAACCGCTGAAGCACAGCTGAAGAACCGCTGATGAACCGCTCAAGCACCACTGAAGAACCACTAAAGAACTGCAGAAGCACCACTGAAGAGCCACTGAAGAACTGCTGAAGAACCGCTGAAGAACCGCTGAAGAACCACTGAAGCACCACTGAAGAACCGCTGAAGCACAGCTGAAGAACCGCTGAAGCACAGCTGAAGAACCGCTGAAGAACCGCTGAAGCACAGCTGAAGAACCGCTGAAGCACAGCTGAAGAACCGCTGAAGAAGCACTGAAGAACCACTGAAGCACCGCTGAAGCACAGCTGAAGAACCACTGAAGCACCGCTGAAGAACCGCTGAAGAACCACTGAAGCACCACTGAAGAACCACTGAAGAACCGCTGAAGAACCACTGAAGAACCATTGAAGCACCACTGAAGAACCGCTGAAGCACCACTGAAGAACCGCTGAAGCACCACTCAAGCACCACTGAAGCACCACTGAAGAACCACTGAAGAACCGCTGAAGAACCGCTGAAGAACCATTGAAGCACCACTGAAGAACCGCTGAAGCACCACTGAAGAACCGCTGAAGCACCACTGAAGCACCACTGAAGAACCGCTGAAGCACCACTGAAGCACCACTGAAGAACCGCTGAAGAACCACTGAAGCACCACTGAAGAACCGCTGAAGAACCGCTGAAAAACCACTGAAGCACCACTAAAGAACCGCTGAAGCACCACTGAAGAACCGCTGAAGCACAGCTGAAGAACCACTGAAGAACCACTGAAGAACCGCTGAAGAACCACTGAAGAACCACTGAAGAACCACTGAAGCACCACTGAAGCACCACTGAAGAACCGCTGAAGAACCACTGAAGCACCGCTGAAGAACCACTGAAAAACCACTGAAGCACCACTAAAGAACCGCTGAAGCACCACTGAAGAACCGCTGAAGCACAGCTGAAGAACCACTGAAGAACCACTGAAGAACCGCTGAAGAACCGCTGAAGAACCACTGAAGAACCGCTGAAGAACCGCTGAAAAACCACTGAAGAACCGCTGAAGCACAGCTGAAGAACCACTGAAGAACCACTCAAGAACCGCTGAAGAACCACTGAAGAACCGCTGAAAAACCACTGAAGCACCACTAAAGAACCGCTGAAGCACCGCTGAAGAACTGCTGAAGCACAGCTGAAGAACCACTGAAGAACCACTGAAGAACCACTGAAGAACCACTGAAAAACCACTGAAGCACCACTAAAGAACCGCTGAAGCACCACTGAAGCACCACTGAAGAACCGCTGAAGAACTGCTGAAGCACCACTGAAGAACCGCTGAAGCACAGCTGAAGAACCGCTGAAGAACCGCTGAAGAACCGCTGAAGAACCGCTGAAGAACCACTGAAGAACCGCTGAAGAACCACTGAAGAACCACTGAAGAACCGCTGAAGCACCACTGAAGAACTGCTGAAGAACCAAGATTTGGTGCTGTATGTCCCCTATGATTAGCAAGATTTGGTGCTAATCATAGGGGAAGCACTTAAAGTGGTTCCCCTATGATTACGAGTCAAGAACCACTTTTAGTGCCATATAGCACTTTTTTTTAGAGTGTACTATTTGCACATCAGTGTTGCAGTATATTAAATGGTATGCAATAATAACAGAGTGTAAATTATACATTTATTAAAATTATTAAATGGATGCCGCCTTAATGTGACAACAAAGCCACCCTACACCGAATCCTAACCCTACACAATAAACACTTTATTATACAAAACGTTAGACACTTTATTTCCATAAAGTGGGCGGAGTTAGTGTAAATAGCCTCTGCCAACAAGACGACTATTTGCACTTCTTGTAAATAGACTCTCTGATAATGTAATACACAGCCGTTCGCATTTGTGCTCAAAATATATATGAACGCTCTGAACTCGTGAGGCTTGTTTTGTGGAGTTGTTATAAGCCGTTTGATTGGTTAAAGGGCCGTAAAGACCGGTTACACTCACAGTGTGGATGAATCGTGCAGAAACTCTCACGCAAAAACAAACACTCGTTTTTTTGATCCATAAATGCGTCTCTCACTGACTGTACGCCGTCTCACAGTTTGAAGCGCCCGTCATAGGAAATCAAAGCGTGCAGTCGTGAATAATTAAGCGAGGCGTCTTCTCATAAAACAAGGACATGAAGACCCATGAATAATTATGAGACAATAGACTGTAATACAGCCTCATATTTTCAGAAGAACAGCGTTTGGGTGTTTATATTTCAATGTGGATTAGCTGGCATAGTTTTAATATTGAAATATATGAATATTAAAATCAGAGCTGCTTTGACCTTGCTCAGATGTGTGACCACTTGCCTAGTATGACAACTCCTAGTGCTGACTCCAGGCTCTTCTCTTTAACTGCACAGGCATTGTTTTAATATCGTTCTAAGAAGAAGTGGAAAGTGTGTTGGGTTTGTGGGATGACAATGGACTGTCTGTGGTTGTGCTCTGGATAAGTGTGTGTAACCTACTGGTTTGGTTTCTGGTCACATTATTCTCTAAAGCAGAACCGCAGACAGGAAAAGAACCTGTTGTCTGCTGATATTCCAGTAAAATCAAACCAACACACACTTTCCTCTGGTCACATTAGAGACAGTTGTGTCTTGTGTGTGTGTTTTTGTGTGTGGACGTGAGCCAACCACAAGACAAACAACCCATTTCTTTCCACAAACTCATGACTGAGCTGCGCCAGAGGATTCTGTTCTCATTTCACCAGCACTCTTTTATATGTCTTCGCTTCTTTGCGTTTAACTCTCTGGGACACATGCGAGAGACTCAGTTCATAGAGTCCATCCATCCATCCACCCATCATTCTAACATCCATCCATCCATCCATCCATCCACCCATCCATCCATCCATCCACCCATCATTCTAACATCCATCCATCCATCCATCCATCCATCGTTCCAACCATTCATAGTTCTAACCATTCATCCATTTATCCATCCATCATTCTAACATCCATCCATCCATCCATCCATCCACCCATCATTCTAACATCCATCCATCCATCCATCCATCGTTCCAACCATTCATAGTTCTAACCATTCATCCATTTATCCATCCATCATTCTAACCATCCTTTCATCCATCCATCCATCCATCCATCCATCTATCCATCGATCGTTCCAACCATTCATTGTTCTAAACATTCATCCATTTATCTATCCATCCACCCATCCACCCATCCATCCATCCATCCATCCATCATTCTAACCATCCATTCATCCATCCATTCATTGTTCTAACCATTCATCCATTTATCCATCCATCCACCCATCCATCCATCATTCTAACCATCCATCCATCCATCCATCTATCCATCGATCGTTCCAACCATTCATTGTTCTAAACATTCATCCATTTATCCATCCATCCATCCATCCATCCATCCATCATTCTAACCATCCATTCATCCATCCATCCATCCATCCATCCATCCATCCATCCATCCATCCATTCATTGTTCTAACCATTCATCCATTTATCCATCCATCCACCCATCCATCCATCATTCTAACCATCCATCCATCCATCCATCCTACATCCATCCATCATTCTAACCATTCATCCATCCATCCATCCATCGTTCTAACCATCCATCCATCCATCGTTACAACCATTCATCCATTTATCCATCCATCCATCATTCTAACCATCCATCCATCCATCCATCCCTCCATCGTTCTAACCATCCATCCATCCTACATCCAACCATCATTCTAACCATTCATCCATCCATCCATCCATCGTTCTAACCATCCATCCATCCATCCATCCATCCATCCATCCATCCATCCATCCATCCATCCATCCATCCATCCATCCATCCATCCATCCATCCATCCATCCATCCATCGTTACAACCATTCATCCACTCATCCATCCATCCATTAATTGTTCTAACCATTCATCCATCCATCCATTCATTCATCCATCCATCCATCCATCCATCCATAGTTCTAACCATCCATTCATCCATCCATCCATTCATCCATCCATCCATCCATCCATCCATCCATCCATCTATCCATCCATCCATCCAT
>CM042260.1:2743984-2928984 GCA_023566225.1 Romanogobio albipinnatus | reverse complement strand
TCGTTCTAACCATCCATCCATCCATCATCCATCCATCCATTGTTCTAACCATCCATCCACCATCCATCTTTTTAACCATTCATCCATTCATTATCCATCGTTCTAACCATTGCACAGCTGACTTGTTGCACAGCTCTGCATCCTGAGTAAAACCTCCTTCAAATTCCATCCATCCATCCATCATTCTAACCACTCATTCATCCATCCATCCATCCATCCATCATTCTAACCATCCATCCATCCATCCATCCATCCATCCATCATTCTAACCATCCATCCATCCATCCATCATTCTAACCACCCATCCATCCATCCATCCATCCATCGTTCTAACCATTCATCCATCCATCCATTGTTCTAACCACTCATTCATCCATCCATCCATACATCCATCCATCCATTTATCGTTCTAACCATCCATCCATCCATCATTCTAACCATCCATCCATCCATCTATCATTCTAACCATCCATCCATCCATCCATCCATCCATACATCATTCTAACCATTCATCCATCCATCCAACCATCCATCCATCCATCCATCCATCGTTCTAACCATTCATCCATCCATCCATTGTTCTAACCACTCATTCATCCATCCATCCATACATCCATCCATCCATCGTTCTAACCATTCATCCATCATCCATCCATCTTTGTAACCATTCATCCATCCATTCCATCCATCGTTCTAACATTCATCCATTCACCCATCCATCGTTCTAACCATCCATCCATCCATCCATCGTTCTAACCATCCATCCACCCATCCATCTTTTTAACCATTCATCCATCCATCATCCATCGTTCTAACCATCCATTCATCCATCGTTCTAACCATCCATCCATGATCATCATCCATCCATCCATCGTTCTAACCATCCATCCACCATCCATCTTTTTAACCATTCATCCATTCATCATCCATCGTTCTAACCATTGCACAGCTGACTTGTTGCACAGCTCTGCATCCTGAGTAAAACCTCCTTCAAATTCAGGAATTGAACTGGAATTTAACAGTCAATTCTCAATTAAATTCTAAAGAGATTCAAAGGGGTAGATTATCTGCAAATGACGACATAGGAATCCAGTGGGCAATTTTCACAGAGATTTAATGAAATCTGATTACTTTATCACTGAAAATTCTGACTGTTGAACGAGTAGTTTCTCTGAAAGTCAGATAATTCTTATCCATTTACACTGTAAATTAATAACTCAGTCTTACGTATGTGAAAGAAGCCAGCTGTGACCCCATCCTTTGACAAAGACCACACTCTGTGCCGGTAGTCCAATAAAGGGTATTTGGATGAGGAACTTCTCAAACAAAAGAAGGAATGTCACACATCGGGAAGATAAGAAAGACATTCAGGGAGAAAGAAGTTTAGCGACCCGGTTAAGATCCCAAGCAAATAAAACCAGGTCTGCACAGCAGGAAGATGGACAGTGGTGGAATCTGAGGTATTGTGATGTTTTTCGAGCCACATCATCACGAGCCTTTCTCTCCTGCCATAATGCAATTTCTCCAGAAGCTGCTCTTGAAAAGCATTGGCTAGCTAATCTCACCATATGGACAGACTGATAGATGCTAAGTGGCTTGCTCAAACCTTTCTGGCAAAAACTAATTGTAATTTATGACGCTGAACCGGCTGTTTCACAGCAGAGCATGTCCTTTTTTGTCTTGCGATGGATACGAGATGGCGTATCACGTTTCCCGGCCATCTCCTGCCTAATCAAATCGCAGCAATGGTCCCAGACCCCCCAACTTTCACGACTGGCTTGGACTCTTTGAGCATTCAATGTAGTAATGCTTTTAATTGAGCTAAGAAGGGGCTCGTGGCTGGACCAAGAGGGCCTGGTAATGAAAGTTTATGTGACGTGTTGAAAGCATTAGCCCATTAGTGGGCTGATGGCAGACCCTCATTCAGGTTTGTGAACGTCATAAACCAAAGGAACAATGGGAGAACATCTGCTCCTCAACCCTCCCAAAGGTCTCTGACTCAACAGCCTATTGTCTTAACAGCTGTGTGTACATTTGAGTTTGCAAGACTTAACTTTGTTATACGGTTTCAATACTGTGACTGCCATGTAAATGTGTTTTATTTGAAAGTAGCAAACAGAATATGCCAGATGAAAATAAACACAGTTCATGACTGCGTACAAACAGAGGAACGTGTCAGCATGCCGGTGTCAGTTTGTCGTTTCTGCCATGACACCTTTTGCCATTCTAGTCCTCATGAAGCCGCCGGTGGCAGTGATGTGTACCTGTCACCCGCATGTCTATTAATATCTAGCATGTGTTGCGTGCGACTACCCCAAAGCTTGCCATTGGAATGAAAGCTGAGGTGTCATCAAGTGAAAGACAGTCACTCTATCTCTTGGTACCCGGCCCAATTTCACATAGCTCCTCAAACAAGATTAGCATTTGTTAGCGGGGTATTTATACCAAGTGTCAGTACGCTAAATCCATAACCCTGCAGCGCTGCACCATGGGGAGCCTGGAATTTGAACACCTGTGTAACTACAAGGACAGGGCTGAAACCCATCAGTCAAAATAGCTTATCGCTAATACCAAGCAGGACGCTTCAAAGACATCAGGAGTCACCGATTGACAGTTATAGCTTATATTTACACACTGAGGACTGGACCATCACAACAGCTTCAGAGTTCACTGAAGAACTGTTTCTGCCTGCCAACACCAGTTTGCAATCAATGACTATTAACGGAATAGTTCCAAAACATAACAAAGGGAAGTTTAAGAAAAAAAAAAAGAAAAAAAAACTATACTTACTTTTGAGATGACAAATGAAATTTACAGGGATAGAACACCCCCCCAAAAATGACATTTCATTTACTCACCTTCATAAGGTGTTATTTTAGCATTATGCATATACCATTATAGCTTTTTTCAGTTTTCATTTTCATTTTAATTTAAGTTTGAATAATCTTGTTATGTGGGTTTCTCGTTTAAATAAGCATATTTTTTATATTTCTATTTAGCATTAATTTACATTTTTCTTCAGTTTAGTTCTGGACATTTTATTATTTCAATTATACGGAGTCCCTAAGGGGATATGGTGTTGGAAAAAAATATGAGATGGGATTAATATTTTGCGAGTGAACGCAAAGTTTCTTGAGGGAACGCAATTGGTTTTGCGAGCAAATGCAAACGTTTCTTGAGGGAACGCAATTGGTTTTGCGAGTGAATGCAAAGTTTCTTAGGGGAACGCAATTGGTTTTGCGAGTGAACGCAAAGTTTCTTGAGGGAACGCAATCGGTTTTGCGAGTGAACGCAAAGTTTCTTGAGGGAATGCAATTGGTTTTGCGAGTGAACGCAAAGTTTCTTGAGGGAACGCAATTGGTTTTGCGAGTGAACGCAAAGTTTCTTGGGGGAACGCAATTGGTTTTGCGAGTGAACGCAAAGTTTTGCGAGTGAATGCAAAGTTTCTTGAGGGAACGCAATTGGTTTTGTGAGTGAACGCAAAGTTTTGCGAGAGAACGCAATTGGGTTTTGCGAGTGAACGCAAAGTTTCTTGAGGGAACGCAATTGGTTTTGCGAGTGAACGCAAAGTTTTGCGAGAGAACGCAATTGGGTTTTGCGAGTGAACGCAAAGTTTCTTGGGGGAACGCAATTGGTTTTGCGAGTGAACGCAAACTTTCTTGGGGGAACGCAATTGGTTTTGCGAGTGAATGCAAAGTTTCTTGGGGGAACGCAATTGGTTTTGCGAGTGAACGCAAAGTTTCTTGAGAGAACACAATTGGTTTTGCGAGTGAACGCAAACTTTCTTGGGGGAACGCAATTGGTTTTGCGAGTGAATGCAAAGTTTCTTGGGGGAACGCAATTGGTTTTGCGAGTGAACGCAAAGTTTCTTGGGGGAACGCAATTGGTTTTGCGAGTGAACGCAAAGTTTCTTGAGAGAACACAATTGGTTTTGCGAGTGAACGCAAAGTTTCTTCGGGGAACGCAATTGGTTTTGCGAGTGAACGCAAAGTTTCTTTAGAGAACACAATTGGTTTTGCAAGTGAACGCAAACTTTCTTGGGGGAACGCAATTGGTTTTGCGAGTGAATGCAAAGTTTCTTGGGGGAACGCAATTGGTTTTGCGAGTGAACGCAAAGTTTCTTGAGAGAACACAATTGGTTTTGCGAGTGAACGCAAAGTTTCTTGGGGGAACGCAATTGGTTTTGCGAGTGAACGCAAAGTTTCTTGAGAGAACACAATTGGTTTTGCGAGTGAACGCAAAGTTTCTTGGGGGAACGCAATTGGTTTTGCGAGTGAACGCAAAGTTTCTTGGGGGAACGCAATTGGTTTTGCGAGTGAACGCAAACTTTCTTGAGGGAACGCAAAGTTTCTTGAGGGAACGCAATTGGTTTTGCAAGCAAACGCAAAAGTTTCTTGAGGGAACGCAATTGGTTTTGCGGGCAAACGCAAAGTTTTGTGATGGAAAAATGCTGATTGTCTTCTCTTCAAATTATCTATAACCTCGAGAATGCAACCCAGTCATTGAGTCAGTGAGTTGAAATCGAGAACTAGGTCAGTCTTTCTTATTTATGAATGAATCATTCAGACCACCCAAATCTACACTTCTGTGGAATGGAAAAGTTCTGTGGATGTTAAAGCTTCTTCATGGAACCATCGATGGAAATAATCTTTATTTTTAAGAGCGTACCACGTCAAACAGTGGTCAAATTCTTGGAATTATTAGAAGCCATATAATAAGTGAACACATTTTCCAAAAATGTTTTAATGAATCAAGAATGAATGTCAAAGGTTTGAAGACAATCATATTTTCAACCGTAAACAATGTTGACCCACAGTCTGGTGCAGTTATTATTCTAATACCTGCCGCACAGCATGTGGGAAGAAATGAGTTCTTGAGTGATTATGTTTGTAAAGCTGTAACTTTTCTTTCCTTCTTTCCTCCCCACAAATTACAAAGTTAGCACATCTCTAATGCATTTTTTTCTAGACAGGACATTAAGTTTACAAGCCATATTTAAGTTTAAAAGCCTGAAGTAAATTAAAGTGACCTCACACACTCAAGCAAAGTTTGTATTTGCAGAGACTGCTGCCACAATAAATCAGGTTTACTAACTGAATGCACCGTCCTACTTTACACAAAACAAGCCTCATATTAGAGAAGCACTGCGGAGCCCAATGACATTTACTGTTCTTGGCAATCGCTAATACCTGTGAGTATATAATATATGGAAAACATACAGTCCATTATGCATGGGTTGGCTGGAGAGAACAGACTGTGGATTGTAACGATGACTGTGAACAATTTCTAAGGATCTCTCGCTCTTATCGTGTCAAAGCCTGTATTTCTTATTAAAATCAGACCTGGGGGCTGAAAAGAACATGCTGTCAAAACCTCAAAATTGGAAAGAGAGACAGGGCGCATCCCTTTGATTCCCTCTAAGTTGGAATGCTAATTCAGGGTCGCTCAAAAACAGACAAACAAGGCTTGTGGAGGCTGATACGAACAGATCTTGGGATAGTGGTGTGACTAGTGATGATGGCATGAGACGGCAATGTCATGGCTGGAATATACCACAAAACTGAATTATAACCATATTCATGTAATATAGTATATACAAGGATTTACGAGGAGTTGGGATTTAATATTGAAGATGATATTGAAATCAAAACAATAATTAAGTAGCTTCCCACCATGGTCTTTAAAATGATTTTTTATGTTAAATATACAGTAACATGCATTTAGAAGTTCGGGGGGTCGGTAAGATTTTGTAATGTTTTTGAAAGACGTCTCCTCTGCTCACCAAGACTGCATTTATTTAATCAAAAATACAGTAAAAATGTTGAAATATTATTCTATTAAATAATATTTATCTATTAAATAAGTATTGTAATATGTCAAATAAGAATTGTATTGTATTTTAAATAAAATAAAATTGTATTGAATTAAATTAAATAGCAACCGCATAGTAACACCCTAGCAACCACCCGAGTACCCTAGCAACCACATAAAAACACCATAGCAAACACCAGAATACCCTAGCAACTGCATAGCAACCACCCAGAGTACCCTAGCAACCACACAGCAGCACCCTAAAAAAAATCACCCAGAATACCCTAGCAACACCCTAGCAACCACTTTCAGTACCCTATCAAACAATTGCAGGAATGTTAAATTAATAGTTCATCTAGAAGTTAAGATTCTGTCATTATTAAAGAATATTGTCTGTCTATCTATCTATCTATCTATCTATCTATCTATCTATCTATCTATCTATCTATCTATCTATCTATCTATCTATCTATCTATCTATCTATCTATCTATCTATCTATCTATCTATCTATCTATCTATCTATCTATCTATCCATCCATCCATCCATCCATCCATCCATCCATCCATCCATCCATCCATCCATCCATCCATCCATCCATCCATCCATCCATCCATCCATCCATCCATCCATCCATCCATCCATCCATCCATCTATCTATCTATCTATCTATCTATCCATCATTTATCCATCCATCCATCCATCCATCCATCCATCCATCCATCCATCCATCCATCCATCCATCCATCCATCCATCATCCATCCATCCATCCATCCATCCATCCATCCACTTTCAAACTTTCCGGTCCGGCTTTCTCAAGCCAACAAAGTTTGTCTCGATTAACTTTTTTTAATCTAGTTTAATTATACAATTCTTATTAATATCACTTAATGTTTCTGGAAATGCCTCTTGCGTTGTATGTATGATTGAATGGTTTACAAACCTGGTATTTTCAAAGGTACTACAATGGTAAATGTTCACAAAGGCGAGGATCTTCGTCATCTAACACTGAGTACACTTTAAAAAAATATGATTAATAAGTTATAGCAACAAATGCTTTTACATTGCTTTAACTCATCAAAATAAGTTAAGCAAGTCCGTTTAATGTAATTTAAGTTGAAATTACTTAAACATCCAAGTTGATTATACTTAAAAATTTAAGTCAGCAACTTGTTTTCCCGTGTAACTCCTTATCTGCCGAAAGCTCCGCGGATCTGTCGTTTGGGAAGTGAGGTCTGTTTCCAGTGTTTTGGCTCAAGACTTGTTCCTAGCATTAGCATGTGCACCTGTCTGAGCTCCACACTTCCTCTCTGTTCTCCAAGCCAGATGTTTTATGAATTCCATATTCCCATGTTCAGCTGTTTTGATTCATGTGTTTTCCAGCCCTGTCTCCTTATTATTCCTTTTCCTTTGGCATGCAACACATTCTTTTTCATAATCACACCTTTAAATCCGGCCAGCTCTCACACTCACTCTGTATGATAGAGTAACGTGCGACCCACCTTTGCTTTTTTTTGGAAGGTTTATGGCTGTGATTAACCCTCAAACAGGCAACGTGAACCACAAGTTACTCTTTAGTGTCTTGTTTAGGGCATCAGAAAGATGTTTTCATCAGATCCTTTTATCATTTTTTCATAGCCTTGAGTATGCTGGTCAAATGATTGCCTGACCTAAACCCAACATGGGCGCCATTGATGCAGGACATTCAGATTTTGTGATAAGTAAATATATATTAATCTTACTTTTTTCAGAAAAAAAAAGCAAAACAACTGCTAATATTAATTGTGAACATTGTCTTAAGATGTTGAAAAAGAAAATTAAGTTTAAGTCATGCTGTTATTGACCGTATTTTGAAAAGTTTGTAACTCCCAGTTCACATTGCTTGTTTAGGGTATACAAACATGATTGTCCACAGCATTGACAATGATTGGTGTTTTAAGTTAAACTGGGCTCCCTGTACTGGTCATTGCATTATTGCGAATTCACCCTTCACCGCGAGTTTGATTGACAGGCAATCTGACCAATCACATCGCCAAATCCGCCGTTTTGTCCGACAAAGCAGTCAGGAGAGTTAGTAGATTAACGTCGGTGGGCTTGAACTTGAAAAACGGTGTGTACTGACGTCTTCCGCTAGCCTAGAAATCTAGACGCACCCTAGTGGCAGCAAATCTAATTTGCCGCGAGTGTAGTCTAGCAACTCTCGGTAGACCTGCAAGCTGGAAAAACCAAACTCTGGTCAGGCCAATCACATCGTGTATAGAGTCGGTGGGCGGGCTTAACATAATGATGGCATAGACGTCTTTCGAATCGGCTTTGGAAGACTTTGAGTTCAGCTTTTCTTTGAGAAAAGAACAAAGAATGGCACAGAAGTCATTCTTAAGAAAGGAAGATGTGTTCGGAGTTTTGCCGACCGGATACGGGAAAGTTTAATCCATCAACTAGCTCCACTTCACGTTGCTCTCTGGTTGGTTGTAGCGCTATCCTATTGCGTGCAGAGGGAATTTGAAAGACAACCGTTTGTCCCGCCCCTCGGATTGAGCCCTGCCAATGGTGTGTTCCCAGACCCAACAACTTGATGTGAGTCTGGCTTGTCAGGCTAGTCTTCCGCGGTTAAAACAACTCTTCTTTTAGTGTTCATTCATGTTTATTTCGTGCTTATCAATGAACTAGAAGGAAGAGATGATCGGTTCACGGGCAGCTTTAACTGAGGCGCTACAGCGATCACCACACATTAAAGAGACACAAAATTTCTTTAAAAAAATGACACAATTTTAAAGTTGAGATTGTTTCATATCAAAAGTAACTTGTTTTGTCCTGTCTGTCGGCGTGTTGTCAGTGTCCTCTTTGCTCCGTGATGTATTTTCTCTACGTGTGAACATGTGTGATGTGAGTAGGGCTCCAAAAAGGATCGATTCCAAGGTGTTGGGAATCGAGAGTCCATCGAGGGGAATCGACTCCTCTTTAAAATCCCTTTTCAGTTCAACAGAGTTTAGCATTCATTTGTCTCTCGCTCACTAATAATGATTGGAAATCAATTTAATTTCGTCAAAAGGTTCTTTCGGAGAGTTGAAATGAACCAAATAAACAAATAAACTGCGCAGTCTTATATCATTGTTTTTGTGAATATTGTGGTTATTTTGCCCGGTACATTCTGTGCAAAAGCACTTAAGTAAACTTTGTCATTTATCTTAACTGTGCACGTGCATTTTAGATAATGTAGTTTTAACCATGCAATAAATGTACAACCTTGAATAATGTGCTATCCTGTTTATTTATTAAATCGCATTTACTGCTGGGCAATGGTCCATTCCAGGAGCATCCATAATTACTATTTAAAATCAATCAGAGTTATTGAGTTGAATAACAGAGTTATTTACAAATAAAGTTTCAGAGAACGATACACTCTGAAAAGTTGCTGGGTTAAAAAATAACCCAAGTTGGGTTGAAAATGGACTAACCCAGCAATCGAGTGGTTTTAACCCAGCGGTTGGGTTAAATGTTTGCTTAAAACAACCCAATTGCTGGGTTAAAACAACCCGATTGCTGGGTTAGTCCATTTTCAACCCAACTTGGGTTATTTTTAACCAAGCATTTTTTAGACTGTACTTTCATCCTTATGTATTCTGTGGTCACTCCGGGACTACGCTAAAAAAAAAAAGGTTCTATATAGCCGCGTTTCCACCGAAATTACCCGGAACTATTTGTACCAGGAACTTTTTTCCCAGGAACTTTTTCTCCCCCAGACCTGCTACTGTCTGCGTTTCCACCGCGGTCTAAAGTACCGGGAAGATTAGGCAAATTAGTCCGGTGATGTAGGACTGCGCGCGGCGACTGCTCCTTCCAGTCAGCGACGGACAGTAATAATTGCGCGATACATGTCTGCAACAATAACAAGTGGAGGAGATGCAAGCAGCGCCGCTTTTGCTGGTTATGTATCGGTTTACTAAAGAGGTCATTAACAAAACGGCGGAAAAGAGACGAGCACTGATACTAAAGCGTATTCGTAAAGCTATATTTAAAATATGAAAAAGTATGTTATCATCAGCAATTACGGACATTGATCGTGAGATGGCTGAGACGAACGCGCACCATCGGACAGAAAGAGTACTGATATTTACTGAACGCTGTTCGATCCTCGCAAAAGACTTTTAAAAATGCGTGAGCTCAACCAATCAGCATGTTCAGCACCCAAGTCCAACCCCCGAAAGTTCGGGAACTTTTCAAAAGTACCACCTCGCAAGCAGGGCCGTTTGGAGGGGGAAATATTTACCCGGAACTTCATTTAGACCCTGGTTCCTGCGGTCGAAACACACCGAGTTACACCCCAAAGTTCCTGGTTCCGGAGTAAAGTTCCTGCGGTGGAAACGCGGCTTATGGCACCAAAAAAGGTTCTTGGCTCGTAATCATAGGGGAACCTTTTTTAGTGTTATATAGCACCAATTTTGGTGTTTCAGTGGTTCTTCAGCGGTTCTTCACCGGTTCTTTGACTAAGGTGCTATATAGCACCTCTGAAGAACCGCTGAAGAACCACTGAAGCACCCAAATTGGTGCTATATAGCACTAAAAAAGGTTCCCCTATGATTACGAGCCAAGAACCATTTTTGGTGCCATATAGAACCTTTTTTTTTTAGAGTGTAGGTCCCCCATCAATATTGTTAAAACAAAACAAGAATCGAAAACAACAGTGCGGAATTGATTCTTGGAATCGACTCCAATCGATTCCAGAACCAGGAGTCAGAGTCGGAATTGGAATCGACCAGCCCTCGGTGTGAGAGCGCCATGACTTGTCGGACATAGCAACAGTAACTAAAGGGGGCGGGTCTTTGCGAACGGTCAATTCCAGGGTGACGAGTGAGGGGTCGGTTGTGGGTGGTGGGAGGGCCATTAGAAATCATCTCAAGGATATTGAGCAAGCTTTTGCAGGTAATCCAAGGTGTTTTACTATTTGTATGAATTGTCTTGAGAAATGCACTTACTGTTTTGCAAATGTCGAGGATGATTTGAGAAATGTACCAAAGCGGCTGAGAAAAACTGTAATATTGCAGTGGTGCCACCGTATAAGATGTACTGTTCACTGAGAGGAAGAATTTATTTTTTTCCCATTGAAATAATTATAGATATGCAGCTGAATTGAGAAAAAAGGATGAAATGGATGGACGTTTCAAATGTGAAAGGTTAATCACTCCTTTTTTGTTCGGTTCTTCGGATTTTCAGTTTAAATGACTTGCCAAAAAACGTGAGGAAACCATTAAGACGCTCTTATGAAGCTTTCAGACCACTTCAGTCCAGCAGGTGTTCAGCGTAACCAGACATAAAAATACTTTCAGTTTTATTCTGAAGAGGCTTATTCAACAACGCAGAAGCAAACTCCTGTTCAGGGACTTGTGTTAGGTGGTGGTCTTGCATTAACTTCCTTCCACTAATCTCCACGGCTGAGAACATGTATCTGCTAAAGGACTCGAGCTGCCATATTTGACTCTTAATTTGGTGTTTTAATTCATATAATACTCTAGTGAGATTATGTCTGTACAGTATTTTTTTTCTTTTCCTTTTTTGATTGGATTTTCAGCCTCTGGATGTGTATTTCAGCTGTTCCTGTAAGATTAGGAAGAGAGAAAACATGTTATCATGTGCTCTGACACACTGAGCTGTGCTGCTCATATCGCTAATGCAACCCATCATTACCTGCCAACAAAATATAAACGGGTAGAAGAAAAGCAAAGAAACCTTTCTTTAAAGACAGGAAGTTACACGATATCTGAAACAATACAAATAAATATTAAAGCTTTGTTTTGTACACCCAATTTTATCATTTAATTACATTTGAAAACATATGTGACAACTTGCCCTGAGCATATGAAAAATACCCTTGTGAACTTCAAATCTAAAAAGTATATATTTGTTAATAAAAACGTACTTTCAGATAATATGATAATGAAATTAAAAGCCATTAAGTGTAATTTTGCAATACTATCAAATTAAGAGTTTTAGTTAAAGTCAATATTTAAATCATTATGTTTTAATAATCCTTCACTGAAAAAAAAACAATAATTAAGATTTACTTAATTTTTCTTTAGCAAATTTTTGCACGCATATTTTTTAAGCAAGTTTCACATATGGAATTAAGTAAACTCTACTTTACTAAGTTAGAAAAATTAAAAAAGAAAATAAGTAATTTTAACTTGGCCACTAAAAGATTGAGTCATTTCTACTTACCTTTGCAATACATTTTACTCAAAAAAATATAACATTGAATTAAACCACACTTTTAAAGTGTATGCTTTATTTAGAAATATCTAAGTAAGTAAAACAATAGATATGGTGATGGTATACTGTGGTAACTGTGTTTCAAAGTAATTATGAAATTACATATAAAGACTCCATATCTACACCTGAACACTCAATACTTAGTACACAATACACAATGATGGTAACATTCGATGGAACGTTTTTGAGTATGATGATAGATAGATAGATAGATAGATAGATAGATAGATAGATAGATAGATAGATAGATAGATAGATAGATAGATAGATAGATAGATAGATAGATAGATAGATAGATAGATAGATAGATAGATAGATGATAGATAGATAGATAGATAGATGATGGATGATGGATAGATAGATAGATAGATAGATAGATAGATAGATAGATAGATAGATAGATAGATAGATAGATAGATAGATAGATAGATAGATAGATAGATAGATAGATGATGGATGATGGATAGATAGATAGATAGATAGATAGATAGATAGATAGATAGATAGATAGATAGATAGATAGATAGATAGATAGATAGATAGATAGATAGATAGATAGATAGATAGATAGATAGATAGATAGATAGATAGATAGATAGATAGATAGGGTACTCTGGGTGATTGCTAGGGGGTTGCTATGCGGTTGCTAGGGTTACATACGTAACCAAGTATTTTTATAACATTGATATTTACGCTTTAATTTCTACAAGCTTGAATTGAGTACTATAGAACTGACTTACTTTTTAAAAATTTTGCCTGAACTAACTTTTTTCATGTATAAATTTAAAAAAAAAATCTGTAGTATTTACTTAATCACAAAATAATTTGTTGATAAGTACTTAAAACGTGCTTTAAAGAAGTACACACTGTAAAATATTACATGATTAATAAGTTATGACAAGTTATGTTTTTACACTGCTTTAACTCATCACAATAAGTGGAGCAATTTTCATTTTTTTTTATAAGTTATACAAGATTCAAGTCATTTTTTATTTCAATTTAATGTAATTTAAGTTGAAATTACTTACATTTCCAAGTTGACTTTACTTAAAAATTTAAGTCAGAAACTGTAGTGTGTTAATTTAGAAGTTAATACATTTTAAATGTACTAAATTACAATTTTATAACTGCACATGTGTAAATAAATACATTGCGTACAAGTTTAATAAAAATGGCATTACAGTATATTTTAGTTTACCATAAATGCTTGTCAGTAAATTTGTCAGCACTAACTGTGTTTAATTATGAAATTACATATAAGTATGTATTAACATACTACTCAAAGTTGCATATAATATACATTTAAACTACAGTTCATTTATTTGCAGTAACATTAAAATGTGTTTACACTCATGTATCTTTTAAAGTATATTATTTCCATAATAAGTCGTTTAAAAACAAACAAAAAAACTCAAATGTATTTATTTTTCACACGGGTACCCTTGTCCTGAGAACATTTAACTATCAAAATCTTTAAAACTACTTGTTTTAAAGTAGTAGTATTAGTAATAATAATCATAATGATAACTTTTAATATTTCCCCTCTCTAAGCCATCCTGATAAACAACATTCAGAGTCTGCTTTAAATAAAACAAACAAAACACAAACGCTCAAACACTTTAAAAAATAAACAAACACAAAATGAAAGTAACGCACCAGTGTTAAATTTGACAGCAAACTTTGATTACGTTTTAGTCATAGTCTTTTGACTAAAATGCCATTTAGTCATATTTTAGTCACCTGAATTGTTTTTATTTTTTGTCGACTAAATATCTTAAGATTTTATTGTTCCTCCAAACCCTGATCATATGTATTTCTTAAAGGCAGCAAATGGAAATTAAAGACCTATACATCCATGCACGTTTCATTGTTTTAATCTCATAAACTTGAATCAAAACGTCATAACTTGAAATTTCAGTCCACATAAACTCCGCCCCTTTCTTACAATCGACCTCAAGCTGGCGTTCAGATCTGCCTCCATCCAATCAACAAATGATTGACAGAATCAAGTTCCTGCCCTACATTTTTTTGAGTCAATAATCTCAGATCACATCAAGACCATTGTCAGGAGCATAGGCAAAGGATGCGTTTTTGCTTTAAAAATAGCTTGACAGAACATAACAGAAGCATTTTTAGCATATATAAGCCTAAGCGCTGAAAAAACATGTGATGCAATGGCCAAATTCCTTGTATTTGTACAGGGTTAGAATTTGAAATATGAAAGGGATTGTTTTAAAATGGATTGCAAAAGGCATTGCTAACTGTTTGTTACGGTTGCAATGTTAAAGTCCCCCTGTAGTCAATAATTGTATCCCTTCAAACTCATCTATGATCACCATAAGGAGATATTTAAGCATTTTTTCCTTGAAAAATGACTTCTTCCTGCCTTAAAATAGTAACCATTGCCTCATTGTAACCATTGCCTCCCCCTGCAACTGCCTCATCGACACGGCATCCTCAATAAACCCGTCTCCAGCGCGATGACTCCGATTGTTTGAATATTACAATTAAATAATACTTAAATCGATATGTCATCCTCAATAAACCCGTCTCCAGCGTGTTGCCTCCGATCATTCGAATATTGCCCTTTAACAATTATTTAATCAACATCATCCTCAATAAACCCGTCTCCAGCGCGATGACTCCGGTTGTTCGAATATCCATCCATCCATCCATCCATCCATCCATCTTCTTCCGCTTTATTGCCCCAGAGTAACTGCAGACTTTTTCGGGGGCAGCAGTCTAAGCAGAGATGCCCAGACTTCCCTCTCCCTAGACACTTCCTCTAGCTCTTCCTGGGGGACACCGAGGCGTTCCCAGGCCAGCCGGGAGACAAAGTCCCTCCAGCATGTCCTTGGTCTTCCCCGGGGCCTCCTCCCGGTTGGACATGCCCGAAACACCTTCCCGGGAAGGCGTTCAGGAGGCATCCGGAACAGATGCCCGAGCCACCTCAGCTGTCCCCTCTCGATGTGGAGGAGCAGCGGCTCTACTCCGAGTTCCTCCCGAGTGACTGAGCTTCTCACCCTATTTCTAAGGGAGCACCCAGCCACCCTGCGGAGAAAGCTCATTTCGGCCGCCTGTATCCGGGATCTTGTCCTTTCGGTCATGACCCAAAGCTCATGACCATAGGTGAGAGTAGGAACGTAGATTGACCGGTAAATCGAGAGCTTCGCCTTACGGCTTAGCTCTTTCTTCACCACGACAGACCGGTACATCGACCGCAACTACTGTTCGAATATTACAATTAAATAATACTTAAATCGATATGTCATCGGCAATAAACCCGTCTCCAGCGTGTTGCCTCCGATCATTCGAATATTGCACTTTAATAATTATTTAATCAACATCATCTTTAATAAACCCGTCTCCGGCGCGTTGCCTCCGGTCCTTTGAATATTCCGATCTATTATGACCTCTGACCTGTAAAGCTGCCAGAATAATAATAATAATAATCATACGCTGTTTGTTAATTGGCCAGAGGAGAACTGGCACCCCGACTGAGCCTGGTTTCTCCCAAGGTTTATCTTTCTCCATTAGGTCACCTGATGGGGTTTTGGTTTCCTTGCCACTGTTGCCTCTGGCTTGGCGTGCTCAGTTGGGGACACTACATTTTTCAACTAAACATCTAAATAAATATAATTAATAAACTAAATTAACCATATAAACTAAATTACTGATCTAAAGCCCACACTGTCACCGTATGGAAATTGAAATGAACTGATGACATCAAATGGCTATACAGCTTAATAAAATTATGCTGCATTATTTTCCTGTTTAACACTGTAAAGCTGCTTTGAAACAATCTACATTGTTAAAAGCGCTATATAAATAAAGTTGACTTGACTTGACATTGCCTCATTTAGTATACGCGGTTCTATGAATATGCAAATTGACCCCGCCTCCACGATCCACTCGTTGACATGATTGGTTACAAGGTAGTTTGTGACGTCAGATACACCCTGTTTTGGAGTTCACTGCAGATTTAAGGAGAAAATATTTATGAATTTGCACATGGTTTGTCTTAAAGTATATCACAAACACGACATGTTGGGTTTCACCACAGGGGGACTTTAAAAAAGCCCTCGACAAAAAGTTGCACTTTTAAATTAATCTTTAATCCCCCGCCGTTAAAATAATTAAAGTTCAAAAACAAACAAATGATATATTACTACATCCTAACCCATTCCTGCTAGAAACACAGCTGGTTTCTAATTCCCTCGTTGTGTACGCCTCAGGTTTCTTTTGCCTCTCAGACTTCATATTGAGTGTTTGTTTCAGTGATAAGCAATCATCCAAAACTCACAAGCATGTCCAGTTGGAGTGATTTGGAGGGACACAGCTGGTCACAGCACCTGCAGCCACTGACCGACCGCGTCCCCGTACAAACCCACGAGCGTGGCATCTGTTTGGCAAAAGATCTCGCTGCTGGACAGGCAGTGACCCCCGCAGCAATGGGTGAAGGCGGTCTCACATGTAAGCAAAGTCCAAATGAATGTGGAGTCGCAAAGAATCTCCAGGCTATTTCTGTACTCATAAGCTTGTGCTGTTGTGTGACCAATATTAATCCCTGGTGAGGATCTGTGTTCATGTTTGTTCTCATCTATCTCCTGAGAATGAGTCACTGCTAGTATTTCGAGACTACCAATGATTAAATTGGTGAAGTGTGTAAAATACATAAATACAATGCAAAGACTTCTATAATTAAGCATCTCTACAAAAGCATAAACACTGTGACTCCAGTGCGATGAAAGCATTGTTTGACCCATTGTTTGTTTGACCTAGCAACAGCTCAACCAATGGGATGTGTTTGGGGGCGGGGCTAGCTGTGTTTGTAACCAATAGCAGACAGGAGGGGAGTTTGGGAAACCTGTCTGAAAATCAGTGCTAATGCTGAAAGGGATAGTTCACACAAAAATTTGAATTCTGTCATCATTTACTCTTCTTTTATATTTCACAGAAGAAAGTCATAACTTGAGGGTGAGCAAATGAATGATCTACCTCTTTAATGTTTGTTTGGCAGCCATATTGTTTTTCTGTGAAAACATTATAGAAAATAGAGATTTCACACCATTAAAGAATAGGTTGAAAAAAGATTACCGGATGATATTATCATGAGACACAAATTTCCTTTCCTTTTCCATTTAGCCAGAGATTTTCCACGATTTGTTCCCCTCACCTTACAGAAAGCGTGGTTGAAATGATGATGGTTAAAATGATGAACAATTTCCTATAAAACCCACATTATGGTTTAAATCCCAATGTCTGCTTAAAAACATTGATATAAGAGAGTGAGAAAGATATCTAAATATAACATGAACGTTGAGCTGAAGCCTAATGTGATGCCTTGTTTTATTCCATATCCTGTTTAGACTGATTTTCATTTATTCTTACACTTAGATTTCGTTTACACATAACACTTATCCAAGTGGGCAGTGCTAATTACACGAGTAAATGAGGTCCATTTACAGTCGGTAGTGGAAAATGCTTATGACCACCTCAAATGTGTAGTGTAAAAGCTAATCCATCTGGAAAACAGTAAATGAACACCTACTCATCTGTCAATCCACAGAGCTAAAACAAGGGACTCAAACTTTAAAAACTTTAAAGGGGTCTTGAACTGAGAAATCAAATGTTCCTTGAGCATTTGACATATAAGAGGTCATCATACTATAAGAATCAGAACTGAAAACTTCCTTGTTAGTCCAAAAACAGCTTTTATTGTAACCAGAGAACGACTCGTTGTGGAATGAGCCTGTCATAGATGGTGAAAGAGTGCCTCTGCAGAAGAAGATCAACGCCCACTTCATCATCACAACTATGGCCCCGCCCACTGGAGTGTTAGTGAGATGACGAGGAGAGAAGAGCGACTAAAAATAACATCACCTTCCAAAGGATCCTAATGCTAGGAATGAGCTGATTTATTCTCAACAATGTGAATGTCTCAGTCGAGCATTATTTATTTGTGTTCGCTTCATTTCACTGTGGATTCTTTGGGAAATCAGTCGCAATATCTGCGCTTTTACGATATGGACTCGACAGTAACGCCACAACATGTGAGTAACCGTGTTCATTCTAACGCCTGATCTGAGATCAGTGATTTCTGATATGATTCATGTACAGTCAGATGTTCTTTGTCTGTGTGTCAGTGAATCAAACCAGTGACTAAACGCTCAACTTCACATTGTGTCTCTCAGTAGATGAAAATAATCTGTTATTTAAACTGAGATTAAATTATATATAGAAAGCGATCAAAGAACGCTCCCTTTACAATCACTGGAGCTGTCAATCAAATAGCTGGACTCGCGCCAAAACTCCCGTTATAATCAACAAATCTCTTATTTACATTGTGTTTGCTCTGTTAGTTATGATGAAAGCATTCGTTAGTGTGCAGAAATCCAGTCACAATGATGAGATCCTGCATTCATGAGCTCAACATGTGATTGGCTACAATAATCATCACTACAACCTTTCATGCAACCATCTGAATATAATACCATAGATCTAAATATGCTGCCATAGATCTATAATGCTATAATCAACACTTTTCAGTGGGCGTTTACACTGAAGTCTCAGATCAGCCAATCACAGCAGTGGGCGTTTGCACTAAAGTCTCACAGCAGACACGGCCCTTCAAACAGAGCGCGTTCAAATCAGAGGCTAAAATCAGCGTAAGAAAAATGCCTTTTATTTCTAAATTATGACAATTTCTGATGTTAAACTCATACTAACATTATAAGGGCACCACAGGAAACATTATAAAACAATAAAACAATGCAGTTCATGACCCCTTTAAAGGAGAATGGCAGTCTGATCCAAACATTTGGAAAAGCCTATAAAGACTTCATTAGTCATTCAAAGTTCAAATAATATTAGCGCTTCTCTACAATAACAATTAGCAATACATTTGAAAGTCATGTTTGGGATTATAGATTAAAAAATGCATGTATTTGAAATTGGGACATGGCTGGACTCAAACCTGCCTCACCCATATGGGTGTCAAGACTCAACAGAAAGCACATACTGTACACTAACCACTGCACTACAGTTCAGATGACAGGTTTCTGATAGCTGCATCAGTCCTTTCAGCAACAGCTCAGCTGGAGGTTTTCAACGGATTTCCTGTTGGGGGTTCATTGAGTGTTCCCTTGAAGATGTGAGCGAGTGGGATGGTAATGGAGTGGAACTTAAAACAATCTCACAAAACAACCCGAAATGAAGGGAAAGGGGTGAAGAAGTAGCACTGCAAACGAGAGCATGGCAGATGTAAGCAGGCATTGAGTCTTTCCTCTACAATGGCTGGCTTTCATGCATAGCAAGCATATTAACCCTCTGGTACTGTTGGTTGGGTATTTTATGGTGCTAAATTATATTTATCCATATGCATATAATCTATTTATTCACTTTTTGAGCATGGACCTGAAAATGAAATGTCAAGTCAACCGAAATAAACATGTCTAATTTAACCTGTCATAAATCTTGAATTCTTTGGATCACAGACTTAAATTGGGTCTCTTTTTTTAAGATGACACTTGGCAGATTATTGATGAAGTGAAAAAAGTTTTTAAAAAGTGAACTCGAAATGTTACATTTTTATATGAAATGCATCTAAAAAGCTGTGTGCCAAATCTAAGGTTGATATCTAAAAAAATTAGCTTTCAGTCATATTTTGTTTGAGCGCAGTACCAAACGCTTCCACTAGAGGAAATTCACCTTCCATTCATTTCCAACAGCACAAGTGTGATTAGTTTTTTCAGGACCATTTAATCTTTTCGAATCATGTCCATAATTTTTTTTTTTGTGTTCACAGAGCAAATATCAAAACCTTTACCAAGTTTTGTACCATTCTGATTAAAGGGTAACTAAACCCAACAACTTTTTTTAGTTAAAGGGGTGGTAAAGCACACTCTTTCGAAGGCTTGATTGTGTTTGTGGGGTGCACTGTAACATGTGTTCATGCTTCGTTTTTAAAAAAATGCAGTATTTTTCATATATTTTACCTTTATTCTACACTGCTCTGTCCCTCCTTGTAAAAACGGTCTGATGGTTTCCGGATTCTGTGAAGCCAGTCCCTCAAAAATACGCAATGGGCTCTGATTGGTGAGCTGGCCCAGTGTGCTGTGATTCGCTAACCGCCTAGTGCACGTTTCTCGAAAGCGTCACGCCCCTTACCTCTACAGGTAGCCTCAGGCTTTGTGTACGCTAGCGTCAATAAAACCATACCAAGAGCCCGAATCAGACCCAGACAATTTTAGTGAAGATGATCGAGCAGAACCTGTTCAGTCCTCAAGAGTAGAGACTGCGGATCTATAGTGATCGCTCCTGAATGGCACCGTTACTTTTGTATTTTTTAGAACGATTTGCCAAATATCTGTCGCAAGAACGAACACTAAACATTGCTAGTAGCCAAATCAAACACAGAACCATGTTTAGCCTGTAGATAAACAATACATAAAAGCTCTAATCAAATAATCATTTACACTAATGCCAAGTTCGCTGTTGAGATTTTAAACAGTTTGTAACGTTAGGTGTTTGGATAACGTTAATATGAATGAGCATTTAACAAACTGGTTTGCAGAGCCAAACAGCGCTGTCATGTCTACTTCATTGCTACAACGTAGGCTACAATTAACAACACGAACTATTACAGGAAAACACATCGACGAAAAATAAATCACACTTACAGGTTGTGGCCCGTACTCGCGAAGATTGTGGAAGCTTTCCTCCGCGAGATGTGCCGCGGTAGCCGCGCGTGCCCGCCTGTCTCGTGCAGCTTAACTCGTGCAGCTGAAGGCTCATGTATTGCAAATACAGATGAATATAGTCCATTATGTCACATTTTCCGATCTTCTCCTCCGACCCCTGCCTGTCTCGTGCTTTGATTTATGATGGGCAGCATATATCCGATGCAAATGCGATCGTGTTCCCCTCTGTCTCTTACACACATGAATATGACGTTGTATGTTAAACGCACTGCAACGCTGCCCCGTCCCTAGGAAGGCTGAACAAAGTGGACCTGCAATCCGGATGAAAATAACAGCGTTTCGTCGGCATTGTCAACAGCAGTCCAGCCTACTAACTAGCCTAACACAACAACTATTCCCTGCTGTGATACAAAATGGCCCCCCCTTATTTCATATTCTCGGAGGAGGGGTTTATGTAAATATTGGGTCTGGTGATGTCAGAGACCCTGGAGGAATGTCTGTAGTCCCTACTGGCCGTTTGCTGTAGTCCTTAGAAATCGATTTCTTTAAAAGCAAATATCTCTGTTTGCTTTAAACTTTGAACGTTGTAACTTTGAAGATGTTGTTTATGCTCAAACAGCAACATTACACACTAGCTAAAGTTAGAAAAGTGAAATCGTGGTTTACCACCCCTTTAATGATCTGCAAGACTAGGGCTTTATTAATGCTGTTCATTGATTCAAGTAAATGTTTTGACATTTGGGTATAAAGTGTTTTAATTCTATAATGTATGGTGTAAAACCGTCTAAGTGCTGCCCTCTTAAGGTTGAATGGTGGCTACTGCAGTTGAATTTTCCTATTGGACGTTGTAGGTCATCGTGAAGTATGATGGTTCTTCCAACGGCTCACTACCCACGCCCCTGACACGAGCTCACCACGCCCACATTGATCACATGATGAGAACGCTTCACTCTAGTATGAACTCTCATGTTACATGAAGTAGAAACATTATGAATGAAACTTACTTGACACTTGCTTTAACATTGCAATGAAGAAAATACAGTTAAATAATGCAGCTGTCAGTACACGTCAGGCTTTTCTTGCGATATTATTGCCGCCCGTCATGTGTTCAGATAAGTTTCATACATGAGACACACTTTCAAACCCTGACACGCAAGTGGTTGCCGTGGTAACGAACAACAATACCGTAACGTGCTGACGTATAACAACCCGTTCTCACTCCCAAAGCGTCGAAAAACGAAGCATGGTCAAGTGCTTTCTGCGTCACAATAAAGGCGCTAAAGGCACCCCTAGGTGTCACTATATCGACGCGCTGAGTGCTCCATTCATTTCAATGAGAAACCTTCGGCGTTAAACACAGAGGCGTTGGGCATGGGAAAGTTATCGTCATGCTGATCATATATTGGGTTATGATTTTGCCATTATGACATGTTGGACTGTGATTCTCAATTTAATCAGCCAGCATCATTTTATTTACGCTATCTAGACACGTTTGAACATGTAACCCAACCCTATTCCATCCCTAAACCTGCCCATTCGTGTGGTATAAAACGCAGATATAACAAGAGTCGACTGCATGCACAATTTATTAAAAAAATACTAATATTCCGAGGCCAAGCGATTGATTTGTGTGAAGGAAATCCCCAAAAGCGATCAGCGTCTCCATCCGCAGAAGATCACGAACACAAACAATTTCACATATTGCCGCCCGTTACGTCAGTTTTCATAGTGAAATGTCATTGGTTCTCGTGTGTCTCGTGACCAATTGCGTCATTACGTCAGCTTTGATTGTAAAATGTCATTGGTTCTCGTGTGTCTTGTGACCGAATGCGTCATGCTAAAGAGGCGTGTGTATTATTTGAATGAGATATGAATGAGTGCGTTAACGGAGCGGCGGGATCATCATCTCAGCGATTAAAACATTAAGATCTGTTCTTTACATGAAGACATCGTGTGACTTCAGAAGACTTGGAATGCAACATGAGTTAATACTTTTATACTGTTGTTGGTAAGTTTTTGCAATAAATACCCATGACTGTATACTTGTATTTGCCTGTTGTGTGTTTTATATTGTTTAGGAGTGGGTAGGTTTAGGGTAGGAGTTGGGTTAGCTGCTCCAAAATATAAAAGTAACCTTTAAATATGAATAAAATATTAATAAAATCATGTATGTTTTTACACATGGGCGTCGGAACCATTGTATGTGGGTGGGACAAGACCCCGTATATTTGATTTCCGTATATTTGTACTTAATGTAATTCTGAGGACCCACCCACATTTTTTTTGCTTCCGACGCCCATGCGTTTACAAATGCAAAGAATAAAATGCGTCTTGATCTGACGCATTGGGTAAACAACTGAAATCAATGGAGCACTCAGCGCGTCAAAATAGTGACGCCTAGGGGTGACTTTAGCGTCTTCATTGCGACGCGGAAGGCACTTGACCATGCTTCGTTTTTCGACGCCCTGGGAGTGAGAACGGGTTGCGTATAAAGTCTAACTTTTATTTGAGGAAATCTGTTTATAATAAGCTATAAGGTTGGAACTTATTGGTCCTGCGCTGCTTATTGATTCAGTTAATTTGAATGAAAATACATTGTATGTATCTGATCTATTTTAGTGGCATTCAGTGTAAGGATTTGACTGTTCATTCTCTCTTACGCTGCTGCTTCACTAGCATCGTCGGCATTGGGAGTTAACGCAGTATGAGCCAGCAGCTCCGGGTCTGTGTCTACGGACAATTCACCCTCGTCCACTTCAGGTGAAGGTTGAGGAGAATGACCGCTCTGTTGCTTCAAGACTCTTACTCGCATCACACACACCTCACCCCATCCCTGCCCCCATCCAACCGTCTGCCTCCCCTTTCCTCCTTCCTATCTCCCTTACTATTCCCAACAAAAAATCCCATCACGTGACCACGTGTACTGTGTGTACTATGTATGTAATGTTTGCATGTATGCTTAGCAATCTGCATTTCTTTATTTCCGGAGAGCGTGTGGCGGCGCTTTAAATAGCTGCGGCTCGGAGGCTTGCTCCAAACTTCATTTCGTTGCATTGTACTTGTACATGTGTAATGACAATAAACTTGAATCTCATCTCATCTCATCTCAAAGCTACTGGCGTCACTCCAGTCATTCTCCATCTTTGCGACTCGCGAGTCAGACAGCTGTCAATCAATCCATCACTGCGGGTCTCAGGTGCACGCCCTCCGCTCAGCCCCGCCCTCGGTTCATCCCCTCTGTCTTCGCTGGGCTCTGCCCACTTTTCCAGCATTTTTCAAATATTGCCAGTGGGTGGAGTTAAGCGCCGAGCTGGGGTTTAGTTACTCTTTAAGTAATAAACATTTTCGGTCAAAAATGACTGAACAGCACCAGAGGGTTAAACCCAAAAATGTAAAATATGACAATAGTGTAATTTTTTTATGAATACTAGCATGCCACTGAATGGTGTTGTTTATTAAGCCTTTGGAAGGAAAGTGCAATAGAAGCTAGTAATGCATGTCGCTTAAAGGCCCAGTTTGCAGTGTTAGCTGACTTGTGAAAAAATTGCCCCAATTTAGGCCAAAAACAGGTTTTTACAGTACTAGAACTACTTAAGGGACCTTGCTTTGGATCTTGTGGGTGTTTAGCTCAAAAAGAGAGGGTTTTTTCAGTTAATGGAATGTCCTTGCGTTGTTGAAATTACATTCTATGCATTTTTAATTGTTATGAATTAATCATTAAGAGTGTCCACTCAAAACCCACTAAAGAGAGACTCCATTGGGTCTATACCGTAAAATACATTACGGCATATTAATTTGTCAAATGCATTTTGCATTGTTCCTCAATGAATCATTGTAATGTCAGTGGCTATTAAGTTGCTGAAGTTACTTTTCCTCTAGCTCTTTCACTATCTGTAATTGGGCGTAAATGTGGGCTACACATGGCCATGCTGACAATTCCTGAAATAACAGTGTGCAGGTGGGAATGGGTGTCTGGTCCAAAAACTGGGCTACAATGTTGGGCAACAAATCTAGCCAAAGTCACATGGTAGTCAGTCGATCGCCTCCAGAGAGAGCCCAGCACTGGCAGAGAGAGCAACAAACACACATGATAAGTTGCATACAATATTTGTTGTTTTGAGAGGCTGAAATTTCAGCTGCTTGTGTTTGTGCCAGAATCAGTTGAATTTATGAATAAATACTAGCCACTGCTGCTATCCATACAAAGTCACACACACAAGAGTATTCAGGTAAATTTGATACAGCAGACTTAAAGCTGCGATCCGGTCCGGGTCACGATCCGGGTGCAATAGAAGCTAGTAATGCATGTCGCTTAAAGGCCCGGGTCACGATCCGGGTCACGGCACCAATGTGGCTCGTCTGACAGAAGCTTTTACATCTGCGCTGATGTTACAGTCATTTAATTGCAAACTATTATTTTATGTCATAACCTGTCATGTACTTTAACTGTGTTTAGTTTTTAGATGGGTTGATTGATTATTTGTTCACCTGGGCCGTGCTTTTCAATGAAGTGTGACCAGCTGTGTGTGTTTGTGTGTGTGCAGGTGTAAGAGAGTAAGTGTGTGTGTGTCCAAAGCTTTTTGTGTTTCCTGCTGTTGAAAGACTTTCATACGGTTGAAATTGAAACATTTGATCAGAAAAATAACTTTACTCCAGGCAATCTCTAATCCTCAGTGTCACAGGACAAAGAGTTCCTTTGTGCATTATTGTGATGTCACATTTTACAGAATGTAACAGAAGTCACATTAAAAAAAGCATAAAAATGGCAGCTTTGGTTGCCAGGACTTTACGGTAGCAAATTCTGAGGTTTTACATGACCACAAAAAAGTAAATATATATATATATATGGATGGAGGACCCAAGGTTTCCCAGCAGAACATTGCCCAAAGCATCACTGCCTCCGCCGCCACGCCTTCTTCCCATAGTGCACCTGGTGCCATGTGTTCCCCAGGTGAGCCATGCACACCACCCGGCCGTCCACGTGATGTAGAAGAACACGTGATCATCAGACCAGGCCACCTTCTTCCATTGCTCCGTGGTCCAGTTCTGATGCTCACGTGCCACTGTTGGTGCTTTGGGCAGTGGACAGGGGTCAGCATGGGCACCCTGACTGGTCAGCGGCTGTGCCGCTCCATACGCAACAAACTGAGATGCTCTGTGTATTCTGACCCCTTTCTATCAGAACCAGCATTAACTTCTTGAGCAGTTTGAGCTCCAGTAGCTCGTCTGTTTGATCGGACCACACGGGCCAGCCTTCGCTCCCCACGGGCATCAATGAGCCTCGGCCGCCCATGACCCTGTGGCCGGTTCTCCACTGTTCCTTCCTTGGAGCACTTTTGATAGAGACTGACCACTGCAGACCGGGAACAGCCCACAAGAGCTGCAGTTTTGGAGATGCTCTGACCCAGTCGTCTAGCCGTCACAATCTGGCCCTTGTCAAACTCGCTCAAATCCTTACGCTTGCCCTTTTTTCCTGCTTCTAACACATCAACTCTGAGGACAAAATGTTCACTTGCTGCCTAATATATCCCTCCCACTAACAGGAGATGAAGAGATCATCAGTGTTATTCACTTCACCGGTCAGTGCTCATAATATTATGCCTGATCGGAGTGTGTGTGTATATATATATATATACACACACTCATTTTCAATTTATTTTAGTAACATTTTATGAATTAAAAAGCTCACAAACATTCTTTATTGAAATAAACTGTATTATGCGATTATTTATAAGATATGTCTCCTTATTGGCATAAAGGGTTCTTTTAAAAAAAAAAGTCTAGAACCCTAGAGTTCGATATAGAACCTTTTTATCTAAGAGTGTAGAATTTTTTAGTTACAATTACAAAAAGTTTTTGGTAACACTTTATTTTACAGTGTCCTTGTTACATATGTTACATGAAATTAACAGTTTATTATGCATAATAACATGCTACTAACCCCTAATAGTGCCCTTAAAATAAAGTGTAACCCATTTTTTTTATAACACGACAAGTGCCATGTAAATACTGATGTTATATAAATATGGCAGTAACCTTTTATTTATCAAAGTCCAATGTTGCTGTAGTATTTTATGTGTTCACTATACTTTGGCTACCGTGGTACTTTTTTGTAAAGGTTGCTCTAATCTCTTCCCTGGCCTACTTCTTTCCTTCAGCCCCTGAACTTCACCATCCATGCACTCTTCCTCTCATCTCGTTCCAGTATTATCACTTTTTTTCTCCCTTTGATGTCACTGGCCAGAACGTGTGGAAACATCCCTACTCATTTGCATTTCCAGTCCTGAGAAGCTGTCAAAGGCCATTAGCCGAGTTTCAGAAGAGCTGGGAGGAATTATCTTACGCTGCTGAGTGTCATGGTTGTCTGGTTCCGGCCCTCATCTCGCAACAAGCGCACAATCTTGTCCGCTAATAAAACCAGACAACCCCTGGCGGACCGGAGCCCAAAGCGACCGAATCAATTGATCGTGGCAAGGTCAACATGAAAGCAGCTACTTCCATTTACAAAATGGAGAAGAGGATATGACGGCACTAATGTCATAATAGAGCTGCGATAATTCGGCCCAGCCATTGTCAAATGATAGCTGCAAAATTGGGTAGGTTTGGCCCGGTTAGCGTGCGGGGGTCTCGTGTCTCCTTGGATCTGATCTGAGTTTTGATGAATTGCATCGAATTCACTAAAACGCTTTAAATTTAAGTTAGAAGCCAATACCACATCAAACACTGAGAGCTTGGAGGAATTCTTTCCATTTTCATACACTTTCCCCGCTCAGAACCGGCCGTGGTATAATGACAGATGGCCCGGTTTCGGTTTCAGCGCCGCTTTGATTGTTAGCAGCTTTATGGAAGCTCAGTTTATCAGGCTCTTGAAGGAATTGCTCCAATATATTAAGCCCAAGCCTGTAAATGAACAGAGGCAATTCAAAAGCATATCTATCACTACACTGAGCACCTGTAATGATACCTGTATAATGAGGCGTATATTGACATGATAATTGTCTGGATTCAATTAAGTGAATAATTCCAAACACGTGCAACAATAATTAATACACTCTATTTCTTCCTCAACAGCCACCCAGCAGACAGATATTCACTCGCTGATGTTAAAATGCGAGTGTTTCTGAGGGGGGCGGACACATTTGATCCTATTTTCAAAGGTGCTTTTCATTCGATTTGTATACATGTTGTACATTTTGCATTTTCTATTAGCCTGACGTCGGTTCTAGTCAGAATATGAGTCTGGTACTGCTCCATCGGGCTGTGATTATGAGGCGTGTCTCAACCGAAACAGGAAAGAAAATGCCTCTGCACTCAATTGGATAGACCTACAACCAATCAGAGCACTGGAGTAAGTGATGCATGTTGAGCGACGCATAGTTGTTAAAGGTCCCGTTCTTTGTGTTTTTTTTAAGCTTTGATTGTGTTTACAGTGTGCAATATAACATGTGTTCATGTTTCGCGTGTAAAAAAACACAGTATTTTTCACACAATTTACTCATCTGTACACCGCTGTTTTCACTGTCCTAAAAACGGCTGATGAGTTCCTTTATTCTATGAAGTCCCTCCTTCAGAAATACGTAACGAGTTCTGATTGTGCCAGCGGTTCCTGTGTTGTGATTTGACCGCAGCTTAGCGAACGTTTCCCGGTTCCTGTGTTGTGATTCGACAGCACTCGATACACCACACAGGTCACGCCTCTTAACGGGAGATGTATGTGCTCAATGATCTCTACAGCGTCCCTGGGAAAGCCAAACAAAGGTGATTTGACTCCGGGATGAAAATAACAGCGTCTCGACGACATGGCGACAAACACACTCAAACGCAACACTTCCTCTTCTCCACGCAACACTTCCTCTTCTCCACGTGGGAGAGCAACAAGACCACGCCCCCTTTTTCACGTATTCTTGTGGGCGGAGGTTAGTCTGTTCTACTGACGTCATTAATGTAGGAAGTACCAGGATGTAGTCCAAGCCGGCCGTTCGCTGTAGGCTTTGAAAGGGAACTTCTGTTAAATAAAATATCTCGCTTGGCATTGAACTTTGAGCTTTATAATTTTACAGGTATTATTTATGCTCTAACAGCAACATCACACACTAACTAAAGTTTGAACAATGGGATCACGAAGAACGGGACCTTTAACAGAACTCAACTGCACGCTGGAAGAAGTAGAAGAAGAAGATGAGTGTAAACGATCTTTGCCGGTGTTGTATTAGAATTTAAGGACACACGGAGTACTTACCAACACGAGCATCATTTTTGAGAGAAATAGTAAAGGTGAACGCATATACGAACAAGTTCTCCGTTTAGTAAACGAATTCAACCCAAGCACTCTTTGGTGACGTGCATGATTACTAGGGGTGTAACAATATTCAAACCAAACTGGGCAATACTCTCATGTCGAACCGAGCGCTCCCCGCCCCGCCCCGCCCAGCTCTCACTTCACCTTATGCCACATCATCATTTTTTGATTAAATAGTAATTAGTACACTTTTAACAACTAATAATAGCTGTATTTTTACAAAATATTATTATAATAATATTATTTACTAAATATACACACATTTTTGTCTTCCAAGTGCATGTCACATGACTTGGGCAATCGCTCAAGCTCATGGTGGAAGGACAAAGAGAGCCAGTTTCCTCATTTAGTCAGGTAGGCAAAATGCTACCTTGTAGTTCCAGCAACATCGTCATTTTCGTAGCTTGTTACGAAATAAAAATCTCTCTCACCTCAGAAAACCGCTTTCCTGTCCTGTCAGCCGTTACACTGCACTCGCGGCGCACACTCTTTATGCTGCGTTCACACCGAACACGAATAGAGCACCTGGCGCAAGTGATTTCCATGTTAAGTCAATGGAAAGGCGCGTTGACGCATGTCTGGAGGTCCTGCGGCGCGATGGACGTGATTTTGGTTGGTTTTGTGGTTATGCGCAAGTGGTGCTTTTTTTGCATTCACGCGTTTGCGTTTTCACAGTAATCATCTCCTCAGTTAGGAAGTTGAGAGACTTTTTAATGTCATCGACTTCCTCTGCTTCCTCTTTTTTGGGCCCATTCCGCTGAAGCCTAAAATCAAGCGCTTGTTTTGTATTCAACATTTTTAAAGGTCCCGTTCTTCGTGATCCCATTGTTCAAACTTTAGTTAGTGTGTAATGTTGCTGTTAGAGCATAAATAATACCTGTAAAATTATAAAGCTCAAAGTTCAATGCCAAGCGAGATATTTTATTTAACAGAAGTTCCCTTTCAAAGCCTACAGCGAACGGCCGGCTTGGACTACATCCTGGTACTTCCTTCATAAATGACGTCAGTAGAACAGACTAACCTCCGCACACAAGAATACGCGAAAAAGGGGGCGTGGTCTTGTTGCTGTCCCACGTGGAGAAGAGGACGTGTCGCGTGGAGAAGAGGAAGTGTTGCGTTTGAGTGTGTTTGTCGCCATGTCGTCGAGACGCTGTTATTTTCATCCCGGAGTCAAATCACCTTTGTTTGGCTTTCCCAGGGACGCTGTAGAGATCATTGAGCGCATACATCTCCCGTTAAGAGGCGTGACATTTCCACGTGCGCTAATCTGCTGTTGAATCACACCACAGGAACCGTGCTACGTTCGCTAAGCTGCTGTCAAATCACAACACAGGAACCGCTGGCACAATCAGAACTCGTTACGTATTTCTGAAGGAGGGACTTCATAGAATAAAGGAACTCATCAGCCGTTTTTAGGACCGTGAAAACAGCGGTGTACAGATGAGTAAATTGTGTGAAAAATACTGTGTTTTTTTACAAGCGAAACATGAACACATGTTATATTGCACACTGTAAACACAATCAAAGCTTCAATAAGACAAGAAGAACGGGACCTTTAAAACCGCGCCCTCAAGAAGCATTACAACATGTTTTACGGCAGTGATATCAAACGCTCAATGGCTCTCGCCTGCTTTGTCACAGTTTGCAAAATGTCGGGTTTAAGTCGATGTACATTTTAAATGGAAAATGCACGCCTTCACGGAAAGAAACCAGATTAACATTTTCATTAGTGGGGTAAGATGAGCCAGTTGATAAATTTACCCACCCATTTTATTGTGACTCTGTGACATTTATCATGGCATCTGTACACTTTTATTGTCATTTGACCATATATTTTGGAACCACTCATAATTTCTACCAGACTGAAAAGGAGACACACGTGGGAGGAGTGGAAGACACACATTTACTTAAAACACTGTTTTTGGCTTGTCAAAGTAAAAGTTTGGCATAACAGATGTAATGGCTATTGCATCAAAGCAAATTTGTCCATATTGGTGATTTAGCAATGCATAAATGCAAATCATTTAGCTAAATATAATAAATAATTATGGGTAGCTTTGGTAGGCTCAAAATGTGTAGGCACAAAATATCGACATTTTCCTACACATATCTGTCCATTACGTTTTATTGGGTAAATTTAAGTTTAAAATGGGTATGTTTAGGTTAGGGTCAGGGGATCTTACATTTATCTGTAAAATGGTAAAAGGGAAATTATACAGATGTCTTTATGAAATTAAAGATTCATAAATATTGAAAGTATTTTAGCTGTGAAAATGTAATAATGCTACATTATATCCATATTTTACAATTCAGCACCTATCAAAAATACAAAAACGTACGTTTTGTGTCTTTGGGAGTTATGTATTAATACCTACGTATACAATGAGACCAGGCTGTAGGGTCACAAGGTCAGTTATGTGCACACAGTGGAGAAGAGAATGGCTAGAAAACTGTACATTTACTGTAGAAATGTATGTAGTATCTGCACGTTAAAGATAAAAAATCACAGAGGAAATAAGAGGGAAGCATTCTGAAATATGAGTTACACATTAAGATCTCCTGTTTCGTTTCTCTCTTGCCGTTTTCCATAGAAAGGGTCTCCGACTGTCAGCTCCAGCTGAAAAGCAGGCGGTCGTTGCTTATTTTGGCCCGGCCTCTGTATTTTCTCAGCTGAAGCCACAGAATAGTTTGGATCAGAAACAGCCTGAACACTGAGGAGCTGCTCCGCTGTAATAAGGCGAAAGAATAAGACAGGCGTTTTCCATGCTCCGAAAGCTGCCTGCAACACGACGGCGGTGGATTGATGTAATCATTTGTCAGCCATACTCAAGCGCTGAAACACGATATGTGGGATTTTGCTCTCATAGTGGTTGGTTTTCATTCATAGCCTCTTCTCCAGCAAAGACGACAACAGAATTGGGTCTTTTGTTGCCACTGACAATGGATGAAAGGATGTTGTGGCAGAGAGAAGCCAAACATGGTTAGCGGCCTCAATGCCAGCGCTGATGAGATGGTAGCTTATTTTGACAGTATTTAGTCTCACGAACTGGCAGCCCTCCAGCTAATGCCCTCTCGTTAGGCGTCGACGTACACCTGCGTACCATATGCCTGCATCTAAAGGGGCTTTATTTTGAATTCTGCATCTTCTTCTCAAAGCAAGATGGAAGGGATGCTCCTCCTGTTTACCGTCTAGAAGATTCAAAGTCGAACGATGAACAACACAGGGCTTTTATGCTGCCGTGTTACGATGACAGTGCCGGCATCTTCCGTCTTTGATTAATTTTCTTTAAGAGGGTTATTCTGACACGCTGAGTGAAGAGGAACGGCGAGCGTTGCATTGATGTTCTCTTCGAAAAGCACAAGGTTCAAATGGGGAGATGAGAGAGGAGTTTGGGTGAGTGAGTCGAGACACAAAAGAGAAGACAGGAACAAAGAGAGAGCGAGAGATGACGGCTGTAAATGCGAGGAGAAAGGAGGGATTTTGAGACGAGGTGTGAGGGAGTGAACTAGCATAGAGGATTGTGAGACGTGAAGGTGTGAAAGGTGTGAACTCAGAAATGGAGGTCTTGGCAAAGAGTGTGATGGAGTCAGAAATGAGAAGAAGAGGTAAGAAATGAAAGAGAAACGCATTGTAGTTAGATTAATGGAGAGGGATCATTCATTCCCCCTCAAACCTTTCCTTTTTTATGCTACACTATTATATGTAATCAGAAACTGTAGCAAATACCTTTTTCCCCCCAAAAGTATACGCATTGTATCTCACACAGGAGACTAAATTAGCAGTACTGCAATTGTGAATGTATGTCCATTGTATATCCTGCACTTGCTGCTATTGCACTTCTGGTTAGACCTAAACTGCATTTCGTTGCCTTGTACTTGTACTTGTGTAATGACAATAAAGTTGAATCTAATCTAATCTAATCTAATCCATTAGGTCCCAACTTTGGAAAACTCTCAAGAACAGCGCGATCTTCGCTTGAAGTGACGAGCGATGCGCGCTCGCCGTTTGCAGCGCATTAGAGCGTTGTTTTCAAGCGCATCTGCGCTTCATTATAGAAATGTATTGTTTGCATATTGTGGTGTATACAAACAATGTAATAGATTATGGCCAGGGACAAAACCAGCCTGCGCAGTCGCAGTTTAGGACCAATGAGTGATGTGGATGTTGTCATGTGACGGGATTTTGGTTCGTTTCAACCGGTTCAGACCAAAGCAATCAGTGTGGTGTGAAAAGGAAACAAAAAAGCTGAAAAATGCTACAATGTGTAATTGTTTGCCCTTGGCTCGGACCAAATGAACCATACTAGAGATGTGAAAGCACCCTAACATTAGTGTAGATGACAAGTACATCAGGTGTTATGGGAAGTGTTCCTGGTTCCGGCTGACCTAGTTAATGCAGCCTAAAACAATAATTTAACTGATTTGAATAATATCAATTGATAATGTTCTATGTGTATGCCATAGTAAAGAGATGTGTTTTAGTCTAGATTTAAATTGACAGAGCGTGTCTGCTTCCCGAACAATGCTAGGAAGAGTTTAGGAGCTAAATAGGAGAACAATTGACCGCCTGCAGTTGATTTTGATATTCTCGGTATTATCAACTGGCCAGAGTTTTGAGACCGCAATAGACGTGATGGAGTATAATGTGTTAAGAGCTTGCTCAAGTACTGGGGAGATAAACCATTTAGTGCTTTCTAAATAATAAGCAAGATTTTAAAATGTATGTGTTTAATAGGCAGCCAGTGCAGTGTTGACAGAACCGGGCTAATATGGTCACACTTCCTGGTTCTATAGTAAGAACTCGAGCTGCTGTGTTTTGGACCAGCTGGAGTTTGTTTATTAAGCGAGCAGGGCAACCACCCAGTAGAGCATTACAATAATCCAGCCTTGAGCTCATGAACAATCTGAGAGCATATGTCGTAATTTAGATATATTTTTAAGATGGAATAATGCGGTTTTACAGATGCTTTATTTTAGGCTCCAATTCTCAATTAACTAGTTGCTTATTATCTTGCATATTACTAGGATATTGGCTGTTTATTAGTACACTGTAAGAAATTATAGGATCAATAAGTTATGACAACATATGTTTTTAAGCTAATTTAACTCAAAATCAAAATAAGTTAAGCAATTTCAACCTTTTAATTTAAGTTATACAAGATTCAACTCAAAATTGTAAGTCAGTTGAATGTAAATTGTAATATAGAGAGTTAACTTAAAAAAATAAGTAACCTGGTTGCCTTAAAATTTTGAGTTAATTTAAATTTAAATTTTGAGTTAATACAATGAAGGAAATTGGTTTAATAAATAGAAACTCAAAATATTATTGTATCTGAACCACATAAATGAATTATAAATGTTGTGATAAATCATGAAAATAGCACAATTTGGCATGTTTCACTGCATTATTACAAATAAAACACAATTACGCAATATGCTTACAAAATATTTGAATAATATTTGAATAAAGGGTGATGTCGATTCTCAAATGTTCATTGAATTAACTCAAATTTTTGGTAACACTTCATTTTAGGGTTCAATTATCGCTTTTAACTAGTTGCTTATTAGCATGCATATTACTAGGATATTAACTGTTTATTAGTACTTATAAAGCACATAATAATGCCTTATTCTACATGATCATATTCTACATCCCTTAATCGTACCCAATACCTACATTTAACTACCTTACTAACTATTAACAAGCAGTAATTAGGAGTTTATTGAGGGAAAAGTCGTAGTTAATTGTGAATATATGTTCCCCATACTAAAGTGTTGGCAACATTTTGGTTTTGGAATAGTTTGTCTAGGAGCAAATTTTGAGGGTTTTCTTTACTAGGGTACTTTGAGAGAGAGAAAAAGACAAAAGATTGAAAAGTGAGTGAGAGAACTGGCCTAGCAGCTGAGGAAAGTAAGGGTGGAGGAGAGAAAATGAGGAGGAGGAGAGAACGAGAGCCAAGAGGAGGAGGAGGAGGAGGAGGAGGAGAGAGAGCAGAAGGAGGAGGAAGAGGAGAGATAGGAAAGCCGCCTCCCGCTCTGGGACTCTTCCCTGAAGTGGCTGTGGGAAGAGCAGCTGTGGCAGCAGAATAAATTTCAATACTGATCAAGTCTCGCTAATAAATAAGACTGCGAATCAGAGCACCTGGCCCTGCTCTCCGGCGTGACTTCACGGGAGCGTCAGACGAGGATGAGCTGATTATACCAAACCTGCCTGATCCCAGCAGAGACTGAAACAATCACATTCAGCGCTGTAGCTTTAGACATCTCTGTACCAGCCGTGCTGGAACTGCACGTGACATGAGGACAGAGGGGAAAATGCCACACTCACTTCAGTGCAAAACAGATGAGAATATAACCGAGGCCTTGCTTTGCCTGATGAAGAGGAGAACAGGAAAAGACAGCGGGGGAACCTGTAAGATTGGCTCTATAAATACTCCCCTATATGTCTTAGATGAGGCCAAAGCATTTGAAATAGCATAAGAAAAGACGAAAGGGAAAATTTGACATCCAACAGATCAAAGGGACTTCTTTATACAACGGTTATGATGACGATACAAAGAGATGGTCTTGTTTACCAAGATCACGTTTAACAGATTTTCCCAAAATGTTTGCTATGTAATCTCCTTTGCAATATGGGGAAAAAAACACCCCGTATCATAGGATATCCTTCACCATTGAGGAAATCCCCAAATGCTCGATGATACATTATGTGGAAAAATACATCCAATACATCAATATTATATATCATTATTATAATCACAAATGTATTTAAATCCATGACATACACACTTTACATTAAGGTTCCCTTATAAAGGTTTTTGTTAATAATTAATAACTCATTTACAAATGCCTTGTAAATCGTTGATAAGCACACTGTAAACCCGAACAGTACTACTAACTTAAAAAATGTGAGGACAATAAAATTAAAATCTGTTTAATAGTTAATGCTAGTTAAAACTTTAACATTTTCTGAATGAGTAGTGTAGTTTTAATTTTGTGTGATTCATTACTTTTGAGTAAACTTCACTAAAGTACATAATATTTTTAAATAAACTGATTGAGCAGCGCAATGACGTCATCTGCGTCACGTCGTTGGGCGTTGCTCCGATCGACGTTCGAAGAATCCATTCAACATGGCGGACACTCGAAGGCAGCAGAAGTTAACACATTAAACAACTTGTAAGTACAACGAACAACTTGTGAACGTTTTTTCAATTGTTTTTTAAATGTTTCAAGAATATGTAAAGAATGACATGTTGAATCGTTTGGGATGTGGTACTTTTATGAAGGTTTGTGAAGCGAGGCAGTCGCCTTGTGCTTCGCGCACTTTTTGAATGCCATTTTAGCGCCACTATGTTAACGTCAAGCAAGCAGGGCAATCATTTTAACCTTAACTGTTAACGTTAACTCTTTTCAGTCAACGGCGGTTTTACGTTTTGAAAGTGTATTGATGCTGTTTTGGTAACTTTAAGCGCCCTGATATGGTAAATGTGATTGTATTCCTAACGTTACATGCATGGGAATGAACTAATGTTACTGGATAAATTAGAAGCAACTTAATGTCCACGGAAAATACATTGACATGAAGTTAACACGATATTGGATTAAGTAAACTAGTGCAATTTGACTGCCTGGAAATACTTGTTGTAAACTTGTAACTTTTTTCTTCTCTTGCAGTTTGAACTGGATGCTTGCTGAGATTGATGCTTGCCAAATAGAGCCTCAAAACACTCATCTTTCTATTTTCTAAATTCATTATATTTGTTATTATACAATTCTGTGCATAACTTTTGTTTTTCTAGGTTTTCTGAGTTTTAACGCATCACAAATGTCAACCTACGGAACCAGTTCTATGCTGAGCTCGACCGACACACACCGCAACTCATGGCCTTGTTCAGACAGAGATGCTGCGTGACATCCTAAGTGTTTATGATGTTCAGGTAAGTTAAAGATGGTCCAAATAAGGTTCTGATAGGGACTGCTGTGTCAATTTGTCAACAGTAACTAGAAGACACTTTCTTCATTGTATTCAAAATTGAAAAAGTTGGCTTATTTGTGTTCATTTTCACTTGTTTTCAAGGATTTTCATGACGCCAACATGAAGCACACTTTAGTCCTTCATGCGATCCCGGTGTACCTACGCGAGGAGTACCCACAGTTCTTTAAGACGTGGAATGTAAGTATTCAGTGCATACACAGATTTGCTAGGATCAGGTTGATAGAAGGTTGGTTGTTCAGAGGTTTGTTAATTATTATTGTTTTATTTTTATTAGTATACAAATCTCTACCAGTGATCTGGTAATTATGTAATAGTACCTATGAAATTTGTAAAACACTGAAATGTGTTAATGTTTTTGAAAGAAATCTATTAGGTTCAACAAGGCTGCATTTATTTGAAGCTAAAATTTCCAGCATCATTACTGTAGTCTTCAGTGTCACATGATCCTTCAGAAAACATTTTAATATGCCTGTTTGCTGCTTTAAAGGATTAGTTGAAAATTTCCTGATAATTAACTCTCTCCCATCTCATCCAAGATGTTCATGTCTTTCTTTCTTCAGTGGAAAAGAAATGAAGTTTTTTGAGGAAAACATTCAAGGATTTTTCTCCACATAATGGACTTCAATGGAAACCAACGGTTGAAGGTCCAAATCACTGCAGTTTCAAAGGAAGGGTTTCAGAGGCTCTGCACGATCCCAGACAAGGAATAGGGTCTGATCTAGACAAACCATCGCCACATTTTCAAAATAAAATGTAACATTTATATACTTTTTAACCTAAGTTGTTCATCTTCGCTGACCTGTGACACAGAATGGATTACGTAATCACGTTGTAAAGGTCACACTAGACGTAGGCAGAAGTACCGCCCCGTGTTTACAAAGTGCTTGTATGAAGACTAATACAAATATCCTTTAGCAAAAAAAGGTAACACAGCGATGACAGACAATTTGAAGTTGGAGATGGAGGTGTTTTTTTGTAAAGTCCGTTTGTATTAGTCTTCGCAAGTTCGCTTGGGGCGGTACTTTCATCTATGTCTAGTGTGACCTTTCCAAAGTGATTACGCAATCAGTGCTGTCGCAGGGCAGCGCAAGATGAGCAATTTAGGTTAAAAAGTATATAAATATATATTTTTTTTGTTAAATGGCAGATGTTTTCACTAGATCAGACCCTATTCCTTGTCTGGGATCGTGCAGAGCCTCTGAAGCCCTTCCTCTGAAACTGCAGTGATTTGGACCTTCAGCCGTTGGTTCCCATTGAAGTCCATTATGTGCAGAAAAATCCTGGAATGTTTTCCTCAAAAAACTTAATTTCTTTTCCACTGAAGAAAGAAAGACATGAACATCTTGGATGAGATGGGGCGAAGAAATTATCAGGAAAGGTTCATTTTGAAGTGAAGTAATCCTTTAAGAAACGTATTAATATTATTAAAAAAAGGGAGAAAAAAATATATACTTTTATTCATCAAGGATGTTTCATTCGTCAAAATTGACAATGAAGACATTATGTAACAAAATATTTATATTTCTTAAATGTAATAAACAAAATTAATAAATACAAAATAAATGCTGTTCATTAAACTTTATCAAAGAATCCTGGAAAAAGTATCACAATTTCCACAGAAATGTAAAGCAGCACAACTGTTTTCAACATTGATAATAATCATAAATGTTTCTTGAGCAGCAAATCATCATATTAGAATGAATTGTAAAGGATCACGCGATACTGAAGACTGGAGTAATGATGCTGAAATTCAGCTTTGATCACAGGAATAAATTACACTTTACTATATATTCACATAGAAAAGTTATTTTAAATTTGTTGTAATTTTGACAATATAATTAATGTTTTTTTTTTAATTATTATTATTGTATTTTGATTACATAAGTGCAGCCTTGGTGAGCATGAGACTTCTTTCAAAAGCATAAAATTTAATGTTACCAAACTTTTGGCAGGTACTGTACCCAGCATTTAAATGATATACATTGCAAGAATATTTGCCTGTTGAGCAGTGACCTGTGGAATACTCATCTTTAATATAAATGCTATTGTCTACTTCTAATGTACTAAGTTAAACTTAAACCTCTGTGCTTCTTCCAGATGGAGGTGTCAGATAAACCAGACATCACAGACTGTCCTGTTGCTCTTGTCATGGTCAACAGAGGCACGACTAGTCCAGTTCATTTCAATCCTGCAAGCACTGCTATTGTGGTGGAAGATGATGTTGTGATGAGTGATAGCCCCAGGTTTGCCGATGCATTGTTGTTTGGGTTGATCTATATATTGCGTTTGGACTACCCCAGGAAACTCACTCTTACTTCTAGCTTCGTCCAGAAAGTACTGATGGGTCTTGATGGTAAACCACTGAAACCCTGTCTACTTAATCTAAAAAATGAGCTGTTACAAAATGTGTAGGCGACGTTAAGTGTTGTATTTAGGCACATGCATATGTCTGTTAAAACATTTGCATGCGTTTGTGGTGCCCAGTAACATGACTCGAATGTTGTTAAAAGTATTAATATAAAAGTTTACATTGTGTAGGTGTTACATTGATGTCTTGCCTTTCAAATCGACTTCAGTTTCTCATGTTTGCATTTTAAATGGTACAACTTATTGATCTGAACATTAAAGGGTTAGTTCACCCAAAAATGAAAATTCTGTCATTAATTACTCACCCTCATATCGTTGGACACCCGTAAGACCTCTGTTCATATTCGGAACACAAATGAAGATATTTTAGTGTAAAGCTGATGCTGAGAAAGGCTTCAGATAGGCCTCCATTGGCATTCAGTACATTTACACTTCCAAGATCCATGAAAGGCACTTAAAACGTCGTTACAAAGTCTATCTCACAACAGTGGCTCTACAATAATTTTACGATGCGACGACAATAGTTTTTGTGCGCAAAAAAAATTCAAAATAACACCTTTATCCAACTTGTTCTCGACTTCCGTGTGTGCCTCCACAACGCATGCGCGAGAATATGACACAGATCCGGCGTTCGGACACATGACCCAGAAGCGATTTGTTTACGAGCAGAGGAAGACGCGCGTGTCTAAGCTGTTGAATTCTACATTGATCGTGCTTTAGGTCTCGGCGTAGTGCTCAAAATTGGACTAAAGTGTGTATTTCATGGATTCCCGAACGCCGGCGCTACGTCATATTCTTGCGCATGCGTTGTGGAGGCACACACGGAAGTCGAGAACAAGTTGGATAAAGGTGTTATTTTGATTTTTTTTTTTGCGCACAAAAACTATTGTCGTCGCATCGTAAAATTATTGTAGAGCCACTGTGGTGAGATAGACTTTGTAACGACGTTTTAAGTGCCTTTCATGGATCTTGGAAGTGTCAATGTACTGAATGCCAATGGAGGCCTGTCTGAAGCCTTTCTCAGCATCAGCTTTACACTAAAATATCTTAATTTGTGTTCCGAATATGAACAGAGGTCTTACGGGTGTCCAACGACATGAGGGTGAGTAATTAATGACAGAATTTTCATTTTTGGGTGAACTAACCCTGTAATATGAGATGTGCCTTGTATGTACTTATTATACTTATAATTTTATTTCCCTTTTTTTTTGCCTTAAGTTTCATAGATTTGACGTCTTTTTATATATATATATAATTTATTTTTTTCATTGTTGTCTGATTTATGTTTTTATATTTTTTGTATTGTTTTTTTGTTGTATTTTTCATTTTCAGTTTGATGCATTGCTGTAAGAGTTGTATTTCCTCAAATACTTGTCTATTTTATGGCCTGATGTCTTAAAACGGCACTTTAAAATCTTTAGAAACTTGTTCTGTATATTTGTAGTGTTTTTACATGTTTAGAAACAGTCACATGGTTTTAAAAATGGTAAGACAAAATAAAATTCAATTCTACAGCTAATGTTGCATTTGTGTTTTTTTTTTATATGCTCATCTTCAGCATGATCAATTCATTAGCCTTTGAGTCATAAGTGAATTTTGAGTCAGGTTTACTAATAAAATAATTGTTTTTGCATCAAAACAATTATGTATGGATAAATTAAAAACATTACACATGGCAAACAGTAGTATTAATTACAGTCTACTTAAATATCAGATAAAATGCAATATAAACTTTTAAGTTTGGCTTAATTATAATTTATAAATATTGTTTACTTAAAAATTTTAAGTTGGTTTAATTAAATGTTTTGAGGTAATCGGTGTCTACAAAAATTTTGAGTATTCTGAACTTATCGGGTTTTACAGTGCAGTTATAACTGAATTTATAAAAATAGTGACTTTAACGCAATGCCTGCCAAATTTATGTTATAAATGCTTAATAAATGTATTTATTCTCACTTTTTGTATTAACTCACTACCAGATTCCTGATTCATTTCATGATGCAGCAAAAATAGACTATCACAGTGAGACTGAAGGGTGTTGTATTTGTGGTTTTCTCATTAATATCTCATGACTGCCACTTTTCTTAAAATGTTCCTTACCAGAGATTACTGTTTTTTCATGATATTCCATAAAAAGCTCATGATGCCTATCCACAGTAGTGTATAAAAACTGATTTCTTGTTTATCTAGATGAAATAATCAAATTTCATTTTTGAAAAAAAAAAAAAAAAAAAAAAAAACACAAGAGCACAATGATAACTTGATGAGATATTAATAATTAATATTTTACTTCTAATATTAGCTAATTGTGAACCTTGCTGTAGGGTGGACACTTGTGAACCATTTATTAATGAGTTACAAACATTTATATCCTGCGAAAGTGAACCTTAATGTAAAGTGGAAACCTGTGAACCTGTTCACTTCAGGAATCAGGAATCTGTGTCAATAAATACATTTATTAAGTATTCATAACATGTGAGTTAAAAATGGCTCACTATTTGGCAGGCATTGCGTTAAAGTCACTCTTTTTATTCATGCAGTTAAAATCAGTGTTGGGCACGTTACTTTAAAAAAGTTATTAGTTATAGTTACTAGTTACTTCTTACAAATAGTAACTGAGTTACATCATTATAAAAGTAACTAAATACCAGGGAAAGTAATTACCGTGTTACTTTTTTTTTTCTCAAATGTTCAAATATGTCAAATAACTTGGATGCCCCCAATATTAAATATGTTAAATGAATGAATTGGACACTAAATAGAATAAATTATTATTATAAATCATTGTACATTAATGTACACTATTGTAATATTGCTGTGGGACAATGTGAGACACCTATCAAATTCAATACATTATTGTAAATATTATCAGTAGACCTACTATAGTGTATATATTGTGTAAATATTATCAGTACTTTAGGGTTTATAAAGGTGGAGCTCACATTATCACCTGGGTTTTTTAGCCACTCGTGTTGTGGCTCTGATGATGTGAGGCTTCATTAGATTAGAATTACTGGCCACCGGCGTGGAGAGACTCTTTCTTCCTGGGCATAAGTTGCACGTCACATAAACATTCTGCCCTTTCACCTCAACGAGGGAAAAGTAGCGCTTATACTTCCAGTTTGCGAAAGCTACTTTTGAAGTCGTTGGACTTGCCATCGCTGACTTTGCATATGCGTGTGCATCATAGGTGTGTGTGTGAACTCAACCTATCAACCTCAACCTTGTCTCCCACCCACCCACCAATCATCATCAGTTATGTGTACCACCCAACCCACCCCCCAACACGCATGGCTGGCGCGCGCGCACACACACGTTGCAGGTCCGACTGACAGAGAGCTTGTTCGGATGAAAACCGCTTCAGTGAGCTCAATTATAGTAACGCCGCATTTTATTCTCAGTAACACTAACGGCGTTGTAACGTTGTAACCGTTATTCCCAACACTGGTTATAACTGCTTATCAACGATTTACAATGCATTTGTAAATGAGTTATTAGTCATTAACAAACACCTTTACAAACCCTTTACAAAGGGAACCTTAATGTAAAGTGTTACCGTTATATTGAAACATTTATCCATGTTTTAAACACTACATCAGTAATTATGAAATTACACATGCGTATGTACTTAGGTCAGCCATAACTGCATTCAATATAAATTTAAACTATGATGCATTTTCATTTAAAGGGTCCATCACACACACAGTTTCTGCCAGTCTCATGTTGATCTTGAGTATCTATAGAGTAGTGTTGATCCTTCATATCTCCTAAAAGTCTTTAGTTTATCATATTTATAAAAGACAGATACACTGTACCGATTCTTTCTGAAAACAGCCGAGTCCGTGGAGGCGTGCAGTGGGCGGAGCTAAAGAGAACACACACACACATCATGGCATTATCCCTGGATCACTCTCGATTCACTATACGTTGGTGTTGTTCACATTATATGCACTTACGCCGCGATTTCCAACAAAACACACACATTTGATCAGTTTCACTCACGCCTGCGGCTTCCACTCATGACTGGGAACAAACACACACACTTGCAGAACTCCCGAAACACAAACTGCATCCACTGTTCCCTTAACGCTGGGTTATTTGTGAAGCTGAACAAGGTGATCTTTCCCTCACACACACACACACACACTTCTTTAGTGACATTGTTGATTTTGTGGTCTAAAAACAAAATGGCAGCACTGCCAAAGGTTTCTGTAACCTAAACGAAGCTCATTGATGTAAGTGCTCTTGCTCTTTTTGGGATGTGTGTGTGTGTGTGTGTGTGTGTGGCGTCATACAGGGCCATACTCTGAAAAAAACGTTCCGAAACTTATGCGAATCCTGAAGGAGTGTACCGGTATTTAGTCATATGTTCAACTTGTTTTTGTTTTTTTTATATATATATTTTTAAGATGGAATAATGCGGTTTTACAGATGCTAGAAACGTGGCTTTCAAATGAAAGATTGGTATCAAAGATGAACTTGCAAATCTTGATGTCCATCTTAAACTGACTGAGACAGATAGTAGTCAGTGAATTGTTTTTTATCTGGCTAATGAATTATTATTTTTATGTGAAAAAGTCATTTTTTCTACAGCCTTTTAGACAAACAACTTTATTAGTACACTGTAAAAAAAAATAGGATCAATAAGTTATGACAACATATGTTTTTAAGTTAATTTAACTCAAAATCAAAATAAGTTAAGCAATTTAAACCTTTTAATTTAAGTTATACAACTCAAAAATGTAAGTCAGTTGAATGTAAATTGTAATACAGAGAGTTGAAATCACTGTAAAATAATATTGGTTTAACTTATAAAAATAAGTAACCTGGTTGCCTTAAAAATGTTAGTTCATTGAAATTTAAAATTTGAGTTAATACAATGAAGGAAATTGGTTTAATAAATAGAAACTCAAAATATGATTGTATCTGAACCACATAAATAAAATAAAAATGTTGTGATAAATCATGAAAATAGCACAATTTGGCATGTTTCACTGCATTATTACAAATAAAACACAATTACGCAATATGCTTACAAAATATTTGAATAATATTTGAATAAAGGGTGATGTCGATTCTCAAATGTTCATTGAACTAACTCAAATTTTAAATTTCAATTAACTCAACATTTTAAGGCAACCAGGTTACTTACTTCTTTTTTTTTTTCTTTTTTTCTGGCCAAGTTTAGCATGAGAATCCAACTGTGTAAATAAGTCAGACTGCATGAAATACCATTAGACCCCCCCCCCCCCCCCCCCCCATTGTAATTAGCATGCAATTATGTGTTTGAGTTCACACTTATACTATTAATTTATATTATTTCTGTAATAAGTACACATTTTAAAAGTCTGCTAAAGTGTATGTCACCTGAGAAGCACCTATAATGTTCAGAATCAGTCATTTGTGGCATATACAGTATATAATAATTTGTGGCGTATATATAGAACACATGCATATGTATAAAAACACAAAGCTTCTGAAACCGAGCTCAATGCAAGAGTATTTATACACGCAACTTCTGCAAACTTTCATATCTGGGTCATTGGGAACTTATTAACTTAATAAACACAGAATGGATTAAACATTACTTTAATTACACCAACAAATCAACAGGAAAATAACACACAAAAAATAACACGCCAGAATGAAAATTCGGCAATCCCAGATGACTCCAAACCGCATCCCACCATCAAAGGAGAGAGCGGGGGGGAAAAAGAGTCATCATTTTCAAAGCACGATGGCAGGCTTGAATTTCTGGGTTACAAATTAACAATGTAAATATCTTTGCTGTTAGCAATTATACATGCATCCATCTGTGCATCAGCTCTCTGTGGCTCTCTCTGAACATCGTTCGATGGGCTCCAGACCTCCGGCTTCCAGGAGCTACAGTTCGTTCCACTCATTCATAGGGAGGGCTCTTCTGTGTCATTAAACTCGTTCGGCAAATTCCACGAGCTAGGCTAATGAGAAATTCTAATTAATATTCTCATTCGATTTTTTTATATAATTGCCAGCACCCTCTGATTATGGAGCAGGAGGGTATCGCACACGACACAGGCACAATAGATACCAGATACAGATTACTGTAATGTTCAGGCGCTAAACAAGTTCAGCTATCGTGCTAATTACAATATGCTTTGATGATAAATACATGCCTTCAGTCGACTCATTAAGCTCCACGGCGGAGTATTTTCCGTGGCGCTAAGTTTACTAGCCGTGCGGCGGAACTGTGTGCATTTGTTTATGCTTATTTACTGTTTGTTTGTGGGATGGGAGGATATTCACGACGGACAGGGAACACAAAATGTGTTCAAATATTGTCAACATGTTTCACGTCTCTCTGACAGCCTGTACAGAAGTCGTGGTCATGATGGGATACTTTTAAAAAGAATACTTATTATGGAAATAATATCATGCAGCGTGAACTGGATGTACATTCATTTGCATTATTGGACATTTTAGAGTGCTTTTTTGACCCACTTAATCTTTGTATGTTATTCCATAAATACTTCTATTGTCTTTGAAATATGGTAAAAGTGAATGTACTCACAGCATTTATGGTAAAGTAAAAATATATTTAATGTAATTTCTATTTAAAATTGTACTGCATGTATGTAAACAACATATTTTTAATGTTTCATATTTGAAATAGTAACCTTAAATATAATATCGAATAAAACACTATGGTTACTATTGTAGCTGTGAGCAGAAATGATAAGGGTTCAAGCGCTTTGAGACCTTTAAGCACATTCGTATAAAGGTGTAATGTTTTATTTAGCAAGCATTTAACAACTTAGACCATTAACAGCCAATACATGCAGTTTACGAAGGAAATATAGTCGTTTTTAAGCTTTTAAAGGTCCCGTTCTTCGTGATCCCATTGTTCAAACTTTAGTTAGTGTGTAATGTTGCTGTTAGAGCATAAATAATACCTGTAAAATTATAAAGCTCAAAGTTCAATGCCAAGGGAGATATTTTATTTAACAGAAGTTCCCTTTCAAAGCCTACAGCGAACGGCCGGCTTGGACTACATCCTGGTACTTCCTTCATTAATTACGTCAGTCAGTAGAACAGTAGAACAGACTAACCTCCGCCCACAAGAATACGCGAAAAAGGGGGCGTGGTCTTGTTGCTGTCCCACGTGGAGAAGAGGACGTGTCCCGTGGAGAAGAGGAAGTGTTGCGTTTGAGTGTGTTTGTCGCCATGTCGTCGAGATGCTGTTATTTTCATCCCGGAGTCAAATCACCTTTGTTTGGCTTTCCCAGGGACGCTGTAGAGATCATTGAGCGCATACATCTCCCGTTAAGAGGCGTGACCTTTCCACGTGCACTAAGCTGCGGTCAAATCACAACATAGGAACCGCTGGCACAATCAGAACTCGTTACGTATTTCTGAAGGAGGGACTTCATAGAACAAGGAACTCATCAGCCGTTTTTAGGACAGTGAAAACAGCGGTGTACAGATAAGTAAATTGTGTGAAAAATACTGTGTTTTTTTACACGCGAAACATGAACACATGTTATATTGCACACTGTAAACACAATCAAAGCTTCAAAAAAACACGAAAAACGGGACCTTTAATGGTAATCGAGGTTGAACCAAAAACCTAGGACTAGCTCATTGCAAAGTGGGTTTTTTAGAATAATCTTGAATAATTAACGAACGGTTTGATTGACAGCAGTGGTCCTAGAGGCAAAGTTGCTGAGAACGAGGACTTCTACCATTTACATTTATGCATTTGGCCGACGCTTTTACTTACAGTGCACTTATTACAGGGACAATAACCCTGGAGCAACATGCAACATGAGGTAAAGTGCCTTGCTCAAGGTGGCGACTGCTGGGTTTGAACCAACAACCTCCTGCATATCAGGTCAGCTGTTTAACCCTTAAATGCATACCTCGGGTCTTTAGCGACCCGAGACGTCATTCACTACCCTCCTCCTCATTCATTTAAAAAAGTAGTATTCCTCAGTCAATCCATTTTAAACAATATAACAAGAAAACATTTTTACAATCGAATGCCTGGTTTTCCACTAGTTTTTTGTCAAAATTGTGTAGGGTCGATAACGACCCGAGGTGTGTAAGATTGTACTTTTTTTCTGCACAATAATAAATGAATCTATAATGACGAATAACTGCATTTCACCTTTATTCCACAAGGTGGCAATGTCTGATACACAATGATGAAGTGACGTTTCACTCATACTTACTGCAGACTGAAAACGAAACAATAATAATTATAATCTGCAAAACTTGAATTACTGCAGAGCAAGTGCTGAACACATTCAAATATTAGTGTCACTGTCACTTAATGATGGATCTGGTGAAGGAAGCTGTCAGTAATCAAAATATTTATTTTCAAGACATTGAAAATGAGTTTTGAGAATATGGGTGAGATCGCGAATATGATCCAGATGCAGAATATACTGGGAAATGAGCTCTGACGAGGACTGTGGTGATGGTTTAAACCCTTCCAAGCTCCAAAAGGTAACGAAATATGTTTTATTTTATTCTTCTGTAATTATTGCTCTGATATCAGGAGTTTTATATATTATCGCGACAGGTATAGATCTATCCATGTTAGATATAGATCCGGGTCGCTAAAGACCCGAATATGTAAGAATGTTTGGCGAAGCAGTCATGCATTTAAGGGTTAACACACTAGACCACCATCTCCATACATACTCCATATGTTATGAATGTGGTAGGCATGTGCGAAAAATCATGTGAAAAATCCTTTACGCGCATGAAAAACACAAAGGTTGGCGTTTCTTTCAATTTTCTCACAGGCCTCAAGGGCTGTAAGTCAAACATGCCCAGTGAGTTTCGTTCCGATTAGCCTCAGTTAACCTAGTCTGACAGCCGCTTGAACTTCATTGGCCAATGATGTTTTTTTGAGATACATGAATGTCCTCGCAGACAATAGCGAAACTTGGACAAAAACACTGCATGCCAACTTTCAAGTCAATCGGACTGACTGTTGCGTAGCTATAGTCCCTGTCCCAAATCGGGCAGACCAAACCGTGGGAACCTAGCCTGACGTCGTCATACTCAATTCTCGTCAGAATATGAGTCTGATCTGCTCCGTTGGGCTGTGATTATGGGGCGTGTTTCAACCGAACCAGGAAAGACCTCAATTGGATAGACCTACAACCAATCAGAGCAACGGAGCGACGCATAACGTTAGTTGTCAAATGTCAACAGAACTCAACTGCACTGTGTTGCCAAGTCCGCGGGTTGAAGCGACCCCAATTATGTGCTATACAGACCCAGGAATGCGAAATTTAGCAGTCCAGCCAAAATAACACATTTTACACCTAAAATGCCATTTTTCCCGGAGAACCCCCCCCCACCCGGAAAGCTATTGGGCTTGTTTTTGGCTAGTTTTGAGTAGCAATTGGGCGATTTTTGCTGTAAAAACTTGGCAACCCTGTCCGCACGCATGCTAGAATAAGTCACGTTAGAAGAAAAGATGAGTGTAAACGATCTTTGCAGGTGTTGTAAAAAAAGAATTTAAGGATACACAGAGTACTTACCAACACCATCATCATTTCTGAGAGAAATAGTAAAGGTGAATGCATATACGAACAAGTTCTCCGTTTAGGATTAGAACAAATTCAACCCAAGCGCTCTTTGGTGATGTGGATGATTACGTTACTGTTGATCATCTGTCCATCATCGTCTAAAGCCCGCCCTGACAATTTCATTGGTCCGAACAGTTTCTGTTCGGGCATAATTACTTCTCTATGGATCAAGTCCAGACCGAACTGCCCGTGCAAAAATTTTTGTGGGCGGGGCTAAGTTCGTCTGGCATCCAGGCTAGTGGGAACCTAAACCCTCAAGGTCTACCTCTGAGTCCGCACCTTCATGACGTAATGCCTATTTGACTGCCGGGAAGAAGTCTGCTGCGTAACCAACACCAGTGCGGGCTCGGCAGAAGTGTGCATCAAGGGCGCATATCGACCTCAAAGGGGGCACTCGCAAGCACCCTTCTGATGCTGCGTTCACAGCAAACGCGAATAGAGCGTCAGGAGCGAGTGATTTCAATGTTAAGTCAATGGAAAGGCACGTTGATGCGCGTCTGGAGGTCCTGCGGTGTGATAGACGCGTTTCACGCAGCACGAATTGAGCGTCTTGCGTGAGTGGTGCTTTTTGTGCATTCACGCGTTTGAAGCGAATTCGCGTCTGACGCGCGAGTTGAAAAATGTTAACTTTGGCGTCAATGTGCACCACGTTAACCAATCAGGAGCCTGCTCGCTGCTGTCACATGGTAAAGTGACGTGATGAGAAACCCTGCATAATTTAAAAATACTACTATTGTGTCACATAATGTAGTTTTAAGTCTTTTTCAGGTGAGAATGTAGTTGTTTAAAGCTCAAATCTGTGGTTTATTTATAAAGAGAGCGCCTATTTAAAAAAAATAATCTTGTGTGTGTGGAGTTGTGAGATCCAGGCGATCAGCGGGCGCTCAGCGCTCATTAACCCCGGCGAGAGCAGCCTTTCCTCGGCCAGTCCTTCTGGTGTCTTCCGCTGGCTCTGATGTCCTGTAGTGGGTCATCTTGTGTGGATCTAACGGCCGATCTTTGCTCTCATGAATCTATCATTTGTTGTCTGCCAAATCGTTTTGACTGAGGGCAAAGAGAAGTTTCATAACTTTATTTTTTAAGCATATTTAAATATGCATGCAGTGAAGATAATGTAGGAGTTGCCTGGACCACATTTGTGTGGCTATTAATGATTAAAATATATTTTTAATGAAAATTAAAAGAGGCAGAGTGGTGTTTTAAGACATATTTCTCCTGGAGCGCCTTGAACGCACGTCTATTTAGCTTCAAATTCTCAATTTATACGCGCGTCCACAGCGAATTGGACGTGCGTATAAATTGAGCATTTGAAGCTAAATAGAATGGATTCAAAATGTTCAAGCGTCCAACTAGACGCGGTAGACGTGATTTTGACACTCTATTCGTGTTTGGTGTGAATGCAGCATCAGACCAAAAATGACAAATGGCACACCCTGTGGTCTCGTGGACTTAACGGACAAGCGCACGCAGCGGCCATTGTAAGTCCACAAGACCGAAAGTGCGCATGAAGTGTGCAATTTTGGACAGGGCCATAGTCGTTTTCGTGTTTGTTAAAATTATCTCATTCCGTTCAAGAGGGATAGCCGTTTTAGTAAAAGGGGCCACAGCCACTCCAATCCAAATTTCAACTTTTTTTGATAATTATTGATATTTAGACTCCAGATCATCTTTCTGCAAAGGTTTGGTTCTGATCAGGCATAACTCCTAGGAGTAGTTCGCAGAAAAAATCCAAAATACCGTTAATTTATGGGCCTTTGCATACTTTTGAGTGCGGTAGCGCCACCATCAGGGCGAGACTTGGTGCCATTGTAGACGGGGGGAGTACTACCATGCCTCAAAGTTTCAAGACTCTACGACTTACGGTTTGGTCTGCCCGATCACTTTTAGGGGAAAATGATGATCCTTGGAAATTCTAACAAATGCAATAGAGTAAGGATATTCAACCACTGATGTTTCACTGTGAATGGAGATTTCACTGTAATTTAATATGTCACTCATCACGTCACGTCAAACTGTTAGGATAAAAACTCATGCAAGATTTATCACTTGCCGCTTTATCATTCCATGACTTGTTCCAGTAGGTCTGGTCAGGTTTGTTCAAATCCTTAAATATAAGAAACTGTAGTAATTATCCTGGCCTAATTAAGGTATTTCGTCTGAGATAAAAGAATAAATATGCGAGACAAAAATGTGCCTTAAGTAAAACAGAGATAATGAAACTGGGGTGTATGAGCAGTGAAAGGAATTCCTGTCCCGCATTCCCCCTCGGAGCTGACATTTGATTGACAGGCGACGGCAGCAGGGATCCAGCCTGCAGGAATGTGTCCGAACACAAAGAGCCCGTTCCTCCACGAGAAAGAAAGTGTGTATTGATCATGTGCATGAGAGGTACTCATGGTTGGCCATTAGTTCACATTAGTTAGTTGAGACAGAAAACAGTTTGACCGGTATGGTATTTTCTAATAAAGAGACCTTTTCATTGATAACCACCCCTGAAGAGCAGTACTTACACTTGATTTGATTCTGGACCCGAGGATATTGATACAATCTCGGCAGCATGAAGCGGAAAACTCATGACACTGCTCATAAATAAATAGCAAAATGTTAGTTCATGTGGATCATGTGGAAGTAGAACCAACCCACAGGACTAAAAAATATAAAAATATCTCAGCTGTGTCTCCTAGACATTAATGAGATCATATGGAGACTTTTGCTGAAGTCTCAATAATGTCTCAAAATATGCTCCAGTGTTATTTTAGCATTATTTTAATAAGAATATTTTGAAACAGCTTTTATATTTTTTTTTGTTTTTTTTGCAATAAAAATTATATGATCAATGAGTTATGACAACATATGTTTTATCATAACTTATCAAAATAAGTGAAAACATTTTCTACTTTTTTATGAGTAAAGATTCACTTTTTTTTAAGTCAGTTTAATGTAATTTACGTTAAAATGACTTAAACATCTAAGTTGGTTGTACCTAAAATTTTAAGACAGCAATTTTTTACAGTACACACACACACACACACACACACACACACACACACACACACACACACACACACACACACACACACACACACACACACACACACACACACACACACACACACACACACACACACACACACACACACACACACACACACACACACACACTATAGCTCTGTACACTCAAATGATTTTTTTAAATAATTTGGATTCGTCCATATTTGATCCAAATTTGTGTTGAAACAATCCAGCATTTTTTAAAGTGTACTGTTACTGAATGTCAATATTTGCTCATTTGTGCCTTATATTCCCACAGAAACATCTAAGACAAAGTTTGGATCCAAAATCACAAAAAAAAAAAAAAAAAAAACATTTAACTTGAGTTGTAGCACACTGTAAACCCGTGTAAGTTGGCAAAATTCAAAAAAAATTAGGTAATCAGGAACATAATTTTTTTTAAGTTAAGAAATGTAAAGTTTAAGCAGAACTTGTACATTTTAATTACACTTAATTTTAAATATTTGAGTAAGCTAATACATTTAAACTTAAAATTATCATGTAATATCAACTCAAATATTTTAAGTAGTGGAAACTTTGCTAGCTAATTTAATAAATGCCATTGCTAATTGGTAATACAATGCTTTGGTAGCATTAGCACCCATAGCACTCGCTGAATGAGTACATCTGTTCTCAAAGCAAGTGCATGCTCCACTCATCACCATAATGGTAACGTTTTGCACAAAAAAAACACATTATTTAACACTTAATTTTCCCATTTACTCTCCCTTTCAAGTGTCAAGGCAAAGCATGCTGGGAAATAGAAATCCCAACCCAGTTTCGGTTAAATTTAAGTTAGTCTAAATGAAAAGAAACAAGTTTATAAAACTCAAAACAATGATTCAGATTACTTAAAATGTGTCAGTTTTGTGAACTCAAAAGAAAAAGAAAGCTCTAAATACTCATAACAGTTAATTTGATTGAACTAATGTGTTTAATTTGAGTTGGCTCTACTCAAACCAATTCATTATTTTGAGCAGTTAAAGGGGTGGTAAACCACGATTTCACTTTTCTAACTTTAGCTAGTGTGTAATGTTGCTGTTTGAGCATAAACAACAACTGCAAAGTTACAACGTTCAAAGTTTAAAGCAAAGGGAGATATTTGCTTTTAAAGAAATCAATTTCTAAGAACTACAGCAAACGGCCAGTAGGGACTACAGACATTCCTCCAGGGTCTCTGACATCACCAGCCCCAATATTTACATAAACCCCTCCTCCGAGAATATGAAATAAGGAGGGCGAGGCCATTTTGTATCACCGCAGGGAATAGTTGTTGTGGTATAGTTAGTCGGCTGGAGTGTTGTTGCCAATGCCGACGAAACGCTGTTATTTTCATCCGGATTGCAGGTCCACTTTGTTCAGCCTTCCTAGGGAGGGGGGTGTGTTTAACATACAACATGTTATATGCATGTGTGTATGAGACAGAGGGGAACAGGTCGCATTTGCAGCAGATATATGCTGCCCATCATAAATCAAAGCACGAGACAGACAGGGGTCAGAGGAGAAGACCGGAAAATGTGACATAATGGACACCATTCGTCTGTATTTGCAATACACGAGCCGCGGTTCAGCTGCGTGAGACACACACTGCCAGTGTGAGACGGGCTCCCGCTGCACATCTCACGCAGGAAAGCTTCCACAATCTTCACGAGTTCAATGCAGGACTCGCACAACGGCTTGATTTAAAAACAGAAGCTGTTTACGGGCCACAACCTGTAAGAATGATTTATTTTTCGTCGATGTGTTTTCCTGTAATAGTTTGAATTGTTAATTGTACGTTGTAGCAAGGAAGTACACAGATGACAACGCTGTTCTGCAAACCAGTTTGTTAAATGCTCATTCATACTTAACGTTATCCGACAAACACCTCACGCTACAAACTGTTTAAAATCTCAACAGTGAACTTGGCATTAGTGTAAATGATTCTTTGATTAGAGCTTTTATGTGTTGTTTATCTACAGGCTAAACATGCTTCTGTGTTTGATTTGGATACTATAGTAAAGCCCATGTTTAGAGTTCGTTCTTGCGACAGATATTTGGCTATAATCGTCTAAAAATACTAAAGTGCCATTCAGTAGCGATCACTATAGATCCGCAGTCTTTACTCTTGAGGACTGAACAGGTTCTGCTCGATCATCTTCACTAAAATTGTCCGGGTCTGATTCGGGCTCAAATTGGTATGGTTTTATTGACGCCATTGTACTACCCAAAGCACAGGCTACCGGTAAAGGGAAGGGGCGGGACGTTTCCGACAAACGTGCACTAGGCGGTTAGCCAATCACAACACACTGGGCCAGCTAACCAATCAGAGCCCATTGAGTATTTTTGAGGGACCGGCTTCATACAACCCGAAAACCATCAGACCGTTTTTACAAGGAGGGACAGAGCAGTGTAGAATAAATGTAAAATATATGAAAAATAATGCACTTTTTTAAAAACGAAGCATGAACTCATGTTACAGTGCACCCCACAAACACAATCAAGCCTTCGAAAGAATGTGTTTTACCACCCCTTTAAGGCCTGTTCACACCGGGACGATTTTCGCGTGCATGTATTGCCGACGTTTAACGCCTTGTGACTAAACAAAGGGCACCAATGTGAGTGTGCACCCGCAAAACGCAAAACGGCAGACATAAAAGCGTAATTTTTTTAAAAACACATTGAGTTTGTTTTTTTGTTTTGACGCAGAGCTTTAAAAACTTTCCGACCAATGAGATCTGCGCTTTTGTTCACGTGCCTGGAGCTGCTGAAGTGACAGTAAAACACCCATTGGTGGCGCTCAAGCACAGAACGGTCTTGTCGAGCACACATTGATACGATGAAGAGGAAGTAAGTAGACAAACGCTGCGTCCCAAATCGCATACTATCCGTACTAAATAGTATTCGAAAAAAGAATTAGTATGTCCCAAATCGCAGTATGTTGAAAAGAGTATTCCAAAGATTCCCGGATGGTCTACTATTTCCGAAGTGCAGATCGATGCGCACTCTAACGGCTGATATTGCCCACAACCCATTGCGAGATGGACGAGGATTCGATTAGAACTACAAATGGATAAAAGCGTTAAAAAAACTACAAACATGACGGTTAGGCGAGTCTGACGGTTAAGTAGAGAGGGTTAGATAAAGGGGTTTGAGTGAGCAATTATCAGTATTTAACCTGACAAAAAGATATTTATTCAATGTTAGCCACATTATATTTTACCTGCAGCAGCATTGAGAACTTTTGTAATGATACTTTGGCCATTAACTTTGCAAACACATGAGAGGAGTCTCTGCATTAAAGACCCACGAATGGAAGATCAACGTGCTACTACATTTCTCTCCGATACGGTAGGAAATTAAATTGAATGTGGAGGATTTGAACTGTGACGATGATTGACAGGGCAGTTTAAACGGTGATGGGATGCACGTAACTAAGCAACAGAGTCCGTTAAAGATGACGAAGTAGTCCCAAAGCTTGCATACTCTTCTGCTACACACTCAAAAGTCTTCACAAAAAGAGTACATACTTTTAGGACGTAGTATAAGTAGGCGAATTGGGACGCAGCAAAAGAAGAAGATGAGCTGCTAATGCTGCTTGCCAGCAAGCAAAAAGTGTGTGAATGGTTTTGGCAAGCACGTAAACACTGTCTCTCTTCTTCTTCTGCGTGACAAGCGAGTGTCAGAAGCGTAAAGTGCCGCAGCACTACCGGGAGCGTCATCTACTGAATGTGCCCGTTCACTCGGCGCATCGCCAGTGGAAATCGATTGGGTGTAAACACAAAGACGTGCCGAAAAACATCTCGAAAAAAGCTGGCGATAAGTGCACGTGGTGCACACAGGGTTTACAGTGCACATGTATGAACTTTTACTCTCCAACTAACAACACCAATATAATTGTCTTACCGTAATATGGGCTTGAACAGCATTAGGGTTAAAAAAAAAAAAAAATGATCAGATTATTAAAGTTTCTTCAGCGAGTTTGCACAAATTATAGCAACACTGACAACAACCACAAAAAAAACGTTGCCACATTAATGATGCTCCAAATCAAAATGATTCATTCTGACCAAACACAAGAGCACATCCAAACTGCCCACACAGCACTAAGCGTTTTCACTTCAGAGAAAATTCATGCCTCGCAGCTGAGCGAACTCAGCGAGATGACAGGCTGTCGGGTCACGCCTGATGCCTGCCAACCCCATGCCCAAATGTGCCATTTCCAAATGGTACAAGTGATACCACGGCCTGCTCCTTGGTGCTCCGATAACGGCTGCAGCATCACGACTCCCAAGACCTCCTCCGGCTGTGTGTATGCATGTAGCTCTCCTTCATCATACAGTCATCGAAAAACAGATGGGCACTACGCACTTCATCTGGACCCCGGGGAGCCACAGGCACCCTGATAACACCCCCATGGAGGAGAGCCAGGCCTGGGCTCCGCTCCTCTGAGAAACGGCTGAGCTTGGGCTGAATACGGCATTTGGTTTGTTTGTATTAAAGATTAAGTTCTGCTTTTTCACAGCTTTGGTGAAAAGAGGGGAGATCGCCGAGTGATTAGTCGAAGATTCAATCTCAGAGCTGTCATTAGTCTGATTTTAGAGCCAAAATAAGCATAGACAATAAACCGAGCCACTTGTATTAAACAGGCCTCAAAAGAGCGACGCTCTGCAACTCTATAAATATTTTATCCATTTGCATTTCGTGTGATCCATTCCTGCATTTAATTTGTCTAATCCTGGAGTGTGTTTGTCCGCTGCTTTGTAGTCGCACAGCACACAAATAAATAAAAGTATTTCAGGAACTGTATGTTTCTCTTGCTTCTAGTTCTAATCCGTTGAAGGTTGCGTTAGGTTATCTGCCCTCTTTCTCACAGCGAAGCTTTCCCTCCAAATGCTCCGGTGTGGCATTTTCCTGCTTTCTTACGTGCCGATTGTGCGTGTGTTTTCTGTTTATCTGGTCCAGCGTGTCAGTTTGTTACAGAGGCAAGCTGTTTTGCATTTGCCCTAATACACAGTGCATAAATATTGGATTAAATAAACAAATCCAGGGGCTAAGGGGATGAATGGTATCGGAAAGTGGGCCTCTGGAGCCAGGAGGAACGCTACGGTCGCAGTCTGTCGCAAGCTTGGCACATGAAAAGGAAACGAGGGAGAAAAGAGAAGGAAGAGAGGGAGAGAAATGAAATGGCGGCTAATCCCCCCGTAGCGTTATCTCTCAGGTGTTTTGCAAGCTTTGCCTTGTGGAAACTTTGAAACCAGGCCAAGCTTTCATCTGGAGTCTAGGGTGATAGTCTCTTTCTGGCGACAACCTCAAATAACATTCATGCACTTATAGAAGACCTCATCTTCATAAGAAAACAGTGAAACAATCAGCCTTTACCAGCTCATCAAGAGGCTGTAATCCCTGTCATACATATGCTTCACTCAATGAACATCCGACAGAAATGTTTTGAATATGCAATATTTAAGCAGTAGAACACAAGAGGAGCCTAACTTCATCACTGCGATTGACCACAGGAAAATAGCAAAAGACATTCTCAATATTGAGTCTTTTCTTAAAGGGTACATAACACACACAGTTTCTGCCAGTCTCGTGTTAATCTTGAGTATAGAGTAGTGTTGATCCTACATATCTCCCAAGAGTCTTTAGTTTTATCATATTTATAAAAGACAGATGCTCTGTACCGTTTCTTTCATAAAACAGCCGAGCTCGTGGAGGCATGCAGTGGGCGGAGCTAAAGAGACATGCACTGTAAAATCCAACAGTTGTTCTTACTTAGACTTTTTTAGTACCCTTTGCTTAATGTCCAATAATTTGTTGAACTTACTTAAAACAATTTAGTAATCTGAACTATTTGCATGCTATGCCTTCATTACTTAGAAAACATTACTTGACTGGTTTAAGTACCAATTTGGCAAAGAAAAAGAAAAAAAAAGTTTTTGAGGTGGGGCTTCTTTTAATAGACTTTTCAGTCATTTCCTCCACTTATGGTCACCATTATGGAGATCAGTGTTCCATTTGGTTGGGCATATGGAACTTCATTCATATTATTTTAATTCTCTCTATTGATGCAGTGATGCAACAATACATCACAGTTACCTGATTTCAAAGGAAGGGAAGTAATATATATATATATATATATATATATATATATATATATATATATATATATATATATATATATATATATATATATATATATATATATGTGATAATATATAATAATTGTGACTTAATGATATATAACATATATCATTATTATTTAATGTCAAATAATGATCTTTTCACATTTGATTTTTGTCATAAACTTTTCATTGGGTTGATACAATCCCTCTATATTTGTGACAATACTTGCAATTGACCATGCTTGAGTCACACACAGACTTCAACATTAAGCATCATAACACAACAATGGACACAAGGTTTTTTCTTATTATTCATTTTTATTTTTATTATTAATAATACCTTTACAATTTTATTTGCTGTCGTTATTGGGGTTATATTGACAAAAGACAGATGGTAAAATAAAGCCAAAAATAGTCAAACAAATCAATTAATTTATTCATGCCGCAATGCACTCTGGGAGAACACTTCCTCAGATCACAGATAGAATTAAGTTAAACGGTTTAAGTAAGAACAACTTGATGCAATGAGTTTAAACAATTGAATGAAGTAAACTGAACAAATCTGTTTTTACGGTGTATATGTTTTGGAATTGAATTGAACTAAAACAAAATTGTATGAATATTCCTTTTATTTGATATAACAAATGAAAAAATACAGCAATTTATATAAACGTAAATTTTAAGTTGAACTTAAATATACTATGTGTAATAACCACAAAGTAATTGATATTACACATTATTTTAAGTTAAATTAACTCAATTTTTAAGTTCACATTACTTAATTCTTTTAGGGCAACTAAATTCAACTTATCCGGGTTAACAGTGTGAACACACACACACACACACAATATACATCATGGCATTATCCCTGGATAACTCTCGATTCTCTACACGTTGGTGTTGTTCACATTATATGCACTTACGTGGCGATTGTCAACAAAACACACACATTTGATCATTTTCACTCACCGCCTGCGGTCTCCACTTATGACCGGGAACAAACACACACACTCCGGAAACACAAACTGCATCCACTGTTCCCTTAACGCTGGGTTATTTTGGAAGCTGAACAAGGTGATCTTTGCCTCACACCAGAAACACACTTCTTTTGTTGATTTCGTAGTCTAAAAGAAAACAAATTAAATAATTATTGGTAACGCTTTACAATAAGGTTTAATTTTTTAATATATTAACTATTTTCCTAACTAATGTTAACTAATGAATTGTAAAGTTTGACCAAATTATTGTGGCTATCAACATAACAGCACAAATGCTGTCAGTTTACAGCTTAGTTTGTATTGAACACAAAATATTCTGGAGTGTTCATACTGTCCGCAATTTATAGTCACGAAAAGAGATTTGGGGATTTGAGGCATCATGACTGACAGAGAGCTCAGCGATCCAACAAAGTTCAGCTTCATGCAAATGTCGCAAATGTCAATGTAATACAGCAACTACTATTGGGAGTGTGTATAGTTAAGCTCACATGATCCACCACCTGATACAGTCTGACATTGTTACGTATTGCTGGTGTCTATCGTCGACAACGATAGAAGATCCAAATGCAGTTTATTGGTAGCACAATCCAAAATCGTAGTCCATTAAGGCAAAAGGTCAGAGCCCAGTAAATCAGCCCAATCAAGCAAACTGATCCAGAGGGTGAGACAGGAACAAGAAAACCAGGAACATGGAAAACAGGGGAAACCCTCAATAATGCTGGACAGAGAAGACAAGACAAGACTTTGCCATGAATGACAGGGTAAAATAGGCTAGAGATAGGCAGAGGTAATGAGGTAAATGAGACACAGGTGTAAACAATATAGTGAGTGATAAATGATAAATGATAATAACGGAGTGATAAATCCGGGCAAAGGATTATGGGTAATGTAGTCTTTGAAGGAATGATAGTCCCTGATACCCCTTTTCCACCAAGGTAGTGCTGGTGCTAGTTCAGAGCCAGAGCCTAGTTTCAAATCGTTTCTTTGTGTTTCCACACCCAAAGCCCCAGCTCCGAGCCAGGAAAAGTGGTTCTTAAGTAGCACCAAAACATTGCTGGGCTAGAACAGGGCTAGAAGTAAGAACCGATTACGTCAGGCGCTGGGGGCGGGGTCAACAAGACGAAAACAAACTTGAGATCCGCCATTTTTGAAAAAGCAGCTAATGGAGTAATCTCCGTCTATACAAATTACGGCGAACTGCATGAATGCTTTGGATTCGCTGTGTTTTCGTTGTGTTTTGATGCCGATGTAGGATCGTAAAGCCATGTGAATCAATAGTAACGCAACGTTTGCATCGTTGATGGAAGGCTTGTTCGCAGCGGTGCTGTGCAGCCCGATCACCGTATGACAACGAGTCCAACGAGAGCATATGACTCCTTATGCTTTTGATTCACTCATGCGGTTTTTTATATCATATCGGTCTGCGCAGCAGTGATGCATCTCGAACAAGCCTGGTGTGTGTGTTTCCCGCTGCCTCGCTAGAGTTGCTGAGAAAGATGAGACGTAAACAGTGACGTAAGACCTGGCTCTGTTGTGGCTCTCAGCATGTGGAAAAGCAAATGGTTCTTAGAAGGCTCCTCAGTCGAACCAACTATGAACTGGGACTAGCACTGGCTCTGAACTAGAACCCGGTTCATTCTGGTGGAAAAGGGGTAACAGAGTGCCCTCTCACTGGTGAACCGTGACAGACATAGTCCGGACTGTATTATAAAGTAACTAGCAATTGAATCGCTGTCAATGTGAATGCCTCTTCGCTTAAAATAAAAATATCTTAAGTCACTCTGAATGACTACTGAATATGTGTGGATTTTCCAGCTCACAGTAAATGTCAGCACATCCAGTTGGTGACCTGAGCTCCAGGGCTTCATAAACGCGAGCGGGGTGAGTGATTGTGTTAGAGGGTGGGCTTCTGTGCTGGAATCTGTGGAGTGCCATTGTGCATCAGGTTTAAGAGAGCACTGAAAGAGAGCTGACAGTCTCACCCCAGGATACCCGAACGCCTCTTCCCTCTGAAACGCTGTAATTCTCCACAGAGAGAAAAAGACAGAGCCACTGGCCTGGTTTGTCGGCTTGGATGACCTTTCACTGGGCTCACCACTTCACATTTTCAATGTGAATGATTTTTCTGCTCATTTCTTTCATTTCTTGCATATAATTTTTCTTGTAGTAGAGAGGTGCCTCAGGGGTAAATGTTCGACCCCATGTCATTCCCAGTAACGCCTAGTGAATAAACCTGGTTATTTAAGCAATATCGCACAAGCAAAAGTGCTGTACCGAACATCAGCACAGATGTCACAGCTGTAGTGGAGTGGTTCGACAGCAATTTACGCTGGCCTGCTCAAATCGATGTAATCACTCCATGTTTTCAAGCTCCACCCTGAGTTTTCCCATTTTCTCTCTGGTGAACAAAACCAAAAACTCCTGTCAAGCAAAGTAAGTTCACTCAGTAGCCATATTTGTCTCAGAGCTGCTATTTTAGGCATCCAACTCTTGAATCTTTTGAAACATTTACAAACATGACTATCACAAAAACAAAGTGCTAAAAGTGAGTGCACACAGTAATCATGAAGGGAAAGCTAGTTTAAATAAATGGGTTTTAAGTCTGATTTTAAATTGAGATAACGAATCAGAATTGCGGATGCTGACTGGGAGAGAGTTCCAGAGGCGAGGAGAAGCACGGCTAAAAGCCCTATGACCCATGGTGGTTAAACGAGCAGGGGGTGCATGGAGAAGACCCAATGAAGAAGCGCGAAGAGTTCGAGAAGGGGTGTAGGGCTGTAGGAGAGCTGAAAGGTAGGATGGAGCAAGGTTATGAAGAGATTTGTAGGTGAGGAGAAGAATTTTAAATTCAATCCGGGATTTGATAGGAAGCCAGTGAAGCTGCTGAAGTGATGGAGTAATATGTTGAACAGATGGAGTCCGGGTTATTATACGTGCAGCAGAATTTTGAATAAGTTTATGAAGAGATTTGTGTGGTAAACCAGATTTACAGTATTTACAGTATTCAGAGAATTACAGTAGTCAATACGAGAGGTGATAAGCGAATGAACAAGAATAGCAGAACTACGCGGAGTGAGAGATGGACGGAGGCGAGCAAAATTACGGAGAAGAAAAGAACAAGACCTGGTTACGTTATTAATGTGTGCTTCAAATGAAAGGGTACTGTCAAAGATGACCCCCAAGTTCCTAACCTGAAGGGAAGGAAAAACGGAGGAAACGTCAATGGATAAAGAAAAATTGCTGGACATGGACAGAATAGAATTAGTGCCAATGAGGAGTACAGTTTTACTGCCATTCAGTTTGAGAAAGTTGGCAATCAGGGTGTGTGGATACGTAAAGCTGTGTATCATCAGCATAACAGTGGAATTTAAGACCAAATTTGGAGAAAATATTACCAAGCGGGAGGAGATAAATTAGGAACAATAGGGGACCTAGGACAGAACCTTGGGGGACACCACAACTAACAGAAGAAGGTTGGGATTGAAAATTATTTAGTTGTACAAACTGTGTTCGGTTTGAAAGGTAAGACGTAAACCAGGCATAAGGAATACCATTGATACCAATAGCAGATAAATGGTTCAACAGAACATTGTGTGAAATGGTATCAAAGGCAGCACTTAAGTCCAGCAAAACAAGAATAGATAAAGACCCGCCATCAGCAGCAATTAACAGATTGTTAGTTACTCTCAGTAAGGCGGTTTCTGTACTATGCTTAGGACGAAACACTGACTGTAAGGGACAGAAATTATCTAAGAATTATCTCTTATAATGCGAGTTATAAGAGAAGAAAGAAAAGGAGAACAGTCCTTTACCAAATTAGTTGGTATAGGATCAAGTGAACATGTGAAAGATTTAGATTTATGAATAAGAATGGAAATATCTTGTTCAGATGGCAAGATAAAAGAAGAAAGAAAAGTAAGAGAAGAATCAATTGTGACACTGTATGGTGAATGGGTAGTCAAAGAGGCCAACTGTTGATGTATGGCGGTTATTTTGTCATTAAAAAAGGACATAAATCTTTCACATTGAGCAGTGCAGTACAGATGTGCAGGAAGTGTGTCAGGTGGTTTCAAAATACGATTTCCAGTGGAGAACAAGGCTTTAGTGTTACTATCTCCAGACTCAATTATATGTGAATAAAAGTCATTTTTTTGCAGCAGAAAGAGCATCTTTATAGAGGTGAAGATGTTCACATTACAACTCTCTGTGTACCATAAGTCCAGTTCGTTTATAAAGACGTTCCAGGCGCCGGCCTCTAGTTTTGAGCTGGCGAAGTTCAGGAGTAAACCAAGGCGCAGAGTGAGTGAAGGATACAGTCCGCATTTTAAGAGGTGCAAGAGTATCAAGAAGCTGCTGTAATTCAGCGTTATAAAAAGAGACCAAATCGTCAGGAGAAGTGAGATGGTCACTGAGTGGAAGATCAGTGATTTCAGCAGACAAGACTGATGGGTTGATATTTTTTTATATTCCGAAATGTCATCAAGCGTTGTTTTTTGGATTTGGAGAGTGTAACCTTTACATTAAGAGAAAGCATTTTAGGGTCAGATATAGGCATTGGAACTGCAGTACAGTCCAGTGGTGTAATGCCTGAACAGCAAACGAGGTCCAGAGTATGGCCTTTAGAGTGGGTGGGAAAATCCACATATTGCTGAGGACCAAAACTGTCAAGGCAGGATTTTTAGCATGACATTTGTTTTGATAATTTTGACCCATACAATGTATTGTTGGCTATTGCCACTTACAGATTACATACACAGAGAATATGTTTTCGAGTTGACTTACATTATTTAAAGCCTGACATTTCAATGTTTCTTTAAACATATGTCTTGTGTGTGTGGCAAGTACTTGTTATGTTACAGTTCATTTTCAGAGGCATTTCTACGGTGGCCCAGTATTGCACAACACAACGCAATATAAAAAGCAAACATAAGTTCACAACACAACGAAAAAGCCACAACACAACGAAACCAAGCCACAACACAAATAAATCAAGCCACAACACAACGTAAAAAGCCAGAACACAACGAAATCAAGCCACAACACAAACTAAATCAAGCCATAACACAACGAAATCAATCCATCTGTCAGCATTAGACGAGCTACAAATCCGGACTTGAACCGGGCCTTGTTTATAAAACGATCGCCGCCGAAATGTACGGTGGCCCAGTAGTGCACAACACAACGCAATATAAAAAGCAAACATAAGTTCACAACACAACGAAATGAAGTCACAACACAACGGGAATGCTCCCAACCACTCGGGGGATAAAGTTTCCACTGTTCTATAGAATCAGCAATCTTACAAAGATATCAATACCACAATTAGTTTTAACCATTAGCTAACCATTGTTTATCGACATGAAATATGAATTCAAAATCTCCTACATGCATTATAGCTGCATATTTATGCTCGATAATGCTTTGACCCGATACCATGGCGCTAAGGGAACGTCTGCCAATTCCACCAAGTGGTTGAAACGTATAATTTGTATAAATTAAAATTACTTTTAACATTTAAATACAGTCATGTTAAAATTCCACAGCTTGAGTAATGCACAACACAACATTGGAATTTGAACATTTAAAAAAAAGTTAATTTAATTCATACAAATTCTTTCAACTTGGTGGAATTGGCAGACATTCCCTTAGCGCCATGGCAGCGGGTCAAAATGTTCTCGAATATAAATATGCAGCCATAATGCATGTAGGTGATTTTGAATTGATATTTCACATCGATATACAATTTCACACTTAAAACTGATCATAGTGTTTAAATATTTGTAAGACTGGCGAATCTATAGAACAATGGCAAGGAAAACTAACTTTACCACGCTCCGAGAGTCACCTAGTGGTCGGGAGCCTTTCCATTGTGTTGTGGCTTTTCTGTTGTGTTGTGACTTTTTCGTTGTGTTGTGGCTTTCCCGTTGTGTTGTGGCTTTTCCATTGTGTTATGGCTTGATTCCGTTGTGTTGTGGCTTTATTTCGTTGTGTTGTGGCTTGATTTCGTTGTGTTGTGGCTTGATTCTGTTATGTTGTGGCTTTATTTCGTTGTGTTGTGGCTTTTTCGTTGTGTTGTGGCTTGATTCCGTGATGTTGTGGCTTCATTTTGTTATTTTGTGGCTTCATTTTGTTGTGTTGTGGCTTGATTTCATTGTGTTGTGGCTTTTTCGTTGTGTTGTGGCTTTTCCATTGTGTTGTGGCTTTTTCGTTGTGTTGTGACTTTTCCATTGTGTTGTGGCTTGATTCCGTTGTGTTGTGGCTTTATTTCGTTGTGTTGTGGCTTGATTTTGTTGTGTTGTGGCTTGATTTTGTTGTGTTGTGGCTTTATTTCGTTGTGTTGTGGCTTGATTTCGTTGTGTTGTGGCTTGATTTCGTTGTGTTGTGGCTTGATTCTGTTATGTTGTGGTTTTATTTCGTTGTGTTGTGGCTTTTTCATTTTGTTGTGTTTTTTTCGTTGTGTTGTGGCTTGATTCCGTTATGTTGTGGCTTGATTTCGTTGTGTTGTGGCTTGATTTCGTTGTGTTGAGGCTTTTTCGTTGTGTTGAGGCTTTTTCGTTGTGTTGTGGCTTTTCCATTGTGTTTTGGCTTGATTTCATTGTGTTGTGGCTTTTTCGTTGTGTTGTGGCTTTTTCGTTGTGTTGTGGCTTGATTCCGTTATGTTGTGGCTTGATTTCGTTGTGTTTTGGCTTGATTTCGTTGTGTTGTGGCTTTTTCATTGTGTTGTGGCTTTATTTAGTTGTGTTGTGGCTTGATTTCGTTGTGTTGTGGCTTGATTTCGTTGTGTTGTGGCTTTTTGTGTTGTGGCTTAATTTCGTTGTGTTGTGGCTTGATTTCGTTGTGTTGTGGCTTTTTCATTGTGTTGTGGCTTGATTTCGTTGTGTTGTGGCTTGATTTCGTTGTGTTGTGGCTTTTTCATTGTGTTGTGGCTTGATTTCGTTGTGTTGTGGCTTGATTTCGTTGTGTTGAGGCTTTTTCATTGTGTTGTGGCTTTTTCGTTGTGTTGTGGCTTGATTTCTTTGTGTTGTGAACTTATGTATGCTTTTTAAATTTCGTTATGTTGTGCACTACTGGGCCACCGTACATTTCAGAATTGCCCTCACTGCGAGAGAGACGTGCATCATGTTAGTTATCTTTACTTTGCAAAAAGCAGAACATTTTGTTTTTATTGTTAACAGTTTTGAACAATGCAAGAATGAGGCAAAACCTGGAACTTCTAAACCACAATACTCACATACTCTAGTTTGAAATGCTAAACACAAAGGGCCAGATTAACTGAACAGGGCAAATTAGTGTGAGAGCCCAATTCCACAACAACAACAAAAAAAAAACGCAGATGGGAGTGGAAGTTTTCTGTATGGTGATGGCGAGCAAATGAAAGAACACCGGATCATTTCCATAGTGGCCAACACAATCGACCAAGAGCAGCGCGTCTTTTTTGGGGCAGTAAATAATAGTGCAAATACCAGTACATTGACGAGTGCAGACCATAGTAAATCACCATGCATGATTCATTTAAATACTCTCCTAGGAGAAACTCCAACAAATGCATATGCAATAAGGTCAGCAGCAAAAATAACCCTGTCCATGCCTATTCAGCACTAATTTTTCACTGCGTGTCTTTAGTAAATCCAGACAGTAATATTTGGGGGGTTTGCGCTGGAGCAAGCTGTTAGTAAATCTGGCCCAAAGTGTTTATGCAAACAGTAAGGAGTGATTGTAGCATAATTTACATTGCAATACTGTTGTAATTATAACCTTTCAAACTATTTTAATTATAACCTTTTTTTCTATTTTTCTACCTTAACTTATGCCTGGTTCTTTCCAAGAATACGTTTAGGATTGGGTTGCATGAAAAAATTAGGTCTGGCAATAAAAACTAGACCAGGAAGCCTGAGGTCTTGGAACTATCCCAAACAGCTGGCTATCAGGTGTCCTTCATGTTTAACAGTGGACTAGGACAGTATCAAGTGGCAGCCCCTGGTTTGAAGACGGTGTTTTATTAGATCTGTGCGTTGAGGCGTCTCCAGCTGCCCGTGTTGAACAGCTCCTGAGGGGCCTTAGAGGTTAAAACCCCCCTTGATTAATCACACAAACGTCTCTCTCTACATGCAACATTGGTCATCGTGTTCCATATTTTCAAATGGTAATGGGGTAATCGTTTAAGGCGCAGCACAGGGAGCCATCAGTTACGAGAGCTACACGAGTAATGGCTGAAACCGTGGAGAGACACAGATCATAGTGTGTGTTTCAACCACAAGTACGATTCAGGTGGCTTCGTTTTTAGGGTGTATAAATATCAAAGTGTTTGAAGGGGTTGGTGATGCGTATTTGATGACTCTGTGTGGAGCGTTGAGGGGAAAAGCCCTTTCTTATGGTAGAGGGATGTCCTCTCTCTCAGGTACCATTAGCCAACACTGCTCACCATCTGCTCGAGCTCGTTCAGATGCCGTGCAGCGACGCTTTCCCAGGTAAGCGCTAAGTCACTCTGACACCATACAGCTCTCGCATTAGATCACAGAAAGTGAAAAAGAACTGGCAGCACGCCCCTGTTAGCTAACTTCTGTAGTTACTCGTCTACCTGCGGCCCCCAGTGAATTATGGGAAGCCTGTCAGGCCAAATTAGATTCTCCATTTCAGCGGGCGTAATTTATTGGACAAATACCTCAGCCCTCAACCAATCACAGAACACCTGATACATACAAACATCCAAGATGTGCCAGAGAAAGTAGGATGAGGAGGAGGACCACTTAGAAAAGTGAATGCAGGAATGGAAGTCTTTGGAAGGGATTTGCTTGTGCTAACCGTCACACCATCAAGTTTCTTGTCACACTTTTGAATCGCTCATCAAACATCGCCAATTTGATTTATGTTCAAGATTCATAAGGCCATGAGAAATCAACCCATGAATCAGACCGCAGGGTTGCATTGCAAAAATCATGCCTGCGAGGCAAAGCATCTGCAATTTCTAATCCCTAACCCTCTTTTGGGAGGACCAGAGTCTCCTCAGGGCCTGGTGAATAACATCCAAGTTTATCAGGGAGAGAGAGATTCGATTCAGAGGCCGAGGAGAAGCAAACATGGGCAGTGTGGAAGAGATTACATCAGGGCAGAGAAAGGAGATAAGTCCTGCAAGAGAAGCCAGATAAGAGTGATTGGATGGGTCTGGGAGAGGCAGAGGGGTCATGTGTGTTTGTGGATGGGATGGGACGCTTAGCGTAAGGCGATGATAGTTGAGCCCAGGAAAAGGTGCATATCTGTGTATACTTTAATTAAAACATCCTGATAACGTATCAGAAAAAAGATATCAACCATGCAGGTTACACTTTATTTTGCTATTCTACTTTAGACATTCTACTAACTATTAGTAACTTTGCAACTCCGTCAACTAACTCTCATTAGAGTATTAGTACACTGTTAGGGTTCGGTTCAGGTCACTAGGATAAGTTGTACAGATGTTAAAGCTACACTGTGTAACTTTTTTAGTTTATTCTTAGCTAAAAACACTTAGTTCTTTCAAAAATATATGTGCTCATTAATGTATATTTACTTCTTTCAAGTAATAAAGTATTCTCGTAAGTTTATAATATGCCATTGAAAATACATACGGGTAAGGGGTTCGAATGGGGGTCGCCCGTAAATTCAAGCTTCGCCTTTGGCGTTTTAACACTCGATGGCACCGTGTCAAATGTGAAGAGGGGGATTGCTTGAGACTGCTATATGAAAACCTGAAAGCTTTTTTGAAAGTCTGTTGCTGATGGAGGATCACTCTTATTCTCGAGGATATGTAACAGAGTCGCCAAGGAAGCGAAAAAGAGAATTAAGACGGCAACACAACAGGCAAATCAACACTAATGGATGAGGTCGAACTGGAAGCCATGTTAATCTTGGACTAAATCGGCCACCGTAGGAGTTAAAACTAAAATCGGAATTGGGAGGAACAGAAACTAATATTTACTGGATGGTCATATACCTTTTCACCGCTAGATGGGGGAAAATATCACACAGTGTAGCTTTAAGCAGACAGTCCACTAATACTCGAATGACTGCTAGTTGACATGTAGTTTCAAAGTTGCCTAAAGTGGACTATGGACTATTTGGTTCGCTATGTGTAAGCCATCCGCCATATTGGAACAGTCAAAGTCATATTGGAAAGTCACAGCTCTCGGGGTCCCCCTACAGTTGGGAAACAGTATTGTCCTCTACTACTGTCGTAAACTCTGTCATCCTGCATCAGGGGATGCATCGCACGTGCATTTGTTGACATGACGCATGTGCGAGAATATGACGTAGCGCCGGCGTTCAGGAATCCATGAAATGCACACTTTAGTCCCATTTTGAGCACTACGCCGAGATCTAAAGCACGATCAATGTAGAATTAGAAGTAATGACGTTTTTAGTGCCTTTTATGGGTCTTGTGAGTGTAAATGTACTGAATCCCTATGGAGGGCTTGCTGAGGCCTTTCTCAGCCATCAGCTTTCAACAAAAATATCTTCATTTGTGTTCTGACGATGAACGGAGGTCTTACGGGTGTCGAACGACATGAGGGTGAGTAATTAATGACAGAATTTTCATTTTTGGGTGAACTAACCCTTTAAGGAAGTGGGGGTGATGGTGGAAGTGATGTATATGCCGTAAAGCAGTCGAATTTTGTAGTTCTTTTTTTTCTCGGGTTACTACCCGAAACCCGAAGTTTAAAAGTACGATTAAAAACGATACATACCCCGTCAGGCTATGGCAGACGTGCCATTCAACCTATTGTAAGTCGATGCATCATCACAAGAGTCTTGAAAATATATTATGAAGGTTGAAAAGTTACCTAGTGCTGCTTTAATACATATAAAAACACAAACACATTCTCACCTCATTTCTTTGGGAAAATACAATCAGAGCCCGTGCAATGTTGTGGCATCTTGGAAAAATCATTGTTTATTACTGTGATTGACGACAGCATGTCAAATTATGACCTTTCCAAGATGGCGGATGCGCTGACATTTCTGGAGCGTATGCATAGAACCAATCAGAACACCTTAGCATCTTATTGGTGAGTTTGCATGCACCACATTTTCTTTTCTAAAATGTAGTAGTTTGACTGTAAAGTAGTATCATGTGGAACACTATAAAAAAGGTCTTACAACATTTCATTTGTACATAGAGTCTGGCCACTCTCCATTGACAAGCATTTACTTCCTTGAAGGCGGGTACTCTGTTGAAGTTTAAAACTATTGGATCTGCCAAGAGTCACTCTGGATCTGCCATAACCAATCGCTAACGTTTGCTGTTCGCCTTTGATTCTCACATTAACTGTGCAAACCACCTGTCAGTGATAAAACCTTGTGCATTCGGATTGTGATTTATTCACGTTGGAGAGGAGAGTTTTGTGATCGGAACGCGCTGCTCTCGTGGTGCAATTATAACATGATTGTATGCTGTAAATAAAATGTCATATGCTTGGCATGATAAGAATAAATGCTGCCATAAATAACAGCCCAATTCAAATGTTTACGTGCTTTTCTTCTTTTATTTTTTGAGCGGTGATGAAATATTTTGCTCTTGTAAACACTTGCCAGCATTTAAAGAAATACAAGTCTAGAAATGCATCCAAATTACAGCGCACGCAACCGCACGGTGCTCTGCGGGGGTCAAAAAAGGATATAAACAGTGAATTTTGAAGTGATATATTCTTGAAAACTCAGAAATGTGGATTCGGAGAGCGATTACATTACCACACAAAAGCAGTCGGTTATTCAGCCTGGGTTTTTCTCGCGGGTGGTGGGAGACGGACGGCTTCAGCCAAGAAAAAGGCTGAATTCTTTACCCGGACCACAACATCATGGCCACCAACAAAACTCAGCAGTGATTGTTCTTGCTCCGTGTCCGTGTAAGGTAAGAAGGAGGCGGGAACCGGCGAACGTTTAACAACTTTTAATCAAATAATAAACACAAAATGAAAGTAAAAGCGGCAGCCCCTCACGGACGACTGCCACGCACATACATAACAAAACGTAAACAAAACACAACTTAAAATCCAGGCCTGGTCCTCTCTCGTCCTTCACCGGTGTCGCTCGTCCTTATATGCCTCCGTGCTCCCTCATGAGAGGACTCGAGACCGGTGTGTCTCATTCTCAATCACGCACACCGATCTCGCTCGCTCGTCCACCTCGCCACACTTCTACTTTAACTTCTGGACATTCGTCAGCGGTGCCAGTGCCTCACACTCGCATCTTTCACCTCAACTCAAACTAGCGCACGACATCAACGCCTCTCAGCCACTCCCTCTGTTCGCTGATTGGACCGGTAAAAAATTGTTTGGGAGAAAACCTAAGCATATACAGCAGTACCAGACGTAGTACTGAAGGAAAATGAAAAATGAGCGGAAGTACGTAGGAGGGCGGAGCCAGACTAAGAGTATGGAACCATTTAACTGAGAATTTGTGCTGTATAATGTGCAAAGGAAAACATTATAGGTGCTTTATTCAAATAAGAACAGGCCAAAGTCACACATCTAAAAGCCTTTCATAAATGCTTCAAGAACACCATCATTGCATTGAAACATCTCAGCTAAAAAAAAAGGATAACTCAACTCTTGCACACAGAAGTCAGTGAGTTTATCAGTCAAGGCAGCACCGCGGTTCTGATATTCTGGTAACACAACCAGGTACAGATATTGCGTTTGAAAATATTGCGAAACTCCCGAAGCAGAAGCATCCCTCTGGATTTTTCCCATCTCCCCTCATGCACTCCCTCATTCTCTTGTTCTCCATGGTTATTGCCCTATTTTTCCCTTTCACGATCTGCCTGTGGCAGTGTTTGTGCAGCGGTGGTGAATGTCAGCCTGTTGCTCTTGTCATCTGTCACCAGTGCTGTGCTCCTCATCACTCTCTCCTGACTCGGGTTCGGTCCAGCGCTCTGCTGACCATAGAGGCAGGCCAGTCTCTTCTTCCTAAAAATAAATCAGCTGTAATTCTGGTGGGTTTGGTTGTAGAGCATGAGAATGAGAATGATGAGCAAGGATTACCTTGAAAAGTCCTTTGACATCTTCAAAATGTATTCTGCTTGTGCATTTGACATGTATCCAAATTACAGTAAAAGAAAGTAAAAAACCTCCAATAATTTCAGAAGATATCTTGTTAATGTCATTACTAGTGTGTTTAATTAACATATTCTATATTGCCAAAGGTTTTAGGATGCCTGCCGTTACATGCACATGAACTTTAATGACATCCCATTATTAATTGTTTAATATGGAGTCGGCCCACCCTTTGCAGCTCTAACAGCTTCAGCTCTTCTGGGAAGGCTTTCCTCAAGGTTTAGGAGTGTGTTTATGGGGATTCTTCTGGAAGCGCATTTGTGAGGTCAGGCACTGATGTTGGACGAGAAGGCCTGGCTCTCAGTCTCCGCTCTAATTCATCCCAAAGGTGTTCTATCGGGTTGAGGTCAGGACTCTGTGCAGGCCAGTCCAGTTCCTCCACACCAAACTCGCTCATCCATGTCTTTATGGAGTGATACTTTGTGCACTGGTCAGTCATGCTGGGACAGGAAGGGGCTGTCCCCAAACTGTTCCCACAAAGTTGGGAGCATGAAACTGTCCAAAATGTCTTGGTATGCTGAAGCATTAAGAGTTCCTTTCACTGGAACTAAGGGGCCAAGCCGAACCCCTGAAAAACAATGCCACACCATAATCCCCACCACCACCAAACTTTACACTTGGCACAATGCAGTCAGGCAAGTCCCGTTCTCCTGGCAACCGCCAAACCCAGACTCGTCCATGGGATTGTCAGTGATTGGTCACTCCAGAGAACACGTCTCCACTGCTCTAGAGTCCAGTGGCGGCACGCTTTACCCCACTGCATCCGACGCTTTGCATTGCACTTGGTGATGTAAGGCTTGGATGAGCTGCTCGGCCATGCAAACCCATTCCATTAAGCTCTACACACTGATCTTGAGCTCATCTGAAGGCCACAGAAGTTTGACTCTGCAGAAAGTTGGTGACTTCTGCGCACTGTGACCCTCAGCATACACTGACCCCGCTCTGTGATTTCACTTCGTGGCTGAGTTGCTGTTGTTCCCAATTGCTTCCACTTTGTAATAATCCCACTAACAGTTGAGTGTGGAATATTTAGTAGTGAGGAAATTTCCCGAATGGATTTATTGCACAGGTGGCCACCGATCACGGCCCCACGCTTGAGTTCTCTGAGCTCCTGAGAGCGGCACATTCTCTCACTAATGTGTGTAGAAGCGTCTGCACACCTAGTGCTTGATTTATACACCTGTGGCCATGGAAATGATTGAACACCTGAATTCAATGATTTGAAGGGATGACCCAATACGTTTGGCAATATAGTGTATAATAATCAGATACTAATCAGATAAATAGACGCAATTTTAGTCAGAGTAAAAAAGACTAAAATGAACCGATATGGCATGATGAAAAATGTGCTAAAATTAAAAATATATTTTAAAAAGGCAAGAAAAAGACTAAAAACCTTTAAAAATGAACAATACCTAGGTAGGAACTTTTTAGCAACGCCCTAGCAACCACCCACGACACCCTAGCAACCACATAGCAACGTACTTTCAGCCACTCAGAACACCATAGCATCTTATTGATGAGTTTGCATGCATCAGATTTTCTCCTATGGAAAAAAACGCAAAGACTCAAAACATTGCAGAAGATGTCTTGTTAAACTCAAATTCTTCTGAGATCAAATCATCTGAAATCCACACAATTCATACAATGAAAGTCATTTAGATACTATAGAGAGACATTTAGATACAATAAAAAATGATATTTCAAAACATCGCTCACAAAACTTTTGTGTTCTCCCAAAAACTTTGCGTTCACTTGCAAAAGCACAAAAAATCTCATATTATGTATTTTTTTCCACCCATCACTCTCTCTTTTATACCTTCACTGTGTTCATTTAGGCCCTCCATATAGGCTCCAGTGTTGTCTTGGACCCCATTGACATTCATTGCATGACAAAACACAGTTGAACCATTCTTTAAAATCTTTTTTTTTTGGTGACCGAAATTTGGGGAAACTCTTCCTGAGCTACTGAACTGTGAAAGACAAACATTTGAGCAAGAAATTGACCTCTGGTTTGAGTTGCGCTTTAAAGCTTATTTGTGAAACTGATTACTAGTCACCACTTCTCAGAGCCACACCTCTCACTTTCACAAACTCAAGATGCATGCAAAGCAACAGCAAGCTATTCTTCCAGAATTACAAACACAAACTCAGTCTCAGTGCGCTGTGAGAAGACCCGCTGTGAGGAAGTTCAAACCCGTGGCAAACAGCACGAAATGACAAACTGATCTATGCGACACTTCTTCCTTCTCACAGCCACCATGGGATGAAGAGGCAGAGAGAGGAACAACAGTCAAGTGGCGAACAAAGAACGAGACACAGCTGCCAGTTGACAAATCCCATAAAAAAGCCTTCTGAAAATACACTGAGAAATCAAACACGCATTTAGTGCTACAAAGATGCTCCCCAGTCGTTCTCAAACTGCCCAAATCAGCACCGCAGATGTGTCTCTGTGAGCGAAGACTGACGGGCCTACTGTAAGACGCCCTGAGGGATGATTCACTGAACTGCACCCACATATGGCACCATTTAATAGTGCAATTTCCAGGCTATATCAATTGCAAAAAACGTGATTTAGCTGCCCCATGTTTTATATGCAAGCCATGATTTCCCCCCATTACAAGAAAATTGAACATATACTCGAGTACCATTGTGCACATGCAGTATTGTAGTGTTGATTGCATTCACAATTCAACAATTCAGTGACAGGATTGCATAAATCGCAACCCTCAAAGAAAATAAGACAGGTCATTTAAAAATTAGTTTGACCTTCTTAAGCTGAGGTCAAGCACCTTCTTTCACTGCCCATTTGAGATAAAGCTTTTATTTCTTCAAACGATAACCCAAAAGGGGGAATTCTGTTATTTACTCATCCACATGTCATACCAAACCTTATAAACCTATATGTGAGATGGTGGTCCAGTGGGTTAAACCATGGAACTGGTATGCAGAAGGTTGCTGGTTCAATCCCAGCGGTCACCACAAGTGTGTCCTTGCCAAATGCATAAATGTAAATGTATAAAGATTAGTCTGTTTGTTTGATGAAAGTCAGTTGGGTCCAATGTTGGTTTGTATGGAAGCTTGTTTTCACCACAGACTAAACCGTTTTAAAAGATAATTGTGACTTTTTATCTCTCAATTGACCTATCGGTAAGCCCCTCCCATTGAACGCAGATGAGCCAATGGCAGTTGAGTATCAGTTGCGCTGGGACCGGAACTCACACATCTTTAGGTTTCAGCGCCATAGAGAAACGTTGGAAAATCCGAAGCTCTCAATGGTTTGATAGTGTTTATGCTACAAAAATGGTAAAACGTCATGCCTGTGGTACTGTAACACTGATCCCGTTATCCTGATCTGGTTGTCATACTCTCATTAAGTTACTATTAAAGTTAGTAAGTCCCTGCTAACGTACAACCCGAAATAACTAACTGTAAACATAGTCGGTTTTGTCGTTAACGTAAACATGGCATTTGCCAGTCAGGCAAATGCCATGTTTACGTTAACGACAAAACCGACTATGTTTACTATGAAACTCAACAAGACAGGCATTTTGATATAATTTTGTGTAAATATTTGCGTGCTGTGAGACGGGTGGCCATGCTTATGTGTGTTGTTGCAGCGCTTCTCGAGTAGCAAACTGAGAGCTATGCACTTGAATATTTAAATTGGCAAGGCTTAATGTGCAAATGATCAACTTTGGTGAAGATGCAGCATTGGCCCGAGTGTCTTTCACGTTGGCACTGGACTATCGGGCAATTCTTATTGTTGACCGTAATGACAAATCATTTTTGTCATTCATTCAGGGGGGGCGGGGGGGTTGTTTTGGGAAGGCGGGCCACCCCCCTAAAACAATGGTAGGGGACTTTTGGTAGTGTGAACAAAAAAACTTCAAACAAAAGGTATTTTCTGTGTTCCATAGAAGAAAGTAATGCAGGTTTGGAACGACACAAGTGTGGGTAAACTTTTGGGTAAACTCTCTTTAAGTAAAAACACTTTTTTAGGAGTTGCGCCAACAAAGCAGAATCTCTGACAGTAAGTGTGTGAGACTCAGAGTGGCAGATTGTGTTCAGAGATGGAAAAATGCGAAACGGATGAGCCATCCAAACTCACGACACTTTAAAGTCATCTGATAAATGCGGATCATTGGAAACAGATTGCCACAAGCAGCACACAGTCTGTGGGACCACGACGTCTCATATGGGGTTGGAAGATTGGCGTGGTGGTGTTTCCCATCCAGAAAGTTGGACTGATAGAGAAATCGAGGGAGGAAAAGAGAGGCAATGATGGGCATGCGAGAATGCAGGTTTGGTCAGGCCACAGTCACAACCACAATAAAGTGTCTTCCGTCATTGAGCGTTCCTATGATCTGACATTTCCAGGCATAGATAATAAAAGACAGGCTGTGAGGAGTTAAAATGGAGGGATGAGCGAGGACAGACATCCTTTAAATGGTACAGCATGGACGGAAGAAAGAAAGCCAGACAGGATAGTGTGTATTCTATTAGAAACACATGAATTACAGTTCAATAGTTTAATTTGCAAAAGCACTTTATCTCTGTTCACGCTTAGGTCCTTATTCTGGATAAGCCTATATATAAAAAAAATAATATTTCGATTATTTCGATAGTCCACTTTAAACATTCTACTAACTATAAGTAACTTTGCAACTACATGTCAACTAACTGTCATTAGAGTATTAGTTGACTGTCAGTAGACTGGTAGGTTATGGTTAGGTGTTAGGGTTCGGGTTCGGGTTAGTAGAATAAGATGAATTGTAGTTGCCAAGTTACTTATAGTCAGTAGAATGTCTGTTGGGGGACCAACATAATAAAGTTTTAGTAAATATTAATCAGACAGTCTACAAATACTCTAATGACAATTAGTTGACATGTAGATGCAAAGTTACTAGTTAGTAGAATGTCTAAAGTGGACTATCAAAATAAAGTGTTACCAAATATTTTTTATACTGGAATAGCTATGGAGATTTAAATGTTTGCTACCGAGTATTCTGCACAGTAACGCTCAAAATAATGAATTGGTTTGAGTAGAGCCAACTCAAATTAAACACATTAGTTCAATCAAATGAACTGTTATGAGTATTCAGGACTTTCTTTTTCTTTTGAGTTCTCAAAACTGACACGTGTTAAGTAATCTGAGTTCTTTCATTGTTTTGAGTTTCATGAACTTGTTTCTTTTCATTTAGACTAACTTTAATTTAACCAAAATTGGGCTGGGATTTCTATTTCCCAGCATGCTTTGCCATGACACTCAAAAGAGACAGTAAAAAACAAAATTAAGTGCTACATTTATGCATTTGGCAGACGCTTTTATCCAAAGCGACTTACAGTGCCCTTATTACAGGGACAATCCCCCTGGAGCAACATGGAGTAAAGTGCCTTGCTCAAGGACACACTGGTGGTGACCGCTGGGATCGAACCAGCAACCTTCTGCATATCAGTTCAGTGGTTTAACCCACTGGACCACCACCTCTCCATAGTGCTATATTATGTTTTTTGTGTGTGCAAGATTAGTGTTAAGTGGGATATTGAGTTGTGTTTAATGTTTAGCTATGCTAGTTTATAAGAGTTTCTGCTATGTTGTTTTTTGTGTAGCGTTTCCATCGTGTGACGAGTGGAGCATGAGCTAAGTTTGAGAACAGATACACTCTCTAAAAAAACAAAACAAAAAGAGTACAAAATTGTACCTTTTAAGGTACAAGTGGCCGTCACTGGGGTGGTACCATAGACTGAAAAAAAATATGGACGTTGTGTGCGTGACGTCACCCATAGGATTCTGAAGAGCAGTTTTGAAGCGTAAAGTAGGGTCGAGCTGGCCGTCGCCATCTTGTCATCATGCGTCACTACCGGATAACAGAAAATGGGCAAAGAGGCGGCAATGTGGGTGGAGCTGAGGTGACGTGATGACTAACAGACAGCAGACAAACGGCAATCCACCTGTCACTCAAAGTGGCCACGCCCTTAATTATGCAGAACTTTAATGCTTTATATAATGTAAACGAATGAGTTATAAATAAATTCACCCCCTCACAGTCGTCATGAAGGGCAAAATTAGCCGTATAGACCAAAACCACAGTTTGTCCCAGACTGTAAACATGTGTTCTTCTGCTGTAAAGTTGGGCATTTTAACATGAGCTCAATGAGATTCTGCTCCCTTCTCTAGCGGCCAGTCCATAAATTGCAGTTTAAGTCACTTTCGTATTGGCTTCAAGAGAAACTGCGGGAGGTTGCCGCTTGGGTGGTACCCTTAAGGGTACATGTTTTTACCTCTAAGTAGAGGAAAACAATGGTATAATTGTACCCTAAGGACACTTATCCATCTTGTTCCCCAAAGAACGATGTACTTCCACTGTACCTTTATTTTCTGAGAGTGTATATGTTAAATGTATTATATTTCTGTACTCATTCAGCAAGTGCTATGCTATGCTAATGCTATCAAAGATTTGTGATTGTGAAGTTTTACCAACCCTATTCGGGGTTTACAAACTAAATCTCATGTATGTCCTTAACAACAGTAAAACACACAATGCTTTTGTTGATATTGATTGATGTTTATTTGTTTGGAGAAGTTATTGCAACAAAATATATTATTCAGTGTCTTGAATTTTCAACAGCTTATGTTACATTACTCTGGGCATGCACAGAAATAAATATTCTATTACACAGAATATTCCAAAAAAAAGGCCTTTTACATATAGACGGTTTCAACGGCAACAACATAAACAAACGTTACTGCACATGCGCGCTTTTGTGGCCCAAACCTAACTTCCGGTATACATCCGCAAAGAATCAACAACAACAGAGGCTGCGTTATCTTTCTTATGCACTATCATCTTTCATTTTAATTGGGCAGCATTATCTTAATTTACATGTTTTTATTGTTTCGGCATGTTTATTATAAATAATCTCCCATTTCTGTTTGCAATATAGAGTGGGGGAAACGCCCCCCTTAAAGGGTTAGTTCACCCAAAAATGTAAATTCATACATTAATTACTCACCCTCATGTCGACCCCAACCCGTAAGACCGTAGAGAAGAAGAAAAATATCTTAAGTTGTGTTCCAAAGATGAACGAAGGTCTTACAGGTTTGGAATGACATGAGGGAGAGTAATAATGAAAGAATACATTTTTTTGGGTGACCTAACCCTTTAAGGACAGTGTAATGCCGTTTTCTGTACAGTATCTATAAATGCTTCAATCATGCAATGCATCGGAATAACATGTTTCTTTGTTTTATAATATAAGATTAATGCTGGGAAACTTAACTTGTAGATAAAGTACCCTATTTAAGATTGATTGTATGAATGCATCACAAAAAAATCCCGTGCTCTATGGGCGTTGCCATTAATAGAGGACAAAGCGAAAGTTGTTTTGCACTCCGTAATAAAGGCACATTTAAATATTTTGCGGGAAACATAAATCCGATCATTTATCCAGATGGCGACCAGTTGATGTGAACAAATGTAAACTCGCTGTGTCCTGATTGACTGATGATCACGGTGATCGCATGTTAATGCCAAGTGTGAACGCAGCCAGAATAAGTTCCTCTAGAGTAGATTATTTCTGATAACAAGCTAAATAAATAACAAGTAAATTACATTAGACATACAGTCTAAATTACATTAGACGCTGCTCGTATACTGGATATTTATGAAGCATTTACGGCTTTTTGGTGAGTCGCAGACACTGTTTTTGCGCTGGTGTGATATTCTCTCTGCTTGATCGTTAATATTTATATCATGTTATCTAAGAATAGTACGTCAAAAATGTGTTTCTACTGAGTAGTGCGCCATACTATCCCCTTGCCAGACCGATAAACAAACACAGACCGGAAGATAACTTCGGGCCAGGCGCGTAACCGTGGCATCGCACGTGTGTCCGATGAAACCGTCTATTATGCATTGAAATATTTGTTCTGCAGGACATGCATGGATCACACTTTACCTCAATAAAAGCTTGTTCCAATAGAGATCTAATCACACTTACCCACACACAATGCAAATCTGCACTTTCTGTACATTCACCCAATTTTTAAAACATAATGCTTTACATCATTTCTTGATTACTTTTCTTTACAAACCCACCACTAAAGGACGTTAACAAGGATCAGAATTGACAAAAAAAGGAGATAAAAAGGTGTAAAGTGTGATTTCATGTGCAATCCAGTGAAATCATTTCCCAAATAATTAGATATTGTTGATTAAATTGGGTGAAGAAATCTCAAAAGCACAACGCGCATTGTCTTTTTCAGACTGCAAGAGCAGAGCTAAAAAAAGAAAGAGTCTGTAACACACACTTTAATATCTTAGCCTGTCATATGATTATTTGCGATATATTTGCTCTGAACAGTGAAGCGCCTCACCAGGTTCAGGAGCAGAGCTCAAATTGGTAATGAGCCTATACAAAAAACATCAACTGAGTCAATAATACAGTACAGCCCACATATAGTCCGGGTATATACATAGCAGATGTGTAGTATATGAGGAATGATGTCAGCCCATCAGCCCCTGAGATCTTTGTAGCTGTTTTATCTGACAAATGGCAGATGGGGTGAGTGTTATTATTTAGGAATTCTGATGCTAAAATGTGCTAGTAGCACTACTTCAGCTTTAAAGGATTAGTTCCCTTTTAAATAAACTTTTGCTGATAATTTACTCACCCCCATGTCATCCAAGATGTACATGTCTTTCTTTCTGCAGTCGAAAAGAAATTAAGGTTTTTGATGAAAACATTCCAGGATTTTTCTCCATATAATGGACTTCAATGGGCTCCAAACGGTTCAAGGTCCAAATGACAGTTTCAAAGAGCTTTAAACGATACCAAACGATGAATAAGGGTCTTATCTAGGGAAACGATCAGTTTCTGCGAGAAACCCAGCAGTATTTATGCTATTATTTTACCTCTTATCAGACGAACATGATCATCTCTAAGCTCCGCGATAACTTCCGCTAAATGAGGTCAAAATACGAGCGTGGTCATAGATATATACATAGATGCCTTATTAGCGCCTGCACAGATCAGTAGAATGAGGCATCTACGATCGATATATCTATGACCAAGCTTGTTTTTTGACCTCACTTAGCGGATGTTATGGCGGAGCTCAGAGATGATCACGTCGTCTGGTATCGTTTGGTATCGTTTAAAGCCCTTTGAAGCTGCACTGAAACTGTCATTTGGACCTTGAACCGTTTGGGGCCCATTGAAGTCCATTATATGGAGAAAAACCCTGGAATGTTCTCATCAAAAACCTTAATTTCTTTTCGACTGCAGAAAGAAAGACATGGACATCTTAGATGACATGGTGAGTAAATTATCAGCAAAAGTTTATTTAAAAGTGAACTAATCCTTTAAATTTAGTGAAGTGAAGTGACGTGTGGCCAAGTATAGTGACCCATACTTGGAATTTGTGCTCTGCATTTAACCCATCCAAGTGAACACACACCCAGAGGAGTGGGCAGCCATATTGATGCGCCCGGGGAGCAGTTGGGGGTTCGGTGCCTTGCTCAAGGGTCTCACCTCAGTCGTGGTATTGAGGGTGGAGGAGAGTGCTGGTTATTCACTCCCCCCACGACAATTCCTGCCGGACCTGAGACTCGAACCTGCAACCTTCCGGTTACAAGTCCGACTCTCTAACCATCAGGCCACGACTGCCCCAATTTCTGCCGGACCTGAGACTCGAACCTGCAACCTTCCGTTTACAAGTCCGACTCTCTAACCATCAGGCCACGACTGCCCCAATTTCTGCCGGACCTGAGACTCGAACCTGCAACCTTCCGTTTACAAGTTCGACTCTCTAACCATCAGGCCACGACTGCCCCAATTTCTGCCGGACCTGAGACCTTCGGGTTACAAGTCCGACTCCCTAACCATCAGGCCACGACTGCCCCAATTTCTGCCGGACCTGAGACCTTCGGGTTACAAGTCCGACTCCCTAACCATCAGGCCACGACTGCCCCAATTTCTGCCGGACCTGAGACTCCTACCCACAACCTTCCGTTTACAAGTCCGACTCCCTAACCATCAGGCCACGACTGCCCCAATTTCTGCCGGACCTGAGACTCGAACCCGCAACTTTCCGGTTACAAGTCCGACTCTCTAATCATCAGTCCACGACTGCCACAATTTCTGCCGGACCTGAGACTCGAACCTGCAACCTTCCGTTTACAAGTCCGACTCTCTAACCATCAGGCCACGACTGCCCCAATTTCTGCCGGACCTGAGACTCGAACCTGCAACCTTCCGTTTACAAGTCTGGCTCTCTAACCATCAGGCCACGACTGCCCCAATTTCTGCCGGACCTGAGACTCGAACCTGCAACCTTCCGTTTACAAGTTCGACTCTCTAACCATCAGGCCACGACTGCCCCAATTTCTGCCGGACCTGAGACCTTCGGGTTACAAGTCCGACTCCCTAACCATCAGGCCACGACTGCCCCAATTTCTGCCGGACCTGAGACCTTCGGGTTACAAGTCCGACTCCCTAACCATCAGGCCACGACTGCCCCAATTTCTGCCGGACCTGAGACTCCTACCCACAACCTTCCGTTTACAAGTCCGACTCCCTAACCATCAGGCCACGACTGCCCCAATTTCTGCCGGACCTGAGACTCGAACCCGCAACTTTCCGGTGACAAGTCCGACTCTCTAATCATCAGTCCACGACTGCCACAATTTCTGCCGGACCTGAGACTCGAACCTGCAACCTTCCGTTTACAAGTCCGACTCTCTAACCATCAGGCCACGACTGCCCCAATTTCTGCCGGACCTGAGACTCGAACCTGCAACCTTCCGTTTACAAGTCTGGCTCTCTAACCATCAGGCCACGACTGCCCCAATTTCTGCCGGACCTGAGACTCGAACCTGCAACCTTCCGTTTACAAGTTCGACTCTCTAACCATCAGGCCACGACTGCCCCAATTTCTGCCGGACCTGAGACCTTCGGGTTACAAGTCCGACTCCCTAACCATCAGGCCACGACTGCCCCAATTTCTGCCGGACCTGAGACTCGAACCCGCAACTTTCCGGTTACAAGTCCGACTCTCTAACCATCAGGCCACGACTGCCCCAATTTCTGCCGGACCTGAGACTCGAACCCGCAACTTTCCGGTTACAAGTCCGACTCTCTAATCATCAGGCCACGACTGTCACAATTTCTGCCAGACCTGAGACTCGAACCTGCAACCTTCGGGCTACAAGTCCGACTCCCTAACCATTAGGGCACGACTGCCTAATGGTTATATATTTAATTCCTTTAACTATTATAGCCAAATAGTTAAGGGGGGGGGGGGGGGGGGGCTATAATGCCATTTCATGTATTCTGACTTATTTACACTGTTAAAGAGTTGATTCTCGTGCTAAACATGGCCAACATTGGACGCATGACGTGCGTTATGTGCTAAATACACTCCTTCAGGATTCAAACAAGTTTCGGAACTTTTTTTCGAGAATGGTCCTGTATGATGTCACAAAGGGTGGAATTCCTTATATGGGCTCTTCTCCCAGATGAGCGCGCACACACACACACACACATCACCCAGAGCGAGAGCAAGAGCTGCCCATCAACGAGCTTTGTTGGGGTTACAGGAGCCGTCGGTGGCGCTAGCATTATGTTTTTAGACACAAAATCAACAATGTCACTAAAGAAGTGTGTGTGTGAGGGAAGATCACCTTGTTCAGCTTCCCAAATAACCCAGCGTTAAGGGAACAGTGGATGCAGTTTGTGTTTCCGGAGTTCTGCAAGTGTGTGTGTTTGTTCCCGGTGATGAGTGGAAACCGCATGTGTGAGTGAAACTCATCAAATGTGTGTGTTTGGTTGGCAATCGGCGTGTAAGTGCATATAATGGGAACAACACCAACGTATAGTGAATCGAGAGTGATCCAGGGATAATGCCATGATGTATTGTGTGTGTGTTTTTATATCCATCAATTATGAAGGCAGAATAATTGCTGATCCTGTATGAGGTTGTATGCTATGTGTTTTTTTAATGACTACTTGTGCTGGGACTTCATCATAGACTACTAAAGAGCTAACATCAAAGTTTCTCCAAATGCTACCTCTTTCATCTTCATTAATCTTCATTAATCACAAGTGAGTGCTTGTTTCACAGTACAGAGGGATGGAGCTCATGATCAGTCCGATATCACTCCGGTTTCTGCTGTATCTTCAAGTAAGTGTAGTCTGTGTAATCTGAATTATTCATCCCCCCTTCACAGAGTCTCCCTACATGTGCACACTGAAATATGTGGGCAGTAAACTTTAGAAATGTGTATTTCCAAAAAGCCATTGTTCGCTAATGATATCCTTCCAGTTTTATGGTGTGAATACCAATAGTATGTAAATCCCTTAGGCTGTGCGTGTGTGTGTGTGTGTGTGTGTGTGTGTGTGTGTGTGTGTGTGGTCTTGCATACCAATCTCAAGAAAAACCCCAGTTGCACACTATAAATAAGAGAACACAGTAATTTACATACTGTAACTGTAACTATACAGCCATAAACACGGCCTTCACATTGCCTATTATATATCATTCTCAGTGTAACTGTACATTAAAGTCGGTTTAGTTGTTGTTAGTTGGTGATTTGTGTATTGTGCATTGTTTTTTGTTAAAATACTACTATAATAGATAGTAATTCTCTAAGTTGATTCACCTGAAAAAGTGTAAACACTGTGGCACTTTGGTGCTTACAAAACATTGCTGTCCTGACCAGCCTGACATAGCAACAGGTTGACCAATGGCATGCATTTGGGGGCGGGGTTATCTGATTTATCCAACCAATGGCAGATGGGGAGGGTGTTTGAGAAACCTGTTTGAAAACAGTCATTATTTAGCAATTTGGAGGCTAAAATGTGCTTGTGGCACATAAATTACACACTCCAGCTTCAAGTCAGCAGGACCAAATCATATTTATAGTCAAATATATCAGGAAAACATAATGTTTTAATCGTTCTAAAGACGTTTACAGATAATAAATGCATTTTGATGCAAGTGTGTGCAATACTTTCTATGTGATTTGTAAGCTTTCATGAATCTGTGTGTGTTTTCCGTCATCCCCCTGCATTGTTTATGTCCTTCTCTAACCTTGGCAGGCGGCATAAAGCAGAAATAGAGAAGGTTATTTTTATAGTGAATTTCATACACAATGATAATTTAAAGTGCTTTACAGCGGCATGGTAAAGAAAAGGACAAATAAATGTCAAGTCAAGTTTACAATCATTTCAAGACAGGGTACACCCCAAAAATAGAAATGCCAAGTCTGCATGACATCTTCTGTGGAGCACAAGCAACTCTGAAAAGTTAAAAAAAAGTTTTCAGGCCCCCAAAACACTGCTGTCGTGTAAATGAACGGCCAAAACTCATAAAACGTTTTTAGTTGAAAATTGTGTTGTGTAATTTCCCCCTAACTAGATAGATAGAGGCCTGGGACCCACTTTATATTAGGTGGCCTTAACTACTATGTACTTACATCAAAAAATAAGTACAATGTACTTACTGTGTTCAAATTATATTGCAAAACACCTTTGCTGATATTGAGGAGGGATACGGGTAGAGTTAGGGACAGGTGTGGTGGTATGGGTAAGTTTAAGGGTAGGGTTAGGGACAGGTGTGGTGGTGTGGGTAAGTGTAAGGGTAGGGTTAGGGACAGGTGTGGTGGTATGGGTAAGTTTAAGGGTAGGGTTAGGGACAGGTGTGGTGGTGTGGGTAAGTGTAAGGGTAGGGTTAGGGACAGGTGTGGTGATATGGGTAAGTTTAAGAGTAGGGTTAGGGACAGGTGTGGTGGTATGGGTAAGTTTAAGGGTAGGGTTAGGGACAGGTGTGGTGATATGGGTAAGTTTAAGGGTAGGGTTAGGGACAGGTGTGGTTGTGTGGGTAAGTTTAAGGGTAGGGTTAGGGACAGGTGTGGTGGTGTGGGTAAGTTTAAGGGTAGGGTTAGGGACAGGTGTGGTGGTGTGGGTAAGTTTAAGGGTAGGGTTAGGGACAGGTGTGGTGGTATGGGTAAGTTTAAGGGTAGGGTTAGGGACAGGTGTGGTGATATGGGTAAGTTTAAGGGTAGGGTTAGGGACAGGTGTGGTGGTGTGGGTAAGTGTAAGGGTAGGGTTAGGGACAGGTGTGGTGGTGTGGGTAAATTTAAGGGTAGGGTTAGGGACAGGTGTGGTGGTGTGGGTAAGTTTAAGGGTAGGGTTAGGGACAGGTGTGGTGGTGTGGGTAAGTTTAAGGGTAAGGTTAGGGACAGGTGTGGTGATATGGGTAAGTTTAAGGGTAGGGTTATGGACAGGTGTGGTGGTATGGGTAAGTTTAAGGGTAGGGTTAGGGACAGGTGTGGTGGTATGGGTAAGTTTAAGGGTAGGGTTAGGGACAGGTGTGGTGGTATGGGTAAGTTTAAGGGTAGGGTTAGGGACAGGTGTGGTGGTATGGGTAAGTTTAAGGGTAGGGTTAGGGACAGGTGTGGTGGTATGGGTAAGTGTAAGGGTAGGGTTAGGGACAGGTGTGGTGGTATGGGTAAGTTTAAGAGTAGGGTTAGGGACATGTGTGGTGGTATGGGTAAGTTTAAGGGTAGGGTTAGGGACAGGTGTGGTGGTATGGGTAAGTGTAAGGGTAGGGTTAGGGACATGTGTGGTGGTATGGGTAAGTTTAAGGGTAGGGTTAGGGACAGGTGTGGTGGTATGGGTAAGTTTAAGGGTAGGGTTAGGGACATGTGTGGTGGTATGGGTAAGTTTAAGGGTAGGGTTAGGGACAGGTGTGGTGGTATGGGTAAGTTTAAGGGTAGGGTTAGGGACAGGTGTGGTGGTGTGGGTAAGTTTAAGGGTAGGGTTAGGGACATGTGTGGTGGTATGGGTAAGTTTAAGGGTAGGGTTAGGGAGAGGTGTGGTGGTGTGGGTAAGTTTAAGGGTAGGGTTAGGGACATGTGTGGTGGTATGGGTAAGTGTAAGGGTAGGGTTAGGGACAGGTGTGGTGGTATGGGTAAGTTTAAGGGTAGGGTTAGGGACATGTGTGGTGGTATGGGTAAGTTTAAGGGTAGGGTTAGGGACAGGTGTGGTGGTGTGGGTAAGTTTAAGGGTAGGGTTAGGGACAGGTGTGGTGGTATGGGTAAGTTTAAGGGTAGGGTTAGGGACAGGTGTGGTGGTATGGGTAAGTTTAAGGGTAGGGTTAGGGACAGGTGTGGTGGTATGTGTAAGTTTAAGGGTAGGGTTAGGGACAGGTGTGGTGGTATGGGTAAGTTTAAGGGTAGGGTTAGGGACAGGTGTGGTGGTATGGGTTAGTTTAAGGGTAGGGTTAGGGACAGGTGTGGTGGTATGGGTAAGTTTAAGGGTAGGGTTAGGGACAGGTGTGGTGGTATGGGTAAGTGTAAGGGTAGGGTTAGGGACAGGTGTGGTGGTATGGGTAAGTTTAAGGGTAGGGTTAGGGACAGGTGTGGTGGTATGGGTAAGTTTAAGGGTAGGGTTAGGGACAGGTGTGGTGGTATGGGCAAGTTTAAGGGTAGGGTTAGGGACAGGTGTGGTGGTATGGGTAAGTTTAAGGGTAGGGTTAGGGACAGGTGTGGTGGTGTGGGTAAGTGTAAGGGTAGGGTTAGGTGTAAGGGAAGTGTCAACTGTGTAATTACAAATGTAACTACAGAAATTAATTACAGATGTAATTACATGCAGGGATTTTTAAAAATGTAAGTACAATGTAAAAACATGTATGTACACAATAAGTGCATTGTATCAAATGATTCATTAAAAGTGGGGCCGATGCCTGTGTGTGTGTGTGTGTGTGTGTGTGAGAGTGAGTGTGTGAGTGTGTGTTTTTGTGCATGTGTGTGTGTGAGCGTGTGTGTGTGAGTGTGTGTGTGAGCGTTCATGTGTGTGTGTGTGTGTGCATGTCTGTGAGAGTTTGCGTGTGAGTGAGTGTATGTGTGTGTGAGCGTGTGATTGTGTGTGCGTGTGCGTGTGCATGCGTGAGTGAGAGTGTGTTTGAGTGTTTGCGTGTGTGTGTGTGAGTGAGTGTGTGTGCGTGTGGGAATGTGTGTGTGCGTGTATGAGTCTGTGAGCGTGTGTGAGAGTGTATGTGTATGTGTGTGTATGTGTCTGTGAGCGTGTGTGAGTGTGTGTGTGTGAGAGTTTGCGTGTGAGTGAGTGTATGTGTGTGTGAGCGTGTGATTGTGTGATTGAGAGTGTGTTTGAGTGTTTGCGTGTGAGTGTGTGTGCGTGTGTGAATGTGTGTGTGCGTGTATGTGTCTGTGAGTGTGTGTTTGTGCATGTGTGTGCATGTGTGTGAGCATGTGTGTGTGACGTGTGTGTGTGTGAGCGTGTCTGTGAGAGTTTGCGTGTGAGTGAGTGTATGTGTCTATGAGCGTGTGTGAGTGTGTGTGTGTGTGTGTGTGTGTGTGTGCATGTGTGTGCGTGTGTGTGAGCATGTGTGTGTGAGCGTGTGTGTGTGTGTGCATGTGCATGTGTGATTGAGAGTGTGTTTGAGTGTGAGTGTGAGTGCGTGTGTGTGGGAATGTCTGTGCGTGTATGTGTCTATGAGTGTGTGTGTGTGCATGTGTGTGCGTGTGTGTGAGCATGTGTGTGTGAGCGTGTGTGTGTGTGTGCGTGTGCATGTGTGATTGAGAATGTGTTTGAGTGTGAGTGTGAGTGTGTGTGCGTGTGTGTGTGGGAATGTGTGTGTGCGTGTATGTGTCTGTGAGTGTGTGTTTGTGCATGTGTGTGAGCATGTGTGTGTGAGCATGTGTGTGTGTGAGCGTGTGTGCGTGTCTGTGAGAGTTTGCGTGTGAGTGAGTGTATGTGTCTGTGAGCGTGTGATTGTGTGTGCGTGTGCATGCGTAAGTGAGAGTGTTTTTGAGTGTTTGCGTGTGAGTGTGTGAGCGTGGGAATGTGTGTGTGCATGTATGTGTCTGTGAGCGTGTGTGAGAGTGTGTGTGCGTGTATGTGTCTGTGAGCGTGTGTGAGAGTGTGTGTGTATGTGTGTGAGCATGTGTGTGTGAGCGTGTGTGTGTGAGAGCGTGTATGTGTGTCTGTGTGAGTGTGTGTGTGTGTGTGTGAGTGTGTGTGTGATTGTGTGTGTGCATGTATGTGTCTGTGAGAATGTGTCTGTGAGAATGTGTGTGTGAGCATGTGTGTGTGTGTGTGTGTTTGTGTGTGCATGCATGTGTGTGTGCGTGTGTGTGAAAGAGTGTGTGTGAGTGTGTGTGTGTGTGTGTGTGTGTGTGTGTGTGTGTGTGTGTTCTTGAGTAGCTAAGTGTGTGTGTGTGTGTGTGTGTGTGTGTGTGTGTGTGTGTGTGTGTGTGTGTGTGTATGCATGTGTATTGGAGAGTGTGTGTGTGTGTGTGTGTGTGAATGATCGTGTGTGTGTGTGTGTGTGTGTGTGTGTGTGTGTGTGCGCATGCGCGTGAGTACGTGCGTGTGAGTGTGTGAGTGTGTATGCTCTCATGTTCTAGTAGCCAAAATCAATTTCACTTCCTGCCAGAAAAAACATGTTGAATGATTAAATTTAGGTTGTAAATCTTTCCCCATATATGCATAGTAACAAATTAAATTTGATGTAATTTGAACTGACTTAAATCCAAAAACTTGTTAGCGATTACACAGTGGTTTGATGAGTGAATAAAAATGATCTACATTTCACAATAAACACGGAAAATTAATCTGACCTCATGTCACTCTTGATGATCCCAGAACCAACAGAACTAAGCAGATATTCCAGGGCATATTTTTGATCAGTTTGAATGAATTACACTCTCTCATTTACAACTCTCTCACCGCAGTGATAAAATCACTCTCAGATAATTAGCGCTGTCACAGCATTGATTGCAGATATTGATAGAATGAGACAGTGAAGTGAGCACATTTGGGTGCTTTAATTGGAGAGCCGTGTTTCAGACCTGGTGTGAGTTGAGTCCTGATCACAATCAAGACAAAGCGGTCCTTGCACTAGCGTGTGCTAATGCTCACTGTAGACTGATGGAGGCAGACGTGGAGTTGGTATTGATTAGATCCCTACTCTGTCATCAGATTCGACAATAGTCTGATAATTCCACCCAACACTTCTCGCACAAACATCTGCATCCACTTATGTGAAGAACAGCTCCCACACATCACTCGCTTCACTCATGTAATCAAACTCGGACTGGCGCAATGCGTTTCGTTAGCTTTTAACCTGTTGTCTCTCTCATATTCTTCATGTTTGTGGTGGTTGTGGAGTAGAAATATTGACTTATGCTCCCACCCCAGAAAAGACACAGAAAGTCAGCCATTGTCAGGTTGAAGGTCATACATTAGTTGTGTTTAATCGAGCGAGGAATAATGGCCTTGGCTGGTTGTGTCAAAACCCTGAACGATTCTTCTGATAAGCTTTTGCTCCATGTTTGGGGGTGAATTTCATGCTCTCAGCATGTGATGATGTTTTGTACAAATATTGTCCATCTCCAGTAGGCTGCCCATACCAACGGCTTTGGGCCTCCCCACAAACCACCAGAATGCAGGGTATACATGGGTAAAACATCAAATTAATTCAAATTCTTTGATATCTGAGCCACAAACTTGTGTGTCTGCGTGTGCGGCATAATTTTGATCTCCCCTGACAAAATCTCACTTCAAGGTTTTTTGAAAAGTCGGCAGGTATGCGTACACATAATCAACACAATCTGTATCAATGTAATACTATCACATATGTCATTCGATGACGTCAAGGTGTGGCATATTCTGAGATCTCTCGTTTTCTGGGCCTGGTTTTAATAAAAAGCTTTTCTTTGACTAACAAGGAGGTTTTGAGCTCCGAAACGTACAGGATATTCTTACATCACAATGAACTTTTATATATCAAAGGCTCAAAGGGAAAGTTGATTTCTCAATTCATCACCCCTTTAATGCCTCTTAGTGCTAATGTTGTTGACTTTCACCTCTTATCTAATAGTTCTTCAGTTATCTGCATGTGGGATCTCTGAAATCTCTTTAGGGTCTGTTCTTCCTGCTCTGTGAATACAATCGATATGTTGAAGTGAGTTAAAACACTGACTTATCACATTCCATCACTTATGATACCTTGACTTATCTTCTTTCTCTTTTCTCCATAACCATACCCTCATAAATAATCAAAGAGCCCCGCATAGCTCCCAATCCAGTGTTTGTTTAGTAAACTTGCTTGACCGAGCGTGAATATTCAGAGGCTTGTTTACCAAGGAAGCTTATGCGGTATTATAGTGTGTAGGACCCAGAGGAACCCAGATCTAATGTTGTTTTTGTAAGGACTGCAGAATTTCCATAAGGAGCCCTTGGGAAGTCATTATAGAGCAGCTCGTTCACCAAACATCAATCTGTAATTAATATATGCAATTCAGATAACTCACTTTGGCCTATATCTCCATTATCATCTGCCCAAACAAGGAATGCATTCCTTCAGATATGAGCGATATTCATTATTGGGATCAAAGGAGCCATGTGGGGAAAATTCTCTTTCATTAAAGACACAAAGTACATCTGCTAGGTCAGGGATCATCTCCAGTGTGCAAACTAATAAAATCCAAATATAAATGAGAGGAAGTGTCTGGTGTGTTGAATGACAGGAAGGAATTGTAGGAATGGATGTTGGATGTGTGGCATTCCAGGATGCCTTTCTCAGGACCGCCGCGGCGGAAGGCCTGTTGACCCAAGGCTGCATTTGCATGAGACACGAGGAATACACGAGGAATGTGCGCTTTATCACACAACGTCTACAGAGAAACAAGAAGCTAAAGAACAATAGAAAGACAAGGAACCAGACTCAGTTCACCAATATCTGTATATATTAGGGCTGTCAACGTTGTGCGATTAATTTAAATTCCTTTACGAGTTAAAATTAATTAACGCAAATAAATTACAGAAGTACGTGAAGCTGCGTCATTAACATACTTTCCGTCACACAGTCATTTGATCTTAGAAGTCGGTAGTTTATCACAATCACACTGAGCATCTACAAGCACCTGTAACCCTGGTAGGAGGACATTTCCACTCTTTAACCCAATTCCACTTCTCTGCTTGTGATCAGGCCATTTTAAACTGTGATCCAAAGTGTTCAGTGATCCAATAATCAAATTCATTCAAAGAATCACATCAGATACGGTGAGGAAAATAAGTATTTGAACACCCTGCTATTTTGCAAGTTCTCCCACTTAGAAATCATGGAGGGTCTGAAATGGTCATCGTAGGTGCATGTCCACTGTGAGAGACATAATCTAAAAAAAAAATATCCAGAAATCACAATGTATGATTTTTTAACTATTTATTTGTATGATACAGCTGCAAATAAGTATTTGAACACCTGAGAAAATCAATGTTAATATTTGGTACAGTAGCCTTTGTTTGCAATTACAGAGGTCAAAGGTTTCCTGTAGTTTTTCAGCAGGTTTGCACTGCAGGAGGGATTTTGGCCCACTCCTCCACACAGATCTTCTCTAGATCAGTCAGGTTTCTGGCCTGTCGCTGAGAAACACGGAGTTTGAGCTCCTCCAAAGATTCTCTATTGGGTTTAGGTCTGGAGACTGGCTAGGCCACGCCAGAACCTTGATATGCTTCTTACAGAGACACTCCTTGGTTATCCTGGCTGTGTGCTTCGGGTCATTGTCATGTTGGAAGACCCAGCCTCGACCCATCTTCAATGCTCTAACTGAGGGAAGGAGGTTGTTCCCCAAAATCTCGCAATACATGGCCCCGGTCATCCTCTCCTTAATACAGTGCAGTCGCCCTGTCCCATGTGCAGAAAAACACCCCCAAAGCATGATGCTACCCCCTGCTTCACAGTAGGGATGGTGTTCTTGGGATGGTCCTCATCATTCTTCTTCCTCCAAACACGTTTAGTGGAATTATGACCAAAAAGTTATATTTTGGACATGCGCTGGTTTAAGCAGGGGAACCTTCCGTGCCATGCATGATTTCAAACCATGACGTCTTAGTGTATTACCAACAGTAACCTTGGAAACGGTGGTCCCAGCTCTTTTCAGGTCATTGACCAGCTCCTCCCGTGTAGTTCTGGGCTGATTTCTCACCTTTCTTAGGATCATTGAGACCCCATGAGGTGAGATCTTGCATGGAGCCCCAGTCCGAGGGAGATTGACAGTCATGTTTAGCTTCTTCCATTTTCTAATGATTGCTCAAACAGTGGATCTTTTTCAAAGGCGGGGCGGGGCGGGGCGGGGCTAGGCTGGGCTGTTCTGGGCTGGCCAGGACTAGGCTGGGCTGGGCTGGGCTGGGCTGGGCTGTTCTGGGTGGGGCTGGGTTGGTAGGGGCGGGGCTAGGCTAGGCTAGGCTAGGCTGGGCTGGGCTGTTCTGGGCTGGGCTGGCCAGGGCTGGGCTGCATTAAACCGTTATTTAAGGTTATTTGCATTATGTAAAAATAACAATATTTTCTTTGTAATAAGTTAAAATAGTAGTTAGAAGCTATTTATAAATAGTTGCAGATACTATTTGCGCCTCAGTGTTGTTGTACATTAAATGGTATGTAATAATATCATAGTGTAAATGATTATATTTATTAAAATGATTGAATGGATGCCACCTTATTGGGACAATAAAGCCCTCCCTACACCGACCCCTAACCCTAAACACTTTATTATTGAACACACGTTAGACACTTTACTTTTCACATATTTCTTCATTTTTATTAGAAATAAATGTATTTTACTGATGGGAAAAGGAGTAGAGCAAGTTCGGCAAAAGGCTCATTCGAATCCTAGGTCAAAACTTCCTGCCATGCGCTTACCTCTACTCTATTGATAGTGTTGATAATTTAGTATCTTCTGTAATTTTGTCTGGCCCAATCAGACGTCAGTGGGCGGAGTTAGTGTAAATAGCCTCGGCCAAAAAGGTGGGCTATTTGCACTTAGTGTAAATACACACTCTGTTTATTTAACATTGACCCATTTACTAACCTTTATGTTATTCCAAACTGTTATAAAACACAAAAGTAGAATAGATTTTGAAGAACTGTTACAGTACAATGAGCGTTTATAGAGACCAGGGGCGGACCAATAAAGCAGCATACAAGCATCATAAAAGTGGATGATATGAATTGTGTGCTATTCCAAGCCTTCGGACATCATATGCTTTGTGTAATGGAATTCAAGTAATGCACCACAAATGTGGTCAAATGTGATTTATTGTATCCACACAGAAAGAAGAAACAGCTTACGGGTTTGGATCAGCATGAGCGTGAGTAAATGATAGATTTTTCATCATTTGTTTGGGCTTTGGGTGAACTATTCATTTAAAAAAACAAGAACAGGAGGATGGCTTGTGAAAAAGAAAGAGTAAAGATGAAGCGAGAGAGTGAGAGAGAGAAAGGGGGACTGTACTGCCAAGAGCCAAGCGAGAAATATTTGCCCGTACGTCTGTAACGGTAGATTGCCAAACCGAATGTGTGTGTTTGCGATAACGCAAGGCTTTGAGTCTTTCATCTGAGGCAGAAAACTGCGAAAAGGAGATGTACCCGACTCCCTCGCTCGTCTCCTTGAAAGAGAGCAAGGCGACAAAAGAAAAGGGAGGCCTTTTTTCTCCTCTGCGAGCAGCCAAACAGCTTGTCTCCTCTCGTTTGACTCCGCGTACAGTGCCTGTTAATTACGGCTACGGCCGGCGTCTTTTGATAATGCCGTTTTGTCGGGAAGACAGTTGTTTGTCGGTCACGCTTATTAGCATTCTTTTGAAACATTCATGAATTAATCTAAGGAAACAGGTGGGGACTCGTCCCGGCGTATTGTGCGGCGGCACAGAACTTGTCCAGAGTCGTTATGTTGGCAGTCACTGTTTAATCTGAGAAGACTCTCTCAGGTGGGTTGGCTTCTGTTTCTTCTCCGCAGGCAGGTGCGCCTGTTGATGCACAGATTACCTGGATGAAAACACACCTGCACTTCCTCAGAAGTGTTAGTAAATACAGACTCTCGATTGATCCACGGGAGTCGCTTTGACTTGAAGTATGAACCAATCTTAACTTAGTTAGGCAGTGCAGCAGGCCATGCGTTTGAAAACCGATAACATCGTGTTTGTATCTAACCCGGCTGACAGGGCCGTCGGTTATGTTCGCAGGGCCTGGGAATGTTTCCCGTCATGACCAATCCCATTCACACTTCCATCATTTTCCCAGAACTCTTGTGATATAGAAATGATGACAGACATACAACAGACAATATTAAAGAGATCAATTTGATATACACTGTACAGTTCGGCCTAGGAAAATTGACATTGAATTGAACATGTTGTAGTCATATTGCACAGTTGTGTTTGGAGTCGATTGTGATGATAACGCGATGAAACGTGACAAATTGTGTGGACATCATTTTCGGCCAGGATGTCATAGAAAGAAATTATGAACACATACAAAAAACAAAGAGAAATGTTAATAACTGATTATGTAGGTATTTTTTTGCAATGTAAGTTTTTTTTTTATGCATTTCCCTTTGCAATATTTATTTGCATATTAAAAATATTTAAAATAATATAAATATTTTCCTCATATTTTGATTTAATAGAGCTTCTTGTAGAATGCATATATCTTGAATGTGTGTGTATATATATATATATACATTCACCTAAAGGATTATTAGGAACACCATACTAATAGTGTGTTTGACCCCCTTTCGCCTTCAGAACTGCCTTAATTCTACGTGGCATTGATTCAAAAAGGTGCTGAAAGCATTCTTTAGAAATGTTGGCCCATATTGATAGGATAGCATCTTGCAGTCTATTGGGTTGAGATCTGGGGACTCTGGGGGCCATTTTAGTCCAGTGAACTCATTGTCATGTTCAAGAAACCAATTTGAAATGATTCAAGCTTTGTGACATGGGGCATTATCCTGCTGGAAGTAGCCATCAGAGGATGGGCACATGGTGGTCATAAAGGGATGGACATGGTCAGAAACAATGCTCAGGTAGGCCATGGCATTTAAACCATGACCAATTGGCACTAAGGGGCCTAAAGTGTGCCAAGAAAACATCCCCCACACCATTACACCACCACCACCAGCCTGCACAGTGGTAACAAGGCATGATGGATCCATGTTCTCATTCTGTTTACGCCAAATTCTGACTCTACCATCTGAATGTCTCAACAGAAATCCAGACTCATCAGACCAGGCAACATTTTTCCAGTCTTCAACTGTCCAATTTTGGTGATCTTGTGCAAATTGTAGCCTCTTTTTCTATTTGTAGTGGAGATGAGTGGTACCCGGTGGGGTCTTCTGCTGTTGTAGCCCATCCGCCTCAAGGTTGTGCGTGTTGTGGCTTCACAAATGCTTTGCTGCATACCTCGGTTGTAACAAGTGGTCATTTCAGTCAAAGTTGCTCTTCTATCAGCTTGAATCAGTCGGCCCATTCTCCTCTGACCTCTAGCATCAACAAGGCATTTTGGCCCACAGGACTGCCGCATACTGGATGTTTTTCCCTTTTCACACCATTCTTTGTAAACCCTAGAAATGGTTTTGTGTGAAAATCCCAGTAACTGAGCAGATTGTGAAATACTCAGACCGGCCCGTCTGGCACCAACAACCATGCCACGCTCAAAATTGCTTAAATCACCTTTCTTTCCCATTCTGACATTCAGTTTGGAGTTCAGGAGATTGTCTTGACCAGGACCACACCCCTAAATGCATTGAAGCAACTGCCATGTGATTGGTTGATTAGATAATTGCATTAAAACTTTCATAAAAATGACTGAAATACTCTAAATACTTTCTTTTTTAGTTGCATACTAAAAAAGAAAATAGGCTACTTTCTCATCGGCAGTGAAGTACACACTTGTAATGTGCTTTTGAAGTATGCAAATTAGAATGCAGCCATTTAAAATTCACATCATTGCAAGCACACTTTCAATTCAATAGAGGCTCTTAGATATTACAAACAACACATTGCGTGCAGTGGTAGTACACTCAAAATTACACGCAATATTAACTTTTTTATAAAGAGATTTTAAACTCATACAACTTATGAGTTTGCCTCTCCTGGTGCATACACTGGCTCTAAAGTGTAAACAGTACTATCTGTCATTCTGTGTTTCTACTTGCCACTAATTTCTTTTCTATCATCTCTAGGCGCTTATGGAAGCCCTCAGGGGACAACATGCCTTCATTAGCACTTTGCTGCAATGTTGCGTGAATGCTTCATGTGGCTGTAATCTAATAGTAGCAACATGGATGAAACGTGTTGCCTCTGTAAAATGTAAGCAGACACGTAGACAAAGGGCTGTGAGGTTAGTGTGTCACTGCAGTGTTACGTCTTGAGCACGGCTGAATCAAACATGTGACGACTGCAACTGGGTTACTTCCCCTCGGCCACCGACTGACTTCCTGTCCCCGCTGGAACAGAGCTTATAGAATATGATGAAAACGCAGGTAATAAAGAAAGACGTATAGATAATGCTCCAAAGGCTGGTGTGTCTCTGCAAAAGTCACCGTGCATGCTCCCTCAAGGCTTTATATTATTTTTGTGGTTCACAGAGCCACATATTAGACACATATTTCAATATTAGGTCAGGTAGCAGGTACACAAAAAAGCATGCGAGAGAAAAGATTTATTTAGATGGGTGACGTGGTTTACAACATTTTTGCACTCGAGACATAAAAATGGATATTGAAAAATTGTGTTGACACTTTCAGACCATTTAGAAAACCTCATGAATTACAAAAGCTTATCGCATGCAAAAACATGTTGCCACAGTGATGGAATGCTCTGGAACAATCTCTAACAGGATGTGATTAAACGCAACACAGTTACACATGCATGATCCATCACAAATCGGTTTGAGTCTGTCTACAAATTTGCTAAGACATGCCGTCATTGCCAGGTGCATCTAAACTGGTTTTTGGCTCCGAGAAGAATATTTTCTTGCTTAGAGATTGAGATTCACAGAGACATGATAGAGTTCTCAGTTGAGTTACATAATTTTTTTCTCCTAAAAGTCTTTTGGAGATGTAAAAATGGACAAGCATTAATTGTAGTACCCAGCAAACAGGAAATGTTTTCAGAACTTTGACTAACAACCCATTCTCACTCCCAAGGTGTCACAATCTGAAGCACGGTCAATTGTCTTTCGCGCCTTTAGCGTCAGCCATTACTTCCGCCAAGTGAGGTCAAATACGATCGTGGTCATAGTGTATATGTAGATTCCTCAGTAGCGCCTGCACGGATCAGTAGAATGAGGCATCTACGATCAATATATCTATGATCATGATCGTATTTGACCTCACTTGGCGGAAGTTATGGCTGAGCTCAGAGATGATCACGTTCGTCTGTTAAGAGGTAAAATAATAGCATAAATACTGCTGGGTTTCTCACAGAAACTGATCGTTTCGCTAGATATGACCCTTATTCATCGTCTGGTATTGTTTAAAGCCCTTTGAAGCTGCACTGAAACTGTCATTTGGACCTTGAACCGTTTGGAGCCCATTGAAGTCCATTATATGGAGAAATATCCTGGAATGTTTTCATCAAAAACCTTAATTTCTTTTCGACTGCAGAAAGAAAGACATGGACATCTTGGATGACATGGGGGTGAGTAAATTATCAGCAAAAGTTTATTTAAAAGTGAACTAATCCTTTAAGCCGCGTTTCCACCGCAAGAACTTTCCCCAGGAACTAGGAACTTTGGGGTGGTCTTCGGTTGGTTTCGACCGCAGGAACCAGGGTCTAAATGAAGTTCCGGGTAAATATTTACCCCTCCAGACGGCCCTGCTCGCGAGGTAGTACTTTTTCAAAGTTCGTGAACTTTCGGGGGTGGGACTTGGGCGCTGAACATGCTGATTGGTTGAACTCGCGCAGCATTTTATTTCAACCAGCATTTTTAAAAGTCTTGCGAGGTTCGTTCTGCGTTAAGTAAATATCAGTCTTGCTCTTTCTGTCCGATGGCACACGTTGTCTCAGGAATCGCACGGTCAATGTCCGTAATAGCTGATAATAACATGCGTTGTCATATTTTAAATCTAGCTTTACGAGCTTTCAGAATACGCTTTAGTATCGGTGCTCGTCTCTTTTCCGCCATTTCGTTAATTACCTCTTTAGTAAACCAATACAAAAGCAGCGCTGCTTTAATCTCCTCCATACTTGTTATTGTTACAGACAGTGTCGCGCAAAAATGGTTACTGTCCATCGCTGACTGACTTATCTTCAGAACACAAATGAAGATATTTTAGTTGAAATCCGATGGCTCAGAACAGGGGTTTTCAAACTTTATGATGCCAAGGACCCCCAAATATCCCTTTTATGAGGGACGCCATTCCTAAAATCCATCTACTGTATATATTTTTATGTATGGAAAAAACATTTATACTGTTAGATAAATATTAAGTGTGACATTATAAATACAACATATTGTTTCCTAACTTAAATTGGCTATACTTAATGTTGGATGTATAAACCTGAAGAAGGACATTTTCAATTAAAAAAAATTTGTATAAGCAACTTTCACAACAAATGTATGTAAGCCTATGGCTTACATACTGTGTTAAGAATACTGCCTTACAATCCCAATGAGGGGACTATAGTGAGAAAAACTCACTAGAAAGATACAAAGCAAACATATACAATACTGGAAAGTATATATATGGCAAGAAAGGAGAGAAACATTTAGAACTGAAACAGAATGTTCAGTAGACTTTATCCATTTTTATTCTCTGAAATTTTCTGGGGACCCCTTAGAACCTTCTGGAGGACCCCTGTTTGAAAACCATTGGCACAATGCACTTTACACTCTCAAGACCCATAAAAGGTACTAAAGACGTCGTTACAAAGTCCATCTCACTACAGCGGTCCTACAATAACTTTATGAAGCAACGAGAATAGTCGAATCATAGTCGAATCATGATTCGGATCGCGTGTCAAACCACCAAACTTCTGAAATCACGTGACTTTGGTGATCCAAACCGCTGAATCGACTCACTGATTCATAACGCTTCGAAGCTTCATGATGCAGTGTTTTGAAATCGGTCATCACTATATAAGTCGTTATTTAGGGTTTTTTTTGCGCACAAAAACTATTCTCGTCGCTTCATAAAGTTATTGTAGAGCCGCTGTAGTGAGATGGACTTTGTAACGACGTCTTTAGTGCCTTTTATGGGTCTTGAGAGTGTACATTGAGCCAATGGAGGCCTTTCTGAGCCATCGGATTTACACTAAAATATCTTCATCTGTGTCTGAAGATGAACGGAGGTCTGACGGGTGTCCAACGACATGAGGGTGAGGAATTAATGACAGAATTTTCATTTTTGGGTGAATTAACGCTTTAAGACCAATTTATACTGCTGCATCGAGTGTACGCCTTGGCTACTTCGTAGGCTGTGTGTTGCACGCGTAGCCTTTGACGTACCCTGATGCGCACCTCTCCAAAAATGTAACAACGCGTAAATTCTACGCGGACCGCAAGCGATGTGATTGGTCTGCCAGAACCGCTCCCTCAGGTCAATCAATAAATACAAAATCTGCGATAGGAGTGTGTGTATCCAGAAATGGGATGATAGTTTCATCCTTACTTCTGCTATATAACACAATATTCTGTAGTCTAGAGATTCTTTGTGTTGAATTTCATTCATGAAACTTTTTTTCTAAAATGTTTTAGAACATCTGTGTAACATTTTCTAAATGTAACTACATGTTTCAGAATATTCCAAGAAGTAACAATCCCATAATGTTTGAAGATTGATCAAATGGAATGTTTTCTTGATGTTCGTATAACCAAAAAAACGTTTTTTTAAATAATTTTTCAAAAATGTACATTTTGAGTGTTCTGAGAACATTTTCATAAAGTATAGCTATAAAATCAATGTGGATAGACACATTTGATCATTTGCTCTTGCTAGAAACATTTGGGTCTTTTCTTCAGAAGAAATATCTGAGAAGCTTGTATAAATTTTTGACAGATCAAACGATCTTTCTTTTTCATGACTCTTCACCTTTGGCTAAATGCAAGAGCTCAGCTGGTTCAGATGAATCAATGGGGCTAAAGAACTGAATGGAGAACAAAAGCTGATAAACGAGTGTTGAGGAAGTGAGACGAGCGGGAGACTTTACAGCCAGAGGCCAGAAACTTCTACTGACGTTGCACAAGACCGAACAGATGTGATGTGAGCAATCGCGTGGTTCGACTTCCTTAGCCATAAGGTCACAAGGAGGAAGTGATCCTCAGCACAGACATAGTGTCAAGAGTCCACTTCAGGACCAATTTAAAGTCAAATAAAGATTTTGCAATAATGTTCTCATTTCTTGTTTCCATGTCTTTCTTCAATCATTCACACTTCTCTTATTTTCACTGAAATCTTATGGAGGGATATATACATGAAGAATTTAACATTATGTTAATAAATTGTCGAAAATATATTAATGAAGTCATGAACTTCATTGTTTTATAATGTTTCCTGTGGTGCACTTATAATGTTAGTATGATTTTTACATCAGAAATGGTCAAAATTTAGAAATAAAAGGCATTTTTCCTAACCTGATTTGAATACTCTGTTTGAAGGGCGAGACTTCAGTGGAAACGCCCACTGCTGGGATTGGCTGCTGTGAGACGTCAGTGTAAACGCCCACTGCTGGGATTGGCCGCTGTGAGACTTCAGTGTAAACGCCCACTGCTGGGATTGGCCGCTGTGAGACTTCAGTGTAAACGCCCACTGCTGGGATTGGCTGCTGTGAGACGTCAGTGTAAACGCCCACTGCTGGGATTGGCCGCTGTGAGACTTCAGTGTAAACGGCCACTGCTGGGATTGGCCGCTGTGAGACTTCAGTGTAAACGCCCACTGCTGGGATTGGCTGCTGTGAGACGTCAGTGTAAACGCCCACTGCTGGGATTGGCCGCTGTGAGACTTCAGTGTAAACGCCCACTGCTGGGATTGGCCGCTGTGAGACTTCAGTGTAAACGCCCACTGCTGTGATTGGCCGCTGTGAGACTTCAGCGTAAACGCCCACTGCTGTGATTGGCCGCTGTGAGACTTCAGTGTAAACGCCCACTGCTGTGATTGGCCGCTGTGAGACTTCAGCGTAAACGCCCACTGCTGTGATTGGCCGCTGTGAGACTTCAGTGTAAACGCCCACTGCTGGGATTGGCCGCTGTGAGACTTCAGTGTAAACGCCCACTGCTGTGATTGGCCACTGTGAGTCTTCAGTGTAAACGCCCACTGCTGTGATTGGCTGCTATGAGACTTCAGTGTAAACGCCCACTGCTGTGATTGGCTAACAGTGCGAACACAATGTAAATAATAAGATAAGAGATTTGTTGATTATAACGGGAGTCCAGAACTCGATCACTGATAAACTCGCGCTGTTTGATTGACAGCTCCAGTGATTGTAAAGGGAGCTCTTCTCTCCTCGTCATCTCACTAACACGCAAGTGGGCGGGGCCAAAGTTGCAATGATCCTGAAACTTACAGGATATTCTTGTAATATGATGACAATGTCAAAAGCTCAAAGAAAATTTGATTTCTCAATTCATAAACCCTTTAAAGTGATATAAAATCATGTTACTTTTTCATTTCATTGTTTCATTTCAAATTGGATTCCACTATAAAAGCCCCATAAAAGCAAAATACAATAACTTTAACACTGACATTTAAAAAAATATATTTAATTTAGTTTGATCTGATATCAGTTTCCACTCTCTGTGAGCAAAGAGCCAAACTCAGTCTACGAAACACAGTTTCTATCATAACGTTGACAAAAATGTGTAGTATGTCAATAAATAAATGTAATAAAATGCTTGCATGACCGCTCGTCATAGGATCGCGGAAGGTGTTACATTTATTTATGTTAAATAAAAAGTCACACTCTTTGACATGGAAACTGACAGGAAATCTGCCTTGTAATGGAAACTGTCATGCAAACTGTCAGGTATAAAAAAGCTAAACAAAAAGGAACCATTTTGTTTTTTAATTGATGGTCTCATCTACATAGAATAACAGAAGGCTTGTCATCAGATTGCTGATGCTGTGTAAATTTGAGCTTAAAAACACAGCGTGGGGAAAGTGTGGGCTGTCAAGTATTCACACGTACAATAGGTAGCTTCAAGAAAATCTTTTTGTTATTGCAATTCTACATACAAGCCTCATCAGCAATATTTTGGCTTTTGAAACATGTCGGATTATGCGAGAAACGAAGCGTTTGCTGATTGGTGCTGACTCACACTCATCCGTTTAGTGTTGGAGCTGCTGATTATGAGACACACACGACACGGATCGAGAGAACAAGCAGCAAAGCCAGCAAAGGGACTCAGGTCAATTCAATATGAATCTTATGTTGGGTCTTCAGTGTATGCCTGTGGAAACACGCCAGTGAACTATATGTATGAACTACATGTAAATGTCCTGTTGCTTTAGAGACAACAAGATGAAAACAGTGATAAACGACCATGTTGAGCAGCTGAAGGTGTTGGTAAGTGTTTGATGCTGTCATCATATTTCCCCAGTCTAATTCATCACTCAGGTTTAAAAACATTACCGCAAGGCCGCAGGACACACTGTCAGGAAAGCAGATATTGGACAGGACGTGTACAGACTTGTCTTGTTGCCAGCGTCTCATTCAATGTTGTTATGACGAGCTGATTCACTAATGCTGAACACAGTACAAAATCTGCAGCCACAGAAAGTTCGACTTGTCTTTTATTCACAAAATTGGACACCACTCAAGTGAATCTTAAGTTTTACTCTTGATCTCCATATAAATTAGCCCCCAAAAAAGTGTCCTTAAGGTATGCCCTTGTGAAAAAGACACTTTTTGTATACCTAAATGTAATTATTTTGGACACCTAATTGCATGTTAATTGCAAATAAACGAACATGTATTGTAGGTCTTATAGCCATAACACATTTATTTTTATGTTTATACACTGTCAAAAAAAGAGTACAAAATTGTACCTTTTAAGATAGGCCATCACTTGGGTGGGACCCTTAAGGGTACATTTTTGTACCTTTAAATCAGGGGTAGGCAAGTTCGGTCCTAGAAAGCTGATGTCCTGCAGAGTTTAGCTCCAACCCTACTAAGCCACCACAGTGTAAAACTCATGGCTCCCAGCATGCATTGCAGCATTAAGGATGTCACCATTGTTGAGATCCATATGCTGATTCTTGATATCTGTGTGTGTCTAAACGGTTTCCCCCCTAGAATGTATTTAAAAATAAGAATTCAGATTGTCTAATCTGTAGCAAGAAAGTATTGTTGGTGAATATTATTTATTATTTATTATGACTTAAGTCAAACATTTTCTTCATGACAATTTTAGTTTATGGCTTCTTTTGATTTGAACAGATTATGTGTTTTGTTAACACTGTAACAAAAACCACAAACTCACATAAAAAAATCAAGTCAAACTGCCCAACTAAAGGAAACACTGATCACCATAATGGCGACCAAACATTTTCAATAAAACGTCAGCATCTAAACCTCTGTTAATTCTCAATAGGAGCTTCTATAGATGTCTTTAAGGGTTGGAGCCAAACTCTGCAGGACAGCGACTCACTAGGACCGAACCTGCTCTAAGTAGAGAAAATATAGGTATAACAATGGTATAGTTGTACCCTAAGAACCCATTGTGTACCTTTAAAGGTACAGTTATGTGTTTTGTTCCCCAAGGAACAAAATTGTACCTCTACTGTACCTTTTTTCTGAGAGTGTATAGAACATTTGGTAACACTTTGCTATTAACTAGTTGCTTATTATCATGCATATTTTAGGATATTGGCTGTTTATTAGCACTTATAAAGCACATATTAATGCCTTATTCTGCATCTCTTAATCCTAGCCAATACCTACACTTAAAAGCTACAAAAACTACTTTACTAACTTCTGATGTCTTTGAAATATTGTTAAAGTATACTGACAGTCATAGTAAACTGTGATATACTGTAATGCCATTTCTACTGAAACTTGTAATGTATTTAAAGATATTTGTAACCATTACACATTTGTCAGATGAAGTTGCAATTTAATAGCCTATTGAATAACACGGTTAAAATATAATCAAGTATTTACACATGCTTAAGTAAGACAAAAGATTATTAAAACTGTGATTTCAAATGTCCTTTAATGTAAATCTTTTAATTTGACAAATTACGATTATTCCAGAGTGCACTTTTTAAAAAGTGTATACTTAAAGTCATGAAAGTGTACCCTCGTTAAGTGCACTTAAGTGGCATTTTCATTAATATTATATTATCTGAAAATATTTTTTTTTGTAAATATACTTGTAACATAGTCAATATTAATACAATTAATCACAATTCTTTGAGCACCTTATGTAGCCTGGCTCCGCCCTCCTACGTACTTTTCAATTTCATTTTCCTTCAGTACATTGTCTGTGTTTGCAGAATATTCTTTGGTTTTCTCCGGCCAAATTTTAACCGGTCCAATCAGCGAACATAGCTGAGAACGATGGCGTCGATGTCGTGTGCTAGTTTGAGTTGTAGTTCAGTAATGGCGGCAGAGAAAGATGCGAGTAAAGCCATTCATTCCGTTGTGGCACCGCTGCCGAATATGCAGAAGTTAAAGCCGGAGCAAGAACAATCTTTGCTGAGTTCTGTTGGTGGCCATGATGTTCTGTCCCGGGAAAAGTTTGATTTTCCAGCTCGCTCTGTTAGTGGTGAAGGAGTTGGCTAAGGCGAACGCTAGCGATGCTAAGGCGATAGTTGTTGTCGTCTCCCATACGTCACGACCAAACGTTAGCGATTGGTTATGGCAGATCCAGAGTGTCTCTGGGCAGATCTAATAGTTTTAAACTTCAACAGAGTTCCCGCCTTCAAGAAAGTTAATGCTTGTCCATGAAGAGTGGCCAGACTCTCTGAACAAATGAAATGAACCAGGCTACTACTTATGGGGAACCCGGTGGAATTTAATATATGTTTATATATACAGTATATGCACACCGACAGGTGAAGTGAATAACACTGATGATCTCTTCATCTCCTGTTAGTGGGTGGGATATATTAGGCAGCAAGTGAACATTTTGTCCTCAGAGTTGATGTGTTAGAAGCAGGAAAAATGTTCCCGGTCTGCAGTGGTCAGTCTCTATCAAAAGTGCTCCAAGGAAGGACCAGTGGAGAACCGGCCACAGGGTCATGGGCGGCCGAGGCTCATTGATGCACGTGTGGAGCGAAGGCTGGCCCGTGTGGTCCGATCAAACAGACGAGCTACTGGAGCTCAAACTGCTCCAGAAGTTAATGCTGGTTCTGATAGAAAGGGGTCAGAATACACAGAGCATCTCAGTTTGTTGTGTATGGGGCAGCACAGCCGCTGACCAGTCAGGGTGCCCATGCTGACCCCTGTCCACCGCCCAAAGCCCCAACAGTGGCACGTGAGCATCAGAACTGTTATGCCTGATCGGTGTATGGTAAATGGTAAATGGACTGCATTTATATAGCGCTTTTAACAGACCAATGGCCATCCAAAGCGCTTTACACATTGCCTCACATTCACACACCGACGGCGGTGTCAGCCATGCAAGGCGCCATCCAGCTCGTCGGGAGCAGCTGGGGTTAGGTGTCTTGCTCATGGACACCTCGACACTTGGTCAGGTGGAACCGGGGATCGAACCACCAACCTTCCGGTTTGTAGACAACCTACATGAACCACTGAGCCACTGTCGCCCCTACAAAACTAAGGACAAAACTAAGGACAAAACTAATATATATACTTAAAAGGACAAAAGGACAAAACTGGTATATACTTAAACATTTTAATGTAAAGATACAGTAAAATTTTGGTTGAATTAAAGTAAATTCAAATTTGTATTCACTCTAAAATATTTTGGCTATTTTGAAAAAGGGTTGTAAATTGGTCCTTTGACACATTTGACCATGTTTAAATCAATCCAGTTTATTTTCTTCCTCAATCAGCTCAGAAAATGTGCAAAAGTGCAGATTCAGTGTGTGTCTATAGTGATGCAACGGCCGACGTCTCTGATGTTCAGGTGCCCTGGTGCATTATTAAACTGCTTGTTTTAAATGTGCTTTGTAAATAGTTGTAGCCTTGTATATGATACTCATATAATAATGTATTTCCCTCTGTTAATAACAGTATAACATTTATTGCCTCATTAAATTTTACACAGCCATTAATGCCAGCTTGGTGTGTGTGTGCTGCTGGTGTATATGGACTGTTGAGTGGAGGCTTTCTCTTTTTATATTTATTTATTTATTAATCTTAGGCTTTCAACTTTGATGCTGACTTTTCCACAAGCATTATGATTTCAATGTAACTCAATGTGTAACCATTGTCTCTAATTTCATTATAATTCCCAAGAGAAGAGTCATGCCGGAGAGTATTTCTCTCATGCCACTGAAAATTCAATGAACCTCTATTCTGATGTTTTGCAGCTGTTTAAAGCCAAATTTGCATGTGTTAAAACGCATCCTTTGCAAGTTGTTAGATGTGCGAAATTCAAAAGCTTTTCTCTCTCGTGAAATGGGGGTTAAGAAACAAGTATTTCCACGAATGCACTCAGTCAAGAGCCTTAAGGTGCAATTACGTTCATGAAATTTTAAGGGCCAAAAAGGTCCATTGTCAAAAGTGAAGCAATGCACTTTCAAACCAAGCACTTTCTGTTGGTCAAATCTGCAAAAATCCAACATTATCTCACAACCAATTCGTATGTATTTGTACAAGGTGGCTAAACCGCAGTGACATGTAGGTTTAGGGGCGGGTGTTTGAGGTTAGATCATTCATACGAAATCATATGAATTGGTCAACTTGTTAAATACGTACGATTTAGCAAAACTTTTACCAATTCGTACAAATGAGCTTGTACAAATTAGTAAGAATTAGCCACCTCGTAAAATTCATACGGTTTACCGTAGAGAAATCCGTGAGATCGGATTTGGGAAAATCTGCGTGGGGAAATCTTTCACCTTCACATGTGCATTTCTATCAAAATGGAAATCAAAATCCGCCTTTAGTCTAAAGAATGTTGATCTGAATGTACTGTATAAATGTCTCGTCAGAATGGGATATTCAGTATCAGCCTAATAATAAATATTTAGCTGCATACAACTTGGTTAAAATCGGCATGAAAGGGAAATTGTGATCATTTTCTCTTCCCTGTTGTGACGTATATCCAAGAAAAATGGCTTCTCAAACAAGAACAAATGTAGGGCGGGGCTTGGTTTTGTCCGAGGGGAATTGATTGGATGGTTGTGGTTTGCTATTGGTGGATCTCATGTGTGTGACAGGTAGGTGGGGGGGGGGTTTAAGATGCATAAAATAAATGATGTGCATGGATAAATCATTTAGAGTAAATATATATTCCTCAAAAAAAAAAATTGTCCATTTTGATTTCATGGCAGCACTAAAGCACACGGCACTCTATATGTTGCTCTGTCTACCCAACACCAGGGTTTTTGAACGATGTGATCAGATTCTCAGATGTTGTCAAGCAAAAAAAGGCACTGATAGAGCATGCTGGGAATGTGACAGTGTGTATGACATTGCATGCTTTACATGAGGGCAAAATACCACCCACAGTTAGGTCAGGGCAACGGTCACAGGTGTCTAGATCTCAAATGTGTCCCCTCCAACTTCGGGAAAAGATCAAATTGTCAATATTGCAATCAGTATTGTAAATAGAATGTCCTGTCTGCTGTCTTTCCTTAACTTGAAATGTGATCTACGGCCCTGACTGGTCATGACATTTGGGTAAACAATATTATCATAGAATTCCTGACCTTTGTACTTTGGAGTTACAACAGGGAACTTTTTCAGGCAATTTTTGCTCAACATATGCTGCTTGGTGAGGGTTAATATTGGATTTGGGTACAATCATTTATCATTTCACACAAAAGCAGAACTTAGCATTCAGGAAACATGTTCATACTCCCACATCATCCTAGCTAGCTGATTACATCACTTCATAAGTGGAAGATAGGAATGAAGATAACGGAGAGATTTTAGATCATGTTGTAAATACACATTCTTAAATCTCTTATCTGCTCATGATAAACCGCATAATTTATGGCTAAAGCCACACCAAGAACTGTAAATCTTTTGGTGGTAAAAGCCAAACTGTCCATATGAAAACCTATGTGTGTAGGATTGTAAAGCAATTTCATGTTATGTAGGACATGAAAGCACTGATACTAGCACTCATGGTGTTTGAATACAAGATAATTTAAGTCAGCCTCAATGAACCCCAATGAACAGCCTCAATGAACTTGTGCTAATGAAAGATTATGGAGGCATTTATTGTCCTCCATAATGACAAAGAGATCTGTTACTCAATATTGTTTAGATTTGTGCTTTTAAAAAACAACCAAATAGCAAATACACTTGTATTTAAAACCAGCAGGCTGCAAAAGCTAAGAAGAGAGAAGTGTAGTGAAACTCGTCTGTGGTTGAGATCATGATTAGTGATGTTTGCTATTATTACTGTTTATTCTTACAGTTTTATGCATTTGAACAAAAGTAGGGATGCATGATATATATCGGTCACCATATCGGTATCGGCCGATATATGCTCATTTTTAATGTTATTGTTATTGTCCTGATAAGAACATTTGGCCGATATATTAAAGCTGATAAATAATGAATTATTTCCATTCAGTTCGCCATGATGAATGTGAATTGCTTGAAATATGATTGGAATCACTTCAAAAAGGAAAATCGGGTTAAGTGCAACGTGCAGTGCAAGTCTGTCATATAGACTACATAAAATTATAATAAAAACATTATAATTGTGTGCTTGGGACATGGCTTTTAATGGTTAGACTTTTGTTTTTTTAATCAGGCTCTCAAAAATTATATAAAAATTCGGCCAATATATCGGTTATTGGCTTTCAAATATAAAGAATTATCGGTTATCAGTATCGGCCAACAATTTCATATCAGTGCATCCCTAAACAAAAGTATAAAACACTGGCATGTAATTCAACCTGAAGTACTATTTGTGCTTTAGAATGTTATCTCAAATCATGCCGGTTTTCAACTGTGTTAATAAGGGATGCACCGATATGAAAATTTTGTTGATACAATAACCGATCATTTGTTATATTTGAAAGCTGATAGCCGATATATTGGCCAATAAATCTAAATCCAAGAGTCTGATTACAAAAACAAAAGTCTCACCATTAAAAGCCATGTCCCAAACACACAATTATAATGTTCTCATTATAATTTTATATATGCACTTGCACTGCACATGTTGCTCTGATCTGTATTTTTCTTTATTCAAATCATATTTCAAAAACCATCATGTTGAACAGTTTGCATCTGAAGTGTCTCAGCTGAAGGAAATATTCATTATGTATCAGCTTTAAAATATCAGCCAAATGGTCTTATTGGGCCGATAACGATAACACTAAAAATGAACATATATCGGCCGATACCGATATAGTGGCTGATATATCGTGAAACTTGTCTGTGTTTGGGATCATAATTAGTAATGTTTGCGAAGGCAAATACCACTATTATTACTGTATATACTCTAAGTTTTATGCATTTGAACAAAAGTAGGGATGCATGATATATCGACCACCATATCGGTATTGGCCGATATATGTTCATTTCAGACTGTCCTCCAAAACCAATGACCGAGTATTGGTTATATTTTAAAGCCGATAACCATTATATTGGCTGTTAAATCTAAATCCAAATGTGTATATCATTTTTGAGAGCCTAAGTACAAAAACAAAAGCCACACCAATAAAGCCATGTCCCAAACACACAATTATAATGTTCTCATTATGATTTTATTTAGTAGATATGACAGACTTGCGCTGCACATGTTGCTCTGAACTGTATTTTCCTTTTTTGAAGTGATTTCAATCATATTTAAAGCACTTCAAAGCCATCATGACGAACAATTTGCATCTGAAGTGTCTCGGCTCAAGGAAATTATCAATTTTTATTGGTTTTAATATATCGGCACGTTAAAATGAAAAATGATACCGATATGGTGGCCGATATATTGTGCATCCCTAGTGTACTTTCTCTAAGTGATTAGATGTGCAGTTTTCACTTGGCAAAATTATCAAATTAAATTATCCCATAAACTTATATGAAGGAACTGGGCCATTTCCAGACAGACTTGACTTTTTGGGGTAGCAAACAACCACCCAGGACACCCTAGCAACTGAATAACAATGCCCTGGCAACCAACATCCTAGCATCACTTCCCACGGGCAATAGGGTGGCACTTATTTTTGGACTGATGAAATCTTCTGCTCTCACCTGCCCAGTCAACTCCCCTTCATGAGAAATGGTAACAAATCAAATTTCGCTGAGATTGGACTACGTGTGGGGTGTGCTCAACAAAATGTACATTTTATCTTAATGACCATAACAGCGAATTAGTGGTTAAAAACGAGAACAGTGTTGTTAGTAGAGCTCCTTCATGGTCTGCACTGTTGCTTCATGCTTCACTGTCCCTTTTTCCCATTCGGTGCAGACATACTCAAAGAACAATGAAAGTAAATGGGGAAGTGACATGTGAAGGCCAAGTATGGTAACATATACCCGCATATAACCCAATACGTGCTTAGGAGTAAGTACTCTGCATTTAAACCATCCAAGTTCGTGCACACACATTAGGAGCAGAGTAGTAAGTAGTGTACACACACACACTGCAAACTGTGGACACACACACCTGGAGCAGTGGGCAGCCATTATGCTGTGGAGCTGGGGAGCGATTAGGGGTGAGATGCCTTGCTCAAGGGAACCTCAGTCATTTCCTGCCAGTACTGGAATCAAACCAGCAACCTTCGGACTTGCTAACTATTAGACCAATGCCCCCTTGGAAGATTACAACCTGATGGACTTATCCTTGCTTCCAAGCAAGTATACTTCATCCTGGTTATGAAAAGTGGCCATCTGATATCAGAAACAGTCAAAAGTTTATCAGTGAACGAAACCTTAGCTAATATCACATCAGATATTGAAGGACCTGTTGATGAAAAAATGCATTCTTTGAGAATACCCTAAATGACAAATTATCTGGATGGTATTTTGCATACATCACATACTTCTAATTGAGAAACAAATGAGGGGGTGAGAGGTTTACCCCCCAATAAGGGCCACCCTAACGTGCAAGCTCTCATATTTCCTTTAGAAATGTCCAAGGTTTGCTCTCAAAATTCAGTCTGCGAAGCACCACTTGACACCTCCAGAACTGTGATTCAGCCGTTTGGGCTGTCGACTCTTCCAGATTATCGCTGTATTATGATGGAAACCATTTTGGATGAAATTAAGCACAAATAATCCCCACCAACAAAGGCGAGCAAGCCCAATCACGCTCAGATCAAAGTGTTTATTCATAGCTAACGGAGCTCTTGCATGCTTCACGGTCGAGACACGTTCAGTCACCACCCTCTGAAACCCGAAACTAAAAAACAAGGGTTGTTTTGAAAACGTGAATGAAGATATGGTTATGTTTTGAATTTCATCTTAGCAGAGGGGAGCAGAATACGTGCGGTTGGAGACAAGCGCCAAGGGCGAGAAATCTCCCTCGAAAATCCCTCCCGAAGACCGACAACTTTATTGCTTTGTAATATCCAAGGCCTCACGGGAAAAACCCTCGACCTCTTGATCTAAAGTGTTCTAGACCTTTGGCAGACACAGTAACCCTTACCCCAAAATTAGTTAGGGCAAAACCTTCGGGAAAGGGCAGCGGAACGTGGGGTGGTGAGTGAAAACCTATCACATCCTTGTCGTGTAACTCCTTGGGGTATGGCCTGGCCTTTGACCTCCAGTCCACACAGAGCAAGCTTTCATAGTCCTCCTTTTTCATTCACCTCCTTCAAAACATTTGATTTTTACACATGATTTGTTCCTCTGGTTGGCCTCCATAGGTAGGTGTATTCTAAATAGCTGTTGGAATGTGGACTCAAACAGCAAGCTTTTTGTTTGCCTTTGGGGAATGACCTTTGACCCCTACAACAGCAATAATGCCAAGTTAAAAAAACACAGCATGGGTCTCTACTTTAGTGTGTCAATCATCTAGACATGTCTCCTTTGCTTAAGTGCTTAAGAAACGTCCCCTTCACATGATAAAACGCCAGCGTGAGCTGTACAAACACATTTACCGCCACCGCCGCTGTCAAGATAAAGCTGTTATTTACAAGACGCGATATGTTACCGAGCTAATGATGTAGCGTCTGTTTGTTTTATGAACATAAATGTCATGTCTCATAATAAGCACTTTGGCTTTGACAATTCCATTGACTTATACACCAAAACTATAATCTTACATACTGCATTTTATATTAATAGTTTTCACTGCAGAAAAGGCCTGAAAGTTTTCCATCTTAAAAGAAGAAAAACTAAAATATGTAAACAAAATGCAAGTTTTAGACATAAACTGCAATCTCAATCACTAAAAGCAGCGAGACGTTTTAAAACGCTTAACGTGGAAAACACTTAAAGCACCTAAAACAGTGACATTAAAAGATCAAATTCAGTACACAGTTTATTGATGATGCATAATATATATGGGCGAGCAGATGAGCCCCAGAATATGAACACAATTTTTAATAATATTATATAACTTTATACAACAGTTCTTTCTAGTTCTCATATCTGATTGGCTGAGAGCCTTTTCTAGCCGTGTGAAATTCCCCCAGTATCATCACTGGAACCGGTTCACCCATAGACTTAAAAAAAATATGGACGTGACGTCACCCATAGGATTCTGATGAGCAGATTTGAAGCGTAAAGTAGGGTCGAGCTGGCCCGTCGCCATCTTGGCAGCGCGTCACTCCCGGATAATAGAAAATGGGAGGGGCATGGGCGGAGCTGAGGGGACGCGATGACTAACAGACAGCAGATAAACGACTATCCACCTGTCACTCAAAGTGGCCCCATCCTTAATTATGCAGAACTTTAAGGCTTTATATAATATAAACAAATTAGTTATAAAAACATTCACCCACCTCACAGTCGTCATGAAGGGCAAAATTCACCTTTCTTTCCCATTCTGACATTCAGTTTGGAGTTCAGGAGATTGTCTTGACCAGGACCACACCCCTAAATGCATTGAAGCAACTGCCATGTGATTGGTTGATTAGATAATTGCATTAATGAGAAATTGAACAGGTGTTCCTAATAATCCTTTAGGTGAGTGTATAATGGTTGCACTCAGCAATCAACTGGTGCTATAACTGTAGCTACCACAACACAACTCTAAAAATGTTTCAGAGTTAAACAAAACCAATCAATTGCTTTGCAATTGCATTTAAAACACCCTCAAACACATGCACACAAACTCACACACACACAAACAGATCAGTGCGCTGAGTGTTGACTTGCCTAATTTGTCACCTGGTTTTGATTTGGCCAGCAATCTCCGTGGCTGAATCCGAAATCGCCCCCCTAAACCCTCTTTCACTATTCCCTACTTTAGTAATACAGTTCACTTGAAGGAGTGAATGAAAACGAGTGCGTGAAGTCGGACAGCCGCTGTGTGTTCATCGGCTGTACACTTGTTATTGCAGAGCAATGTGGGATAGAATGAATGCACTCGAACATGTTCACTATGGTTTCGGACGCCACTACAAATGGCTGTCCCAAGTGCCCTACTTAAGGGTATAGGGGGCGATTTCGGATTCAGCCCGGAGACTGACGAGGGCAGCTCATAACACATCTCGATTGAGACAGAGCAGTCTGTCAGACATGTGTGTGTGTGTGTGCGCGCCGATCTGTTTGTGTGTGTGAGTTTGTGTGCACGTGTGTTTGAGGGTGTTTTAAATGCAATTACAAAGCAACTGATTGGTTTTGTTTAACTCTGAAACATTTGTAGAGGTGTGTTGTGGTAAAAATAGCTACAGGTATAGCACCAGTTGATTGCTGAGTGCAACCATTCTACGTCATCGACCTAGAACGCAAACAAAATGGCGCCATTGTCCAAATATATAGTGGATTTTTAAAATAACATACATCTTTCATGGGTTTTCTACGTATTTCAGTAAGAGACATCCTTTATGTTATATTCTTAACACCAGGGAATCCCTCTAAAGACACTCTGTTGTCGTTTCTTGTTTATTTACACACTTGTGCCGTCAAACTGTTGTATAAACGCAATATCACACTTATAGCCGTGCGATATGGCTGTATATCAGTGATTATCACAGCCGTGTTGCAGCCATATCGCACGGCTACTTGTTTGATATTGCTCATATATTCATCTTATAAAAGTAACAGCACACCTGTCCTCAATAAAATCTGTGATTTGACTCATTATTCATGTCTGTATCTGGGTGAGTTAATGCTTAGGTTGAAGTTTTGTTGCTAAACTTACGATTAATGCTTGCCATAAGTAGCATCACTGACTACTGTACCAAATGTGTCGTGCGCCCAGATATTACATTAATAACAACGGGCCTTTCCAAGTGACAAAAAAAGAAATAGGCATGAATTCCATCCTACATCACCCTATGTTTCACTGACCTTGAAGAGCTGTAGAAAATGAGAGAGAGAAAAACATTCACTGCAGAAATGAAAGAGAAGAGAGGGCATTGAGGGTATCTATGGTTACCTTGGCTTTATCACTGTTTGTCTTGGATTGCAAGTGCAATAAAGTGAGAAAGAATGCTGGAGTGAGAGCTGTTATTGCATGAGCATTCTTTCACACAAAGTCACCAGGAGACGACATAGGAGGTCCGGCGTTTCTCCTTCTCTCTCTCTCTCAGTTCCATCTGCTCTACGTGTTTGATAAACTCCTTTCTCATTCAAATGCCCTACTATGTCACATCTCATCTATGTGCACCAGGGCCTTTTTTAGTAAGAGAATTAAGTTTCTTCCTGTCTTATTATTTAAATTGAGTGCATCAGGGGAGTATGCATTTTTTTGTAGGTCTACCGGAAGTTTGAACAGCCTTCCCTCGGCAAAAAGCAAATAGGAATTTTTGTACGCTTCTGGCAACTCTACAAGTTGGGATGTTTGAGTTATAATAGTTTGCATGATTATAAAGTCTGTGAAAGCTAGTTCTGCCAGAAAGACTCGGGAGAATAAATACTGTAACAATTATCCATTTATTACAACCCAGCAAGCAATAAAGTACATTGGCATAGGCCCCGTCCATAGCTCGCAATCTGAGGGTCCGGACTCTGCATATCCTGCCTGAAGACGAAGGCAGGGGCGCAGCCGACCCCCCCGTGAGGTATGGAAGGGACCATCCTGGTGGTGGTGGGGTGGATGTAGGGAAGGATTTGACTTGGAGGTGGTGGGGAGGATGGCGGTGAATTGGAGCGTCAGCATCTGCGAACTCAGACAAGCGTAAGTACCGATCTTTTATACCCAGGTATTAGAATGTGATTGGATAGATAAAGTTAAAGTGACATGACAATTAAGTCTTCCCGGCAGAACTTATGCTAAAGCTTCCATTTTATCTGTTCGGTGTGATGGTGTTTAAAGGGTTAGTTCACCCAAAAATTATATTTCTGTCATTAATTTGTGTTCCGAAGATGAACAAAAGTCTTACAGGTTTGGAACAATATAAGATATTTTGGATGGAATCTGAGAGCTCTCTGACCCCCTCCATAGACAGCAACACAATGACCACTTTCAAGGCCTAGATAGGTAGTAAAAACATCGTTAAAATAGTCCATGTGACTCCAGTGGTTCAACCTTAATGTTATGAAGCGACGAGAATACTTTTTGTGCTCAAAAACAAACAAAAATAGCGACTTTATGTAACAATGCGGTCTCTCCCTTTTACTCTCTTGCGCTATTCATGTTGTTGGGCTTTTCACAGAGTAGCCTACAGCTCTTCTGGGTTCTAAGGCAGAACGCCGGCTCACTGTTGGCTGAGCACGATCCCATGATCACATGCGTGAGTTGTGGTGCTTACATAAATCGTGTAGGAGAGTCTAACGGAAGAGATCGCTTCATAACATTAAGGTTGAACCACTGAAGTCACATGGACTATTTTAACGACGTGTTTACTTCCTTTCTGGGCCTCGTAAGTTTTAATTAAATTGCTGTCTATGGAGGGGTCAGAAAGCTCTCGGATTTTATAAAAAATATCTGTTCTGAAGATGAACGAAGGTCTTATGTGGTGTTCACACCGGACGCGATTCGCGCGAAGGTGGACGCTTGAACATTTTGAGTTTACTCGCTTCATTTGCGCGTGAAATTCGTGTGTGAAAACTACACAACAGACGCGAATTCTGCCCTATATGAGCCTATATGAGCCTATATGAGCCAGCTGGTCTCGGTCACTTGACGTCTTTTTTGTAAAAAATACTACTATTAATGTGTGACAAAACGTAGCTTTTTCAGGCGATAATATAGTTGTTTAAAGCTCAAATCTGTGGTTAATTTATAAAAAGAGTGCCTATTTGAGCATTTTATCTGGCGTTTTCGGAGTTGTGAGATCCAGGCGATCAGTGACATTCCGCGATCGTTTACCCGGCGAGACCCGCCTTTCCTCGGCTAGTCCTTCTCACATTTGCCGCTGGCTCTGGCTCTTTTTTTCTGCTCCAGTCTTGTTGTGAAATGGCTGACATAGATTTTGTTGAGAGGGTAACTCACTTTCTTCCAAGCAAGATCCTTTTTATTCCTGTTCCTGTAGTGATAGGATGATGTATCACACAGCTCCGGGTATCCACATGCGGCCACGATTATCTTGTCCTCCATTGTTGTTTGGATTTCTGCCCACGGACCCGCGGACTTGGAGAACCACCCTGCGGACTTGGCAACACAGTGCAGTTGAGTTCTGTTGACATTTGACAACTAACGTTATGCGTCGCTCCGTTGCTCTGATTGGTTGTAGGTCTATCCAATTGAGGTCTTTCCTGGTTCGGTTGAAACACGCCCCATAATCCCAGCCCAACGGAGCAGATCAGACTCATATTCTGACTAGAACTGAGTATGACAACATCAGGCTAAGCATTTGTTAGTCACGAGAGAAGTCCTAGATCCTATTTTGCATGAAACGCAGCATTAAAATATGTCTAAAAGAGGTATTTTAGAAGCCTTTCCATTGTGAGTGTATTACAATGCTTTAAAATGCAGTCTAGTTAGACAGTGTGTTCGGATTTGGAGCAGAGCAATTGTGTGTTATTCACCACAGCTGTATCATTCTGTCCCCTCCTGATAAACAACATAAAGACTGAAATGCATTCATCTTCTCTACCAACCCCCCTCAACAGCTCTCCAGGATCCTGGCCCCAGTATTCACAGCGTGATCCTCAAGATGGGGGCCAAATTATTTCCTGTGTTACCCCCTCCTCAAGATGTATCATCCCTATGGTTGTAGACCATCATCACCGCTATCTCTCCCTCTTTCTCTGTCTCCCTCTCTCCCCTCGAAAGAGGCTGGAGAATTGAACACTCAGCTATTATTAGTCTGTGAAAGGACAATGTTTGGAGGAGCCATTTGGCGAGATATGGGGTGAGGAGGAGAGAGCGCAAAGGGGTGCCAGCCTACCTTTTCTTCTCTATTTCTCTCCTCTGTTCTGCCTTTCTATTGCCCTTCTATCAAGGAGCACAATTGCTTTTCCCTGCCCAGTAGGAAAGATATTTTCGCCATGGAATGCTTAAACCAGGAGGGGTCTTCCATGACTGTTTTTTGTCAAAATATGTCAAGATGTATTCTTTTCTCAAATCTAAAATCTTCACTGCTCTGGGAATCATAGATGTTATTTATTATGCTCTCATAAGACATATTGACCCCTTATTAGTACTCTTTTGCAATATACCCTCCAGCGACTGACTTGGTAAAGCGAAACACCCTCAGAAACATCACAACACTCAGGATCAGTACTGACAGGCGGATGTATTTCCTCATGCTGTATATGAGGATGATATTTCAGTGGAGGCATGCCCACTCTTTTGCAATGTTTATTGAACATTTTGCTGACATATAAAAATGCATGAAACTACAGAGACAGTAGTGTGAACCAGCAATATGTATTTTCCCACATCTCACTGTAAATGTAGTGAGGTCATCTGAAACAAAAGCTTGCAAAAACAACCCCCGCATCATAATCCCCCCTCCACCAAACTTTACACTTGACACAATGCAGTCGGGCAAGTCCCGTTCTCCTGGCAACCGCCAAACCCAGACTCGTCCATGGGATTGTCAGACAGAGAAGCGTGATTGGTCACTCAGAGAACACGTCTCCACTGCTCTAGAGTCCAGTGGCGGCACGCTTTACCCCACTGCATCCCACGCTTTGCGGTGCACTTGGTGATGTAAGGCTTGGATGAGCTGCTCGGCCATAGAAACCCATTCCATGAAGCTCTACACACTGTTCTTGAGCTCATCTGAAGGCCACAGAAGTTTGGAGGTCTGGAGCTCTTGACTCTGCAGAAAGTTGGTGACTTCTGTGACCCTCAGCATGCGCTGACCCCGCTCTGTGATTTTACGTGGCCTACCACTTTGTGCTGTTGTTCCCAATTGCTTCCATTTTGTTTTAATCCCACTAACAGTTGAGCGTGGAATATTTAGTAGTGAGGAAATTGGACTTATTACACAGGTGGCCACCGATCACGGCCCCACGCTTGAGTTCTCTGAGCTCCTGAGAGCAACACATTCTCTCACAAATCTGTGCAGAAGCATCTGCACGCCTAGTGCTTGATTTATACACCTGTGGCCATGAAGGGATTGAACACCTGAATTCAATGATTTGGAGGGATGACCAAGTACTTTTGGCAATATAGTGTATATCATCATAGAGCTAACAGAGATGCTTTATTACCTGAAGTGCACGGTACCTTTAAGGGGTAGGGTTAGAGTAAGAGGAGAGAATATACAGTTTGTACAGTATAAAAACCATTACGTCTATGGATAGTCCCCATAAAACATAAAAATGTGTGTGTGGTTTAAGCAGTATACATTTAAAATATCGGCCACACAGCTATCAGCCATAGCATTAATTAGCAGTATATCAGTATATAGCAGTATATAATGTCAGTCCCTAGGACCAAATGGTTTTATTCCGCTCATACTTCAATGCTGGCCTCTTTTGAACCCATCACCCCGAGCTCTGTGTACAAACAGACGTGTGTGCCAGAGACCTTGATAGAGTGCCCAGATCAATTTGAGATTGAGGGATACATTATGAGAAAAATGCTTACAGAATTTAACGGCAAGATTATTTAGATGTTATCTAGCCCACTTGTCAAAATCCTGCCAATAACTGAGTACTGAGAATTTTCTGGATTTTTCAAATTTAGCAAGCAAAACACTTTGGAAGGTGAAAGCTGCCTTTTTAATTTTTACCTATAAACAAAGCATTTTTCACAACAAAACATTCCTCTGCCCTTTAGATAGTTGTACTCCCAGAGCAACTTTTGCTTAGGTTGTCAGATTTTGTATAGGTTAGTTGAGGAAAGAACGTAACCTCAAAGATCAAAACATAGTGCAGTGTCTTTTCATTAATTGATCATTTCATTACTTTCTTTTGCGCCTCTTCATCTTATATAAGGTCCACAGAACCATTGATTTTTCCGCTACATGCTGTAGAGATTGTATCAATATCCTCGGGTCCAGAATCAAATCAAGTGTAAGTACTGCTCTTCAGGGGTGGTTAACAATGAAAAGGTCTCTTTATTAGAAATACCGTACCAGTCTAACCATGTTCAATCCCAGTCAGTGCTCTCTCATGACGGAGCACGACCAACACTCGAACACTGATCAATACCAAACTCTCTCTCATCAGAAATAATCACAGTGTTCTTCCTTCTAGCTCCTCCACCCAATCTTGGCCAGGATTACGGGATGATTGTCACATGGCTTTTATAATCACATGCCATGTCTCGTCAAATTTAAGGGGATATTCCTTACTTATGCTGTGCGAAGTTCTACTAGGAATTGCGCCATTCAGAACTGAATTGAGACGTCCTTTTGTATTGTAGTTTTGTAAAAAAAAAAAAATGCTTAAAACTCCTTGATGTTTTAAAGATTATAGAGTCCTTAAACCTGGAAACGAGTTATTTTGATCATCCGATCCACTGTCCTGAATTGAATGGGTTTTTGAATGACCCGGTCTGTGATAAACACAAGCACAATATATTTTCACTTTCATTTTCTATGACAGAAAATACATCAGTAATACCCCCCTTGTGATTTTTTAAAGTCTTTACTTGTCTTGTAAAAGGCGGTTGTACATTAAATGTCATCCTGCGAATGCTAACCTAACCCTTTTACAGCCTTGTTGTGTTTATAATCGCACTCTTTCAAACTATTCTAACTCAAACTTTCTGACTAGATTATGCTTAGCGATGGTGCCAATAAAGTCATGCAACTGTGGTATTTGTTTACAGCCTAACTTTAGCTTTTTACTTCTGCCGATTGTATTTGGGCTTCAAAATCTTTTAAAGTTATGGTGATTTGTGAAGATTACCTTGATAAGCAAAATGTTGCCCAAAAGAGCTTTTATCTGCAATAATCAGGGCTTGACATTAACCTTTTTTTGACCAGACACTGTGGCTAGTGGTTTTCCTAAGTTACTATCCACTCAGCCACAATTTTGACATTGATTTTAAGACCTGACGCACGGATCCATTACACTGTTACACATGCGTTTCCTTTCTCAACTGTTAACGTTCAATTAAAACAGAACTGACTGTGTTTATGTGAATATTCTCCAAAATGTTGACATTATTTTGTGTGTTTTTGACTGTTTAAGTGCAATAAGCAGCAAAAAATAACTCAATTTAGTGCTGTGAGGCAGCTTTATGTGCGCACACAAAATTATGCGCAGTCCCACTTTGAAATTCAAGCTCTGTTGCACCAACAATATTCATCCGGAGCAAATAAAACGAGTGAGTGAGTGGAGGCAGGTTTGTGTGTAACTCGCTGTATTGTGTGTCTATTCTGTGGAAAATGAGTCTTGGAAACATTTCAGAGATTTCAGTATCGATATGTATAAATCGATATGTATAACACTACATAGGCCTTTTTTAAAAGTCTACAGTTGGAAAATGTATATATTATATAAACCCACCAAAGTTGCTAAGACTTGATCTTAGTGCAGCATTCGACACTATATATCATAAAATACTCTTTTACCGACTACAAAAATATCATATCTATCAGACCGTTACCATTTTGTCTATTTAAACAGGGAAAAATCTAAGATAACGTCAGTAAATTATGGAGTGCCACAAGGCTCTGTTTTAGGTCCTCTGTTATTCTCAATATATATGGTGCCACTTGGTAATATTATAAGAAAAGTTATAGTTTCCATTGTTATGCAGATGATACTCAGTTATATATTTCATCACGACCCGATGGGTTAAATGTGTGCCCGAGGCAGTGGTACTGGAGCAAGTGAAGATCCGGTGGGACGGAGAGATCGCTGCCGTGCCACTGGGTCGAAGTGGGGTGGCTGCCGTCCTAGAGGGAGCGGAGGAGTTACCGGCGTTCACCTTGGGCCGGAGCCTGCTACCATCCGCCATGATGGGGAGGGACTCAACAGGAGTATATATGGGGATATGTAACGAGCAGGACGAACGAGAGCCGTGAGAGTGACACGAAGGAGCTCGGACACATAAAAGGAGGAGCGATAACAGTACAGGACAAGAGAGGACCAGGCCTGGATTTTATGTTGTGTTTTGTTACGTTTTATTATGTGTTCGCAGCAGCTGTCTGTGAGGGGCTGCCGCTTTTACTTTCGTTTTGTTTATTTATTTGATTAAAGTCTGTTTGAATGTTCGCCGGTTGCCGCCTCCTTCTTCCCATATCTATGAACTGTATTACAATGCATTCATGACCTCTAGACTAGATTACTGTAATGCATTACCAGCAGATTGTCCTGCATCATCATCTAATAAACAAGCTACAATTAGTCCAAAATGCAGCTGCTAGAGGTTTTACTAGGTCAATAAAATATGATCCAATACACCAATTTGATCATCTCTACACTGGTTACCGATTAAGTTCTGTATCAATTATAATGTATTGCTACTGACCTATAAGGCCCTAAACCATGTATTTAACTGATCTTCTATCGCCCTATAATCCATCTCGCTCTTTAAGATCACAAAACTCTAGGCTTCTGGTAGTACCTAGGATAACTAAGTCCACTAAAGGAGGGAGAGCGTTTTCACATTTGGCTCCTAGCTTCTGGAATAGCCTTTCTGATAATGTGCAGGGCTTAGACTCACTCTCACAGTTTATATCTAGAAATATGAAGCATAAAAAAGAAAAGCTAAACCTAACTTTCAGTGTGGTGTAAGCAAATCATATGAAATCATTAAAAAAATAATGACCAGGAGAGTCTAAAATCTAATTCGTTGTGTTAAAGAGAATCAAGGTGACACTACCTTTTGGGGTGGCTTGCAAATTTACGCCATCCCTCCAGCGCAGTGCTTCATAGTTTCTATAGGACAGATCCCACTTAATCTCAAACTGCAGAACTTTTGGTCAAGCATCAGACAACAGAAAGCTTTTATTTTCTGAAGCTAGCAAGTAAAGCATCCCACGTCCGACTTTGCATATGACGACCAGTCACTTTATCTAGTTCAACAGGGTTAGGTTGGACACATTTCAGGGTGTAGGGCAGCCAACATGGGCATGTTAACCAACGATCATCCCATGTGACTGGCTATGCAGTTTTAAGCTTTAGACGTGGAGTGAGATAAACGTGATGTAAACTCTCCTCCCCTCACCACCCTTCCTCACGCCGAGCCCAGTATGGCATCTCCAGCCTCATGTGGAGCGTGGACTAATTGCGGCAGGCGAACACTTTAGGCCCATTAAAAGGTGTGAGACCCCCTCTTTGTCCCCCTGTTGGAACAGATGGCTTTGGCAGCCTTCAGGATTCTGTTTAACTAATTGCCAGCACTCCGAGGACCCAGAAAGGGGTCCACAACACCGTCACCGCTTCTCGGCACAAGCCAGGCGCCTGAGGGGGAAAGGTCAAGGCCAAGGCTAGAAGCAGGAGATGGTGAGGTAAATATAGGCGTGGTGCCTAGCCACCTGTGGTCCTCTCAGGAGGGAAGGAGGAAGGAAGATTGTTTCAGGAAACTGAGTGCTGTCAATGCAGGATCTGTTTTATGGAGACATATTGTGATCAGTATGAGGTGACATCGAAGGCAGGGGAGAGTCACTGGATGTGTTCGACTTCGGCTGTGCCTGGATTTATCCGATCGGATATGTGAAGTCAGACGCGTAGAGATGCTTGCACTGTGTTTGCATCTCAGGTGAAGTGGGTTAGATGCAATATTTATCAAATACACAGACAGAAACAGTTTTGGGTAACTTTATTTTAAGGTGAAGTACACAAGTACTGAGTAATTAACTGCATGTACTTACTATAGGGTTAAGGCTTGGTTTAGGGTTAGTGGCTTGCAATTATGCATAATTTACTGTTATTACTATAGTAAGTGCATGTAACTTCTGTAACTATGTCACCTTAAATAAAGTGTTATCCAGTCCTAATACTTCGTTTTAATGCTATAAAGTCAGAAGAAGTGACAGATCGGTTCTTCCATATTGGCATTTCGTCCATACTGTAACAAAAATAGAACAAAAAGTCGACACATCAAAGCTCCAAAATATGCACAAAGTTTTAAAAGTGGACTCGGGTTACGTTTCGAGTAACACAGCCTCTTTATCAGACAATTAAAAACGTTTTCAACAACCTTTATACTCATAGGATCACTTGGCCTTAAGAAATAAAAAAATCATGGAACACAAAAGCAAAAGTAAAAATGTAAGCATGCATTAATAATGATAACCAAAATATAATAATTACATAAACCAGTGAGTCCACTATTAAAACTTTTTTCTTTTATAGCTTTGGTGTGCCAGCCTTTTTTCTATTTTTATTATTTATTTTGTCGAGCACCCAACTTTGAGCATATTTTTGCCAGTGATGTGCATGCTTTGTTCCTGTTTTTCCATATTGTGACAAACATGGATATTGAAAAAGAAAGAAATCAGTTGTTGATTGGATGTTGAGGTTTGGCCGTGGCTCACAAAATGAATGCAAGTTTGCGGTCAATAGTGAAGGAACGGTGTTTAAGTCGACTGAGCAATCTGACACCTATTCAAAACAAAGGCGTAGTTTGATGACGTCACAGAATCTTGGGACGTGTGGTCTTCAGCTCACAGCCGGTGGGAAAGAATCAGGATAGGACTCGGGCAGAAATCATGTTGATGGATGTGATTATTAACGTTACTGTAGTCTGAAGCAGAGCAGGACCAAGTGTTGTGGAGCTGAGGAACCGCTGGAGCGATTGTTAATAACGCAACACACACCTCGCGGGACTTTTATTATGCCACAGTTGCCGCCGCCACTTCCGCTCCTCCGCTCATGAGTATGAGGTAACGCAGCTCTGTTGATCATATTAGACACATCTGAGTGTGTTGATGATGGGATGACGTTACTCTGTGCGTTCTCTCGGCCGCTGCTATGACACTTGTTCACACTGCAGTGAGGAAAACCGCAAACCGAGGGGAACGCAGATATGATGTCATCGACAGGCCACGCCCTCACACGTCCCAGTTCCTCGGGTAAAAGAGCAACTCACGATTTACAATTAGTTGGAAACATTTGGGATATTGTAAGTACTCGACTGAACAAAATATATAACACTGGCCTAGTGGTGTTTGGATATGTTACTGAAAAAATGTTACATAGTGCACCTTTAAGAGTGGTTTTGCTTCAGGACTTTTTGCCATGTTCAAATCACATCTTTGGGGGATGATATAAAGTTTCAAGTTGAAGTCACAGTAAACCTGAAAAGTCTAACAACAGTACATAAGACTTGATTCTTGAGAGGGTTTGAGTGTGCTATCAATCAACTGTTGGCATTTGCTGTTTAAGTAACCGAAAATATTAAAGGAATCTAAATCGATCACTCTGACTCAACCCTACTGTGTACAATATCATATACAACTTTAAAAACCTCAGTACGCTTTAGGCACAGTTTTAGTCTTTTTGCAGCAGGTACTTGTCAAGGCCTTGGGAAAAACAAGTAGTTATAGCTCTGCAAAGGGAATGGTGTGTGGGATTTATATAGCAGTGATTACAGTGCCATTTAGAATCAACATCCCATAATAATGCCACTTCCACAGATCAATGTTGATTAAAGATATCAATGTCTATTAAATGCAGCTCACATACGCCCACACATACATTAATGTAAAACTCGATGTGGTTGCATAATGCGTTGAAATGGACCTCTGGAGAGAGAATACTAATTGAAACCCAAAACTGTATGTTGGAGAGACAGAGGTTGAGTGTGTGTTTGCAAATGTGTCCGTGTGTATCTGGGTGGCTTTGGGGGCACCAAACGCAGGGATTTATTCATCGCCTAATGAATGTGACATTTAGCTGATATTTGCATACCATGTGCCGGTGCTTTTCGCATGCAAAACGCTAAGCTTAGATTAAATACGTCTGGGCAATTACATACAAAGATCCATGCGCTTATTTAGTGCGAGTTGCCCGCACTGGTCTGGATGTTTGTCCCCGGAAACTTAATGTCAGAGAGCTCATTAGCCGCCACAAACTGACCTGCGAACAATTCAAAACAAGGAAACACACAACTGAATGTAATATCCAGCCTCTGCAGATCCCTGAGTGATTTCGTTCGAGTGTCCATAACCTTGAAAACAGGATGCAGGTTGCCACGGTGACCCTCTGTCACATTCTATTGGCTCGCTGTTCATCACTCGTGTGATGAGGGAAGATTACAGTTAACAAATTTACCCGGTAACCGGGCGAGTTGCTCGGGCGCGCTCCCTGCAGATTCGCTCCCCCCCTCAGCTCAAAGGACACATGATGAGATTGTAGGGCTGTCTAGGGTGTCGACTCGTGGCGGATCAGATCAGATTCTGGGAGCAATGGCATTACTTGTCTAATGGATATGTCACGGTCACCGTTTGACTGGCAGGCTGCAGAATAACACGCGTCTACTGGCTTCATTTAAGACGTGTTTAACTGTGTAACAATGTTAGCCTGCCAGCCTGAGGCCTGAACTGTCGGTTAATTTTAAATGACAAGGGAAAGAGTATGAAACCGATCAGAAAAGAATAGTTTTTCATGCAGGATGACAAGAAAGGTGTGTCTCTTTGAACAGTAGTTGGTGGCATGTCTCCTTCAGTTGGTTAAAGTGTTATTATGCTATTTTAAAGGTGCCTAATTTTATTCTGGAGTCTCCTACAATATGCATCAAAGGCCAAAAAAACACTAACTTTAACATAATACACACTGTTTGATTGATCAGACCATAGATATACAGGTCCTGGTCATATAATTAGAATGTCATCAAAAATCTGATTTATTTCACTAATTCCATTCAAAAAGTGAAACTTGTATATTATATTCATTCATTACACACAGACAGATATATATTAAATGCTTATTTCTTTTAATTTTGATGATTATAACAGACAACTAAGGAAAATCCCAAATTCAGTATCTCAACTGAAAAGTATGAACATGAAAAGTATGAGCATGTACAGCACTCAATACTTAGTTGGGGCTCCTTTTGCCTGAATTACTGCAGCAATGCGGCGTGGAGTCGATCAGTCTGTGGCACTGCTCAGGTGTTATAAGAGCCCAGGTTGCTCTGATAGTGGCCTTCTGCTCTTCTGCATTGTTGGGTCTGGCATATCGCATCTTCCTCTTCACAATACCCCATAGATTTTCTATGGGGTTAAGGTCAGGCGAGTTTGCTGGCCAATTAAGAACAGGGATACCATGGTCCTTAAACCAGGTACTGGTTGCTTTGGCACTGTGTGCAGGTGCCAAGTCCTGTTGGAAAATGAAATCTGCATCTCCATAAAGTTGGTCAGGAAGCATGAAGTGCTCTAAAACTTCCTGGTATACGGCTGCGTTGACCTTGGACCTCAGAAAACACAGTGGACCAACACCAGCAGATGACATGGCACCCCAAACCATCACTGACTGTGGAAACTTTACACTGGACCTCAAGCAACGTGGATTGTGTGCCTCTCCTCTCTTCCTCCAGACTCTGGGACCCTGATTTCCAAAGGAAATGCAAAATGTACTTTCATCAGAGAACATAACTTTGGACCACTTTTTTTCCTTTTTGTCTTTAGCCCAGGCGAGACGCTTCTGAGGCTGTCTGTTGTTCAAGAGTGGCTTGACACAAGGAATGCGACAGCTGAAACCCATGTCTTGCATACGTCTGTGCGTAGTGGTTCTTGAAGCACTGACTCCAGCTGCAGTCCACTCTTTGTGAATCTCCCCCACATTTTTGAATGGGTTTTGTTTCACAATCCTCTCCAGGGTGCGGTTATCCCTATTGCTTGTACACTTTTTTCTAACACATCTTTTCCTTCCCTTAGCCTCTCTATTAATGTGCTTGGACACAGCTCTGTGAACAGCCAGCCTTTTATGCAATGACCTTTTGTGTCTTGCCCTCCTTGTGTAAGGTGTCAATGGTCATCTTTTGGACAACTGTCAAGTCAGCAGTCTTCCCCATGATTGTGTAGCCTACAGAACTAGCCTGAGAGACCATTAAAGGCCTTTGCAGGTGTTTTGATTTAATTAGCTGATTAGAGTGTGGCACCAGGTGTCTTCAATATTCAACCTTTTCACAATATTCTAATTTTATGAGATACTGAATTTGGGATTTTCCTGCGTTGTCGGTTATAATCATCAAAATTAAAAGAAATAAACGTTTGAAATATATCAGTCTGTGTGTAATGAATGAATATAATATACAAGTTTCACTTTTGGAATGGAATTAGTGAAATAAATCAACTTTTTGATGATATTCTAATTATATGACCAGCACCTGTACATAATAAAGGCTACATGTCGGCGGCCATCTTGTCACAGGCAAGCTTTCTGGCGGGCTCTGTGGTGCCTGATGTAAGGCGAATGATCTGAACACAAATACTCTTATCTCGCTGAAATCTGGACGGATTTACAAATGGTTTAGTTTCTTACAAACGTTATTAACGTGGCTATAATTCTGGACGCTTGAACAAATTATGAATAATTATTCGCAAGTATGCAGTGTCATAACCATATCTCTGAAGTTTATAACAAACCAAACAGTTTGAAAATCGGTAGAAAATTTAGCAAGTTATGGTTATTTAAAAAGCACATGCACCATTAAAACACAATGTTACGAGTGAGCGAGCTGCCCGTGACAAGATGGCCGCCAGGTGCGGACGTCGACCTCCATTGGCTAGCAGCGCGGACGAGACATCTAGCCTTTATTATGTATATCTATGGGTCAGACGGCCCAGTCTATTGTGATTGGTCTACTCTGTTCTGATTGGTCAGACAGCCCAGTCTGTTGTGATTGGTCTTTTTCTTTTAGTACACAATAACTCCGTTTATCTTCACTTTGCCCTTTAAAACTTTGCAGACCTTTTACAATCACAAACAGCTTCATTACACACTACATGAAAGGTAGTATCTGAAAAAGAACAAGAGGGGCACTTTAATTAATTTTCACAGGCATAAATAAACAATATAAAAACCAATGCAGCTGCTGAGCTGGTTGCTATCCTGACATTTGGACGCTATTAAGGTGCTAATGCCCATGGCTGTTACTTTCACTCTTTCTGCTAAGATCACACTCATTAATGGAAAGGTCTGTCATGACAGTTGTAGCAAGCAATCACGCTAATAGGATTTCAGAACAATGTTTCACTTCCTGTGCGTATTTAAATGTGAAGCAAAAAACATTCTGTCGAGACCTCAGAGACACATTATTGTTTGTGTTCAGCTTACTGAAGAAATATTACTCCTCATAGGAAGTCAAATTATTATAACTTACTTACACTCTAAGAAAACTCTGTTAAATCTGCACAATGTACTGTTAATATGAAGGAATTTCCCTTTTTTCCCCACACGTGTTTTATCTTTTGAATTATGTGTTGTGTTTTAGGGTTAAAGGAAATGATAATGGCAGGGACGACATTGTGTGCAACAGTTATCAGCAAAGTTTTGATCATGTTTACTTTTTAGAGGCCTTAGAAATTCATCTATCATAATACAGTTGGCTTTATAGGTTTTTTTATTACTGTAAAATAATTGTAACATCATGGTGTTGGTTAATATATCATACAATGATATATACTAAGAGATTTTTCCGCTATGAGCCAGTGTGTGTGTGTGTGTGTGAGAGTGAGTGAGTGTGTGTGTGTGTGTGTGTGTGTGTGTGTGTGTATGAGTGTGTGTGTGTGTGCGTTTGAGTGTATGAGTGTGTGTGTGTGTGTGTGTGTGTCCTTGTCCTCCGGGTGCTGTGCATTGAGTCTTAAAGTGTCTCTAATTATCCCTGACCTTCTGGGACGTTCTCCACTTTCAATCCTCACCCCTGTGGCTTCTTTCAAAATGTCCTCTTTCTTTCTTTTCGTCTCTCTCCTCTTCCTCCTGTTTGTCCCTCGTCCGTAAAAATAACCCTCCAATCCCAGGCATCCATTAATTGGAACCTTTTTTAGGGAGACAAAAGAAATGGGGTTTAGGTAAGGCCGTCCCTCCCAAGGTCAAGGCTGGACATGGGCAGAAAAACACCTGGCTGTTTGGGTGAAAAGTGCTTTTTAATAACACGACTGCCAGTAAATAGTTTGCTACCGAATCAAAATTCATCATTAACAGCCACTCAATGCAAATTAATGTAATTACATTTTCAAAAGATTCCAGATTTGTAATTTTCCCCCACCAGTTATTCAGTCAAACATCAATAGTTTTTGGGTTCAGTAGTAAATAAATCAAGAAGACGGGATTGAATGAAAGAAGCTTCCTAGACTGTTTGATCACATTCAAAGCACCCAAAAGCAGATGCACCCGCATGGCTCAACAGACTAAACATTAGCTTGAAGTGCTATAAACAAACAGTGCTATTGTGTCTACATTTACCCTTTGCCCCTTGTGCAGGGTTCAAAAGTTCACAAAGTCAAATAGTCAGAATAGTCAGTTGTCCGCACACAACAGGACTACAGGCAAACATTGCCAGTGAGGAATGTTTGCTTTGCACTAACTCGGGAATATTTGAGGGTTAGATCAATCTTTCAAAAATAAGGCTTAAAGTCCGTTTTCATATGAATCAGGGAACAGTGAACGTGCTAACATTCAGGCAAGCTTTCAAAGTAATGAACAAACGCTCTTCCAGTAACACTAATAGATCGTTTGTTCAAAGTTACCTGGTCTTTAATGGCATTATCAAATATTAGCCAGGGCCGTAACCACCATAGACATTGAGGGGTACAAGCCCCAATTGTCCCCCCAAATATTTGAGTTCTTGCACTTATCCTGCATTCCATTGCGCAGCGCTCTGTATGTTAGTGTAACGGAGGCCAGCTAGTAGTTGCTGTGTAAACCTCACTCCTCTGATCTCAAGAGACGCTATAGCGACTGACGCTAGAGGTTGCAGCCTTTAGCTTCCTTGTTAGAGCGTCCGACTCTCATCCTGGTGGACCTGGGTTCGAGTCCCGCTTGGAGCAGGCGATTCGAATAGGAGGGGTTACATCCAGTGGTTAAATTGGCTTTTGTAGGGAGGGGGAGCCCTTATTTACGGTGAATGGTCATTCAAAATCGCACGGGAAAAAGACTTTTCCAGTATTAATATGTAAGGTAGGGTTGAGTAGTTATTCAAACAAAGATAAATACTTTACAGTTCACTTAGAGCCATAGGCAGGGTTTTTTTAAATCAGTGAGGTCCCAAATTTGAGGTAGTTAGGGGGGTTCGGGGTTAGGGGGTTACCCCCGAGAAAATTTAGATTTCTCTGATCTACATATGTGCATTTTTAATAAGTTTGAAGGCCAAAAAAATTATAATAAAAAGCTTTCAAAACCATGTCAGTGGGCAGTAGATTATTTGAAAATACCCCCCTAAAGATGAGCTTTGACTGTAGTCTTTTCATTTTCGTCTCTGTCCCTGAAAAGGGTTGGGAACTTTTTTTGACCAAAGAGCCATTTTTTTCATTTTTGGTATGCATTTTTCCAAAAGAGCCACAGTAAAAAATTATATAAAATTATTATTAAAAAGCTTTTTTTTCAATAGAATGTCAACAGTAGTAATTATTAGGTCCATAACTAAAAACAAACAACTATGCAGCAAACAATAAATAAGTTGCAATATGGAATTAACTGTGAAGGGCTTTCACTGTGAGGTTGACCAACTGATGAGTATAAATCCTCTTAGTGTGTGTGAACGCCCACAGTGCTTACATCTACTATGTTTATGTGAATACTCGACTTGGCATTTTGATATATTTCTGTGTGTATTTGGCCGTTTAGGCGCTCAGCCGAAGACAAAGGCTAGCTTGTCCGTTTGTCCGTGTTGCGCTCGGAGCGCGCGCACAGCATCCTGTCAGCAATTCAGTTGTCTTTCGTGACTTATCATGCTTTTATTATTTATTTTATCGTGACACTCGCGAACAGCATTGAACACACAACTTAAATATTATAATCATAAACTTGTCATTAACCTCGTTAGGCTGTACAACAAGGGAATTATAATTGGCTGCTTTTTTCTGCAGAAAACGGATCTCTGTTGATGTGTGTGTCTAATCTTTTTATCGATCATGTTAATAATATTGGTTATGTTAGATATGTTGTTAAAGTGTGAGAGACCTGGCGAGCCATAGGTTCCCGACCGCTGCTCTAGCCGTTCGCGGATTTCCATGGTAACTCACTGTTAGAATTGTGACGGTTTTACCTGATGGCTGTGGGCGCGGTGCTGAACCAGAGAATGCAGCGATTAATGCATTATGACATCTGATAATTCCATATAGGCTGTATTTGCCAGGAGTTGATCAATAATTAAAGTCTAATAACAATATTTGGTGCTGAAGGAGACGGAGCTGAGCTCCAGCAGGGTGTGTTGTGGACCTGAGGAGGCGGAGCCTCCGGTGCGCTCCGGCCCAATTTAACCTCTAGTTACATTAGGATGACAAAAAGGTTTAAAAGTTACATTTTTAGTCTGGTGTGCCTCAGGTCTAACGGCGCTCGTCAATGTCAAAATGATTGAGATGGCCAATCAAATCATAGTGGGTGGGTTTACGTTCTCTTTTGGCTCGTTCACAGTCTTCACACAGACAAGTATCGCTTAAAGCCATTGCGGGGACTCTATTATTTTCGGTGAAATATACAATTAACAATACTCTTATATACTCTTAATATACAATCAGTGAACATCTTTGATTTTAATAAAGAAAAAAAAACGATATGAGGGCGGATTAGAACCTGTAACCTTTGATACGGTTTACAAAATTTCCACCACCAGACCAGTAAGGAATTCAAATGTTAACAGTGGATCTATGTATTTATTCACTAACGGGAAGAATCTTGAGACTTACAACATATTTGACGCAAATTATTGCAAATATTATTTGCAAATAGTCCCAAAATGATTATTTACCAACTAGAATTAGACCTAGAATTTTGTTCACTGTTCTGTCTCTTTACAGCCTGACGTCGTCATACTCAGATTCTCCTCAGAATATGAGTCTGGTACTGCTCCATCGGGCTGTGATTATGAGGAGTGTTTCAACCGAACCAGGAAAGAAAATGCCTCTGCACTCAATTGGATAGACCTACAACCAATCAGAGCACTGGAGTAAGTGATGCATGTTGAGCGACGCATAGTTGTTAACAGAACTCAACTGCACGCACGCTGGAAGAAGTAGAAGAAGTAGATGAGTGTAAACGATCTTTGCCGGTGTTGTATAAGAATTTAATGATACACAGAGTATTTACCAACACAATCATCATTTTTGAGAGAAATAGTAAAGGTGAACGCATATACGAACAAGTTCTCCGTTTAGTAAACGAATTCAACCCAAGCGCTCTTTGGTGATGTGGATGATTATGTTACTGTTGATCATCTGTCCATCATCGTTTAGAGCCCACCCTGACAATCTGATTGGTCCAAACAGCTCTGGTTCCAGCATAGTTGCTTCACAACAGATCAAGTCCAGACCGAACTTCCCGACCTCAAATGTTGTGGGCGGGGCTAAGTTCGGCTGGCATCCAGGTTAGTCTCTTTATGATTTATAAAAATTTAAAAATGTTCAATGTTCAACACATGGTTATGGCCTTGATTTTAGCACAAATTGTTTTTTTATTTATGCATAATTCATGGAACGTTTTAGTTGGTCTAATGTTTTTTAAATGTTACCAACTACTAATATTCAAAAGTAACATTCCCATAATACTTGCAAAATTATAAAAGAGGGAAAACATTTGAGAACTAAATCATGTGAGACGCTTATGGAGGGAATTAAACTGAATCATTCTGACAACTGACATTTGAGATGTTGCTATGCCATTGGTCCGCTGGATAGTCCAGATATCCAATCAGATTATCTGCTGAGGCATTGAGGGATTTATTCTGTAAATGTGTTTCCATCGTAATTTATGCGCATGTCTTATTATCCGATAAAAATGTTATCAAGCTTAATTTTTTTAATTTATGCGCATTGGCATTTCCATCCAGCGTTTTTAAAAGCGATATCCCAAAATGCGCATAAAAACAGGTGGACGGAAACATTGTTACTGAAAATTGTATTGGTCATAATACGCTCTTTTTCACCTCAAGAGACGTAAAGGGGTAGTTGTTTATGTAACTGTTGTTTTTTTGTTTGTTTTTTAGTCTGTACAATTGAAGTCAATGGTCACCTGCATTTTTCGAAATATTTCCTTTTACGTTCAACACAAGAAAGTCAAACAGGTTTGGAATGGAGTAAATCATTTCATTTCTTTGGGTGAACTATTGAGTGAGTTCTCAGATATTTAATTGAAGTTTAAAATAAGACACTATATTGTTGACAAAAGCAGCATTTGCAGTGGAACACATGCCTAAAATTTAATCTTCGTAATATTAATGATTCTCTATTGCTATTACAGCAATGCTCATTTTGAGCAGATTACAATATCTTCTTGTTGATTGGATGTTCTTTTAACATCAGTTGGGACGCCACTAGTTCTTGAACCACAAATGTTTTATATTACCCAGAAATAAAGGTCTAAATTCATAATGAAGGTTCACCAATATAAATAAATAAATACATTTGGACGGGACTGAAATCCCGCCTGTCAAACCTCCTCAGGGAAAACAAATTCCACCCAAGTGTTATAGGTAAGACTATAAAAAACAATAATGTGAATAACAATATAGACATCTAAACTGATGTTTTCCGAGAACCATATCCATTATGAATGCAGCCAGCAATCCATTAAACACAATTCATTGGAAAATAAGTATCAAATGAGAAAAATACAAACAGACTGCAAATTGCTCGACACAGATGCTGTTTTCTGATGTCCTTGCCTATGTGAAAATTACATTTGAGGGCACATGAAGGCAGATGCCCTGTTGAAGATAATAGTCATAACTACAAATGTTCAAATCCAAAAACAGAGAGGAGAAAAATTCATAATGGCATTGCCATGGAGACTGTAATTATCATGGTCTGTCTCCACAGATGTGAGGAGAGCGAATGAGTGAGGGCGTAACGGCGGTGAATATAGTAGACCTCGCTGCCAGTAAACAAGCCTTTCCATGCAGCCAGCATCCCGCTGTAAAGTACACTATCTTTCTCGCTTGGTTGTCATGGAAACCAGGAAGGAACAGAATGCTGTTGAAAGTGTGACGGAGCGGCTGCTAGACAGACGGGTCACGGCGGACAGTGTGAAGTTATGTGACCTCTTACACTGGAGTGTTAGGGCAAAGATTTGGGATGTTTAGGTTGTGCATGTTAATTGTGCATGTGCATTAACTGTGTGTATATATATATATAAATGGTGAAATGAGAAGTTTGATACATTTTCAGACTGTTCATTCCTGTCACGATAATGAAGCCGAATGGAGACGAAGGTACACAGGATCCAATACAAAGTTATTTTAATAATAAAATTAAAAGAAAGTTTAACAGTGCATGCGTGAAACAAGGGTAAACACATACAACACGCAAATATGACCGACAACTGAGAGTGCACAGGGAGGAACTTAAATACATGATGGTGATTAACTAAATGATGATCAGCTGTGATTATGAGTTAGTGTCCATGGAAACAGGCAGCAGTGGCAGGAAACAAAGACAGAACACATGTGACTAATGAAAACAAACTAAAAGTCCATGAAAACAGATCTATGAACAAACAAACTGAATGTGTGTGACAGAACGCCCCCTTCAAGAAGGCGCAGCCATCTCCTGATGGCAACAGGAGATGGCTAAGGGATGGTGATGGGCGATGACGGAGGAATGGTCATAACGAGACCCCGGCGGAGATGCCGGTGTGATGGAGGACTGAGGCAAACCCGAAGGGTAGGAAGAGACCGCTGCAGCTGTAGGAGTGAAGGAACGGAACGTAGTGGAAGATCGGTAAGTCTGTGGCGGAGTTGGAGTGACAACTGACCAAGGGGGAGCCGATAGGACGAGGGTGTCTGGTGGAGCCGAATGTGGGAGGAGCCAAGGCGAAGCCGACAGGTTGATGAGCCGAGATGGAGCGAGGTGATCAGAGGCTGGAGGCGGAGCCCCAAGATCCACTCGCTCTGGCGTCACCTGGGGGATGACCAATGGAGGCGGAGCCAATGGATCCCAGGGTACAGATGGAGAGCCTGGCTCAGGAGACCTAGGTGATGCCACGGCGACGAGATAATAAGGCAGAGCCAGAGTGCCCGAGGACTGAGGCGATGCTGGTGTGATGGAGGACCGAGGCATACCCTAAGGGAAGGAAGATCCCACTGCAGCTGTAGGAGAGGAGGAACGGAGTGTAGTGGAAGATCCGTAAGTCTGTGGTGGAGTTGGAGTGACAACTGACCAAGGGGGAGCCGATAGGACGAGGGTGTCTAGTGGAGCCGAATGTGGGAGGAGCCAAGGCAAAGCCGACAGGTCGATGAGCCGAGATGGAGCAAGGTGATCAGAGGCTGGACGCGGAGCCCCAAGATCCACTCGCTCTGGCGTCACCTGGGGGATGACCAATGGAGGCGGAGCCAATGGATCCCAGGGTGCAGATGGAGAGTCTGGCTCAGGAGACCTAGGTGATGCCACGGCGACGAGATAATAAGGCAGAGCCAGAGTGCCCCGAGGACTGAGGCGATGCTGGTGTGATGGAGAACCGAGGCGTACCCTAAGGGAAGGAAGATCCCACTGCAGCTGTAGGAGAGGAGGAACAGAGTGTAGTGGAAGATCCGTAAGTCTGTGGTGGAGTTGGAGTGACAACTGACCAAGGGGGAGCCGATGGGAACCTGGTGAAGTCAAAAGGCCGAGGGTGTCTGGTGGAGCCGAAGGTGGGAGGAGCCAATGCACAGCTGACAGGTCGACGAGCCGAGATGGAGCGAGGTGATCAGAGGCTGGAGGCGGAGCCACAAGATCCACACACTCAGGCACGGGTGGCGGTTGCTTAACCTGCGGCTCGACGTCACGAGCATGGCATTCAGGAGATGGTGAAGGGCTGCAAACCTCCAGAAGGGCGGTGACAGATAGAGACTTGACAGGGTCGAAGGTAATAATACATCATCCATGCAGGTCTCTCTGCTGTTTAGAAACAGTGATGAAGGATCCGAGCAAACGGACAAACCACAGTTCATAGTGCTGTCTAGAAACAGTGATGAAGAACTATAAATGGGTGGGATAGGATTGGAGACCTCCGTACTGAAGTCCACCAGCCAGGCTCTCACGAGCGATCGCAGAGAATTTGGCTGCATAATCCATTCTGGGTCGGTCGATCTGTCACGATGATGAAAACGGATGAAGACGAAGGTGCACAGGATCCAATATGAAGTTACGACTTTTCTGGTCTCAGGCGCAATCACAGTTTAGTGAAAGCCCATCTTCATGTGCATCATCTGTTTCAATTTTTCTCAATTTCATTTGAGAAAAACAGACTTATACCCGACTTGAGTCTGCTGCCATATCTTAAAGAGTACATAAACAAACTCCACAAACAGACGGAAATTAAGTAGCTAGTTTGGAAATAATATCCCTGAACATAAGTCTCAGCAGACAGGTAATTTCTCCTAAACTATGATTGCATTGACACATATCAGTCTGTCAAACCGCAGGCTGGTTTTATCCAGCGGAGGAACATTCCTGTCAGCCGATGCCATTGTGTCAGGAGACGGCTGGTGGCTGGGCTTTTTTTTAATTGACAGGTTGAAAGCTGTGGCCCTTGTGTCCTTAATCACTCCACCGGCATTAATTAGCCATTTCTCCTCTCCGCCAATTAAGCATGCATAAAGGAAAGAATTCAAATAAATCATCCAGCCTGGGCCCCATATGTCTGCTGTACTCACAAAGCCCAAATACAGTTCTTGTTTTCACTCTTTTCACCAATTAAGAGCTGATCAAAGTATTGCTTGATTTGACAGAATCAGATCTGGCAGGGAAAAAAGGCAACTCTGCTGTATAATTTATTTCCACACAATAAATACATTTATAACAAGATTAATAAGTAAATGAGCAGAACTCAGTGCGATGGCGCCTTCAAAGGAATTTTAAAAACGAGGGGAAATGTGTGCATATTCTAGTCTAACAAGAAAAATGCAATGCAAATACAAAAATTTGTATTCGTATTTGTAAACTTTGACATGCAACTGGTTTCTCACATTTTTGGACACTGACATGAATGACAATAGGCTCTTTTGACATGGTCCAGCAAGCATACAGAAACGCTCTAAACAGCCTCAACAACTGGTAATAACTTCAGTCATCCACAGTTGTTTTTACCGGGAAATACATAACATGTAGACAGCATGTAGACAAACACATGGAGCTCGAAAAGTTAAAACATTGAAATCTTGCCAACAGTGCATTCAATATCTGCCATAAAATCCTCAAGTATCTCCCTGGAGCCTTTCGTAACGGATTCAACATGTTTCCAAATTCTCCCTTGAATGGTGAACTCGCACCCACATATAAACACATTGTTAAATGTAGATGCTTGCACACGTCTGTCTCAGATCAAGGGCAGGGAAGCACACACTTAACCTCAGAATGTAGATGCGCCGCCATCTTTTGTTTATCTGTATGCAGATGAAAGGAAAGACCTCTGGAGGACCTTTAAGACGCAATAGAGCTCCTCCAGGTTACCTTTAATCAAACGCGCCAAAGCGAAACGTCTGAAGTTCACGCTCAGCCTCATGCTTCTCTGCATTCTGGATCCTTCATCTGTAAATAAGTTATTTATGGTCTACTCAGGCACTGCAAAGTACGATTGTTATGTCTGTCAGTCAAATGATGCAAGCAACAGTCTATCGCAGGCTTTTTCTTTTGCATTGAATTCACAGACCTGAAATGCATTCTAGAATACAATAAAACTCATATTGATGCACAGATGTTCCCATTTATGATGAGGGAATCGATACGCCTGGATTAAAAGGAAATGCAAAAGTGTCGTAAACTGTAGTGTGGAGGGTTAATTTCACACAGATCATTTCATGACCAACAAAGATGAACAGCACATTCCAATTCTATGAAGTACAAAAACTTATCTCTTGAAAAATATCCTGTGTGAGTGGTTTCTGATGGAAATATTTAATTGATCAAAAATGTACTCATTTTTTATCATTTCGCCATTTTTTAAAATGATGATTCATTCATCCCTAGAAATAAGCATTGTAGTCATTAACCCTCTATCGTGTTGCCTCCAGGCAACATAGCCTATTTTATTATTATTATTATTATTATTATTATTTTTAATTAAAATGACACCCCCATGTATCAGGGGAGAACTCAAATACTAATCAATGAAAGCACAAAACAGTGGTCGCATGACCCGCAGGAGTCCATTTTGTTCCCTCTTTCAGCACATGTGCGCAGGTCACATGGCTCCACATTTCTCAGATGAAAAGTGCATTTTTCACTAAGTTGGGTAAAGCTAGGGACAGGTGTGGTGGTGTGGGTAAAATTAAAGGGTTAGTTCACCCCAAAATGTAAATTTTGTCATTAATTACTTACCCTCATGTCGTTCATCTTCAGACACAAGTGAAGATATTTTAGTGTAAATCTGATGGCTCAGAAAGGCCTCCATTGGCACAATGCACTTTACACTCTCAAGACCCATAAAAGGCACTAAAGACGTCGTTACAAAGTCCATCTCACTACAGCGGTTCTACAATCATTTTATGAAACGACAAGAATAGTTTTTGTGCGCAAAAAAAAAAACGACTTTATTCAACAGGTGCTTGTCTTCCGTCTAGGCCTCAGACGTGAACTCATGAAGCACCGTCACGACGCATGTGCGAGAATAGAGGACACATGACCCGGAAGCGAGGAGCTTTGTTTACAAGCAGAGGAATTCAACAGCTGTTGAATTCTACATTGATCGTGCTTTAGGTCTTGGCGTAGTGCTCAAAATGAGGCTAAAGTGTGCATTTCCTGGATGCCCAAACGCCGGCTCTACGTCATATTCACGTCTGAGGCCTAGAAAGAAGACAAGCACCTGTTAAATAAAGTCATTATTTATTTCATGTTTTTGCACACAAAAACTATTCTCGTCGCTTCATAAAATGATTGTAGAGCCGCTGTAGTGAGATGGACTTTGTAACAACGTCTTTAGTGCTTTTATGGGTCTTGTGAGTGCAAATTACATTTCTGCCAATGGAGGCCTTTCTGAGCCATCGGATTTACACTTGTGAAATGACTTTCCCTCATGTTGTTCGACACCCGTAAGACATTTGTTCATCTTCGGAACACAAATGAAGATATTCTTGTTATCTTACAGCCTGCAGATTCATACTTACCCTGTAACTACACGAAACAAGAGGGGAACAAACACCACTTTAATTTACAGCCCGCAGATTCATACTTACCCTGTAACTACACGAAACAAGAGGGGAACAAACACCACTTTAATTTACAGCCCGTAGATTCATACTTACCCTGTAACTACACAGATAATTACCCCTTAATTAAAAAATACTTACAGTATAAATAATGTGTTAATTTTCCTGATAGTTACCCCTTTATTCCCTCAATATTACATATTGTTCCCTTATACCTATACGTCCTTACTTTATAGTTACACTATAATTACCCAAAATTATGCTGTAAATTCTCTTTACTTACGCAGAACTTTCCGGGCCGTAATCTAAAGTGTTACCAAAGCAATTTTGTAAAACTGCTGTATCGAACTCGTACCGAACCGTGACTTCAAACCGAGGTACGTACCGAACCGTCAGTTTTGTGTACCGTTACACCCCTACAGTACACAATAAGTACATTGTATCAAATTATTAATTTAAATGTTAGTACATAGTGCCATTTTGGTGCCATATAGAACCTTTTTTTTTTTAGAGTGTAGTTAAGGCCGGCTTATATAAAGTGGGTCCATTTATTTTGGTAATATGCCACAAATACTGTTCATTGAGCTTACATTGTACTGTAATATCCCTGTAAAAGTTAGTTTTAGATGACTGGACGTACACGATGGTGCCTAAAACCAGTTTCCTAAGAGGAACCTTCTTACAAACACTTCCTACTGGGCAGCAAGGCAGTAACTTCACTGCTTTCAGTTTCAAACACAGCCGATATTTCTCTCTCTCACTCTCTCTGAGTTACAACACAGGTCCATTCATCACTACTTTTTCTCATTTTCAAGGAGGAAAGAGGAACCACAGTCATCTTGCAGAGGCCCTAATAAGAAGCAATGGTTTCCTTTATTACTCCTGTGCTTAGTGGTCCAACTTTATGGCATGGCCCTTTCTCTGTGATGTACTGTCAAACTGACCGAATCCTTCGTTCTCTCCTTTTATCTACATGATGGAAGACACAGTTCCTCAGCACCACAACATCTGGGGAAAGCTAGAGTTACTGTACCTTTACTGAACACAGCACTTAGAAAATCTCTGATGTTTTTAAATGGGGACCGCGTACAATTAATCTAAAGATTTAAATGGAAAGGAAAAGTTCAACCAAAAATGTCATAATTTACTCACTCCCACCTTGTAGTTCTCAAATCATATTTATTGATATAATTTACGTCATCCTGTTTCTCTGACACATCCTCTTCCTCTGTCTTTCCGATGCCTGCAATCCACATGTCCTTCACTGCTAGACATCGAGGGATGAACTGGATAAAGTGCAACAGGAGAAATGCGACTGCTCCATTATCGATCTCCTTTGTGTCTTTCGGTCAGACACCCGGAGCTCCGCCAGGGAGAGAGGAGAGGCCATAAGGCCAGAGACAGGGAGTTGCACACACACACACACACACACACACACACACACACACACACACACACACACACACACACACACACACACACACACACACACACACACAGGGGAATGAGAACAAGTGCAATAAAGGGCCTGCTGAACATATTGCATTTGGGACCGGATTGGAGCGCTCTGTGACAGATCCTGACCTCCAGTTGTGATCAGACCGTCTTGCACTTACAGGAAGCTAACACTGAAGATTTAGAGAGAAATGTTAGCATCCACTATTTTTTTTATCAGTGGTAGAAATTCATCTACTGTTATCTTACAATGAGATCATAGGCTTTTCACTGTACATGCAATTGCACAGACATCGAAACATACATTTTTAATGGTAATAACACATATTCACTATTAATTACAACTTTTGCCTCAATGAACTCCTAATTTACTGCTTATTAGTAGTTAGTTGTTAAGTTTGTAGAATATGGTCATGCAGAATAATGGTACGTTCACACCGGACGCGATTCGCGCGAAGGTGGGCGCTTGAACATTTTGAGTTTACTAGCTTCATTCGCACGTGAAATTCGCGTGTGACAACTACACAACAGACGCGAATTCGCGTCAAGTGAGGGGCTTCTGCCCTATATGAGCCTATATGAGCCAGCTCGTCTTTTTTGTAAAAAATACTACTATTAATGTGTGACAAAACGTAGTTTAAAGACTTTTTCAGGCGATAATATAGTTGTTTAAAGCTCAAATCTGTGGTTAATTTATAAAAAGAGTGCCTATTTGAGCATTTTATCTTGCGTTTTCGGAGTTGTGAGATCCAGGGGATCAGTGGCATTCCGCGCTCGTTTACCCGGCGAGACCCGCCTTTCCTCGGCTAGTCCTTCTCACATTTGCCGCTGGCTCTGGATCTTTTTTTCTGCTCCTGTCTCGTTGTGAAATGGCTCACTTGGCTCACAATGGCTCATAATAACTCACTTTCTTCCAAGCAAGATCCTTTGTATTCCTTTATTCCTTTTATTCCTGTTCCTGTAGGGATAGGATGATGTATCATACAGCTTCGGGTATCCACAAGCAGCCACGATTATCTTGTCCTCCATTGTTGTTCGGATTTCTGCCTCCGCTTGTAAATGCGTCACTACTAGAGCGAGCTCGTGATTGGTTAACAAGGCGCGAAATATCCGCCAGAGTTCAGATTTTTCAACTTGAGCGATTCGCGCGAATCGCGCGTTCAAAACGCTCAATTCGCGTCATTCGCGCCGCCTCAATTGCGCGAATCGCGCAAATCTCGCCGCCTCATTCGCGCGAATCGCGCCGCAGAATGCCATTTCGCGTCTCTGCATTGACTTAACATGTAAATCACTCGCGCGAATCGCGTCCGGTGTGAACGCACCATAAGGCATTAATATGTGCTTCATAAGTACTAATGAACAGCCAGTATCCTAGTAATATGTATGCACTCTAAAAAATGCTGGGTTAAAAACAACCCAAGTGGGGTTGAAAATGGACTAACCCAGCAATTGGGTCGTTTTAACCCAGCAGTTGATGTAAATGTTTGCTTAAAACAACCCAATTGCTGGGCTAGTCCATTTTCAACCCAACTTGGGTTGTTTTTAACCCAGCTTTTTTTAGAATGGATAATGAGCAACTAGTTAATAGTGAGAATTGAACTCTAAAATAAAGTGTTACCTTTTTAATGAACTGACTGTAAACCAGGAGCATTTTACATATGAACTATAGAGACGTACAATTTATCACATGATTTTAGGTTCATATTGAATTTATCGGTTAATGGGCAGATATAGTATTTAATCAATGAGATTAATTGAATATGTTGAAATCATATTTGGCATTATGATTTATTTATTTTTTGTGTGATTTCTGTACTCATCAACATCAGTCCTATATTTAAGATTTATGTATTTGAATAGTATGTCAAATTTCCACTGATTTGGATTACACAGATTTGACAATGAATTATGGATATTTTTCCACTCAAGTTTATTATTAACTATTTGCATCTTTTTTCATTTCATTTAAATACTCATATTTTCAAATTAATAGTTGTGAACATGTGTAATTATTCAGTTAAAAAAGTATGAACATGGTAAAAAATATGGGTAGCTGTGGATCAAGCAATATTCAGTTAGTTTTTAATTTTAAATGCAAATGCTTATGAATTCTAATGAGATTGTTACATTTTGAGTACTGGTTCATAGCAATAAACTCTAATCTGTTTTATGATTTTTATATACTGAAAGACCAGCATAGTCATAATTCTCACATCAACATATATATACATCAATCAGGCATAACATAATGACCACTGACCGGTGAAGTGAATAACACTGATGATCTCTTCATCTCCTGTTAGTGGGTGGGATATATTAGGCAGCAAGTGAACATTTTGTCCTCAGAGTTGATGTGTTAAAAGCAGGAGAAATGGGCAAGCGTAAGGATTTGAGCGAGTTTGACAAGGGCCAGATTGTGACGGCTAGACGACTGGGTCAGAGCATCTCCAAAACTGCAGCTCTTGTGGGGTGTTCCCGGTCTGCAGTGGTCAGTCTCTATCAAAAGTGCTCCAAGGAAGGACCAGTGGAGAACCGGCCACAGGGTCATGGGCGGCCGAGGCTCATTGATGCACGTGGGGAGCGAAGGCTGGCCCGTGTGGTCCAATCAAACAGACGAGCTACTGGAGCTCAAACTGCTCAAGAAGTTAATGCTGGTTCTGATAGAAAGGGGTCAGAATACACAGAGCATCTCAGTTTGTGGTGTATGGGGCGGCACAGCCGCTCACCAGTCAGGGTGCCCAATCGAGCATCTGTGGGATGAGCTGAACAAACAAGTCCGATCCATGGAGGCCCCACCTCACAACTTACAGGACTTAAAGGATCTGCTGCTAACATCTTGGTGCCAGATAACACAGCACACCTTCAGGGGTCAAGAGGAGTCCATGCCTCAACGGGTCAGGGGGACGAACACAATATTAGGAAGGTGGTCATATTGTGATGCCCTGATCGGTGTATATCTGTGTAATTTTAGAGTCAAAAATAGAAGCTTAGACCTTTTTAAATGATCTAGAGTTGGTCAAGTTAATTACATTATTTTACATTAAAACAAACACTTTGAACTAATGTAAACAAAGAACGTGTCTCCCGCAGGTTAACAGATTAAGAAGCCGGTAGAGACACCGGAATACAACATACGATGCTGACCAGGGATGCCGTTACATTTCCCGATGGAAGGTCGCGCCCGAATCCCTGTCTGGCTCTCAAACACACGTGTGCACAGCCGCAGGTGTGCTTCTCTAACAGTCCTGCCCTCGCGTCTCTGTGGCGCAGTGTTGATGGGTAACAAGCATTGTATAGCTGTCGGTGGCATAGGCCATGTCCTTTTCTCTCCGCCTCTAACGGGCCACAGGCGCTCGGGGCGACACAGGGTATCTCCGCCCGGCCATCTGTTACAGCTGCCAATCACCTCAGACAAAAACTCCTCAGCAGGAACCGCGACCTAGCCTCATGCCAGTTAGCATGCTAATTACTGAAGTCTTTGACGGTTTTTATACCTCATTAGGAAAATGTACAATTTCTCTTGCATTGTAACCATAGCTTATCTCTGGTATTTGTATACAAACCATTGATGGTTCTTGTCATGGTTAGATTAATGTAACTATGGTTTCTACACAACAAAACCCATATACATTGCAAACATTGCTTTCTACATTAAGCATTGAATTGGTGTACAAACAACGGATACACATAAAATGGGGTTGTGGCACAAATCTCCATGGTGGTTTAGTCTAGTTTATGCTGATTAGTGATGATCGCCCACCATAGTCTTTGAGGCCAAGGAAGTATTGCTTAAATATATTCTAAATCATTAATATTGCAAAAACCTTTAACATCTGACGTAGAACGTCTCTGGAGAGCCCTTCTTCTAAAGATGCAAAAATCAACTAGACCAAGGGTTTTCACAACTTATAAAACCTTTGACACTACTGTTGTAAAGTTCACCAAGCCTGAATATTTAAAATAAATACACATTTTAATTTAATTTATTCCTGTGATCATTACTCCAGTCTTCAGTGTCACATGACCCTTCAGAAATCATTCTAATATGATGATTTGCTCAAGAAACATTTATGATTATTATCCGTGTTGCTGCTTTATATCTTTGTGGAAACCATGATACATTTTTTTCAGGATTCTTTAATAAACAAAAGTACAAAAGAGCAGTATTTATTTGAAATATAGTTGTGTGTAACAAAGTAGAAGTCTTTAGAAGTTTGGATCAAATCAATGCAATTTTTGCTCTGTGAGTCTGTGTTTGTGTGTGTGTTTTTTTTTGGCATAAATCATTACTATTGGTCACCCTTTATGTCTATCTGTGGGTTTTGCAAAGTTTTAACCAATGAAAAGTATTAAAAAGAGCGTGTGATTCCATTGGCTCCTCAAACTGTCAGTCAAACCTCATAACTCCGCCCACCTCTATCATGACAGCACGCAGTTTGGAGCGTCTCTGCTTGTTTGCAATGCAAAGGTAAATAAAGAACTGGTTATTTGCATAAGTACAGCATTTTCTTTACTCAGGATATTTAAAGGCAAATGTTTTATGTATTTGAGGAGCAGAGAAGAGTGTCTTAAGGCCCGTTCACATCAAAGATAGCTATAAAGATAACTATTTTAGGGTCCACATCTGTTGTTTAATCAAAGCACATTCTTGTCCGTCACTTTAAATGCTTGAGCTCTTTCTGATTCTGATTGGCTGTCAATGTTTTTATGTTCATCAGCTGGATCGTTTCTCTGATGCTATTTCTAATGCTATTTCATGCATTCTGACTGTTAAAGAGTTGATTCTCATACTAAACATGGACGAAATGTCATGGACGTCATTGTGTTTTTAGACCACGAGATCAACAATGTCACTAAAGAAGTGTGTGTGTGTGTGTGTGTGTGTGTGTGTGTGTGTGTGTGTGTGTGTGTGTGTGTGTGTGTGTGTGTGTGAGGGAAAGATCACCTTGTTCAGCTTCACAAATAACCCAGCGTTAAGGGAACAGTGGATGCAGTTTGTGTTTCGGGAGTTCTGCAAGTGTGTGTGTTTGTTCCCGGTCATGAGTGGAAACCGCAGGCGTGAGTGAAACTGATCAAATGTGTGTGTTTTGTTGGCAATCGGTGCGTGTGTGTGTGCTTGTGTCTCTTTAGCAGTGGCAGAACTAGACTTTTATACATGGGGTGGCCGGGGGGTGGCCAAGCATAGTTTAGGGCAGGGGTCTCATGTGGCGTTCACACCGGACGCGATTCGCGCGAAGGTGGACGCTTGAACATTTTGAGTTTACTCGCTTCATTCGCGCATGAAATTCGCGTGTGACAACTACACAACAGACTTGAATTTGCGTCATGGGAGGGGCTTCTATATGAGCCAGCTCGTCTCGGTCACTTTACGTCTTTTTTGTAAAAAATACTACTATTAATGTGTGACTTTTTCAGGCGATAATATAGTTGTTTAAAGCTCAAATCTGTGGTTAATTTATAAAAAGAGTGCCTATTTGAGCATTTTATCTGGCGTTTTCGGAGTTGTGAGATCCAGGGGATCAGTGACATTCCGCGCTCGTTTACCCGGCGAGACCCGCCTTTCCTCGGCTATTCCTTCTCACATTTGCCGCTGGCTCTGGCTCTTTTTTTCTGCTCCTGTCTCGTTGTGAAATGGCTCACAATAACTCACTTTCTTCCAAGCAAGATCCTTTGTATTCCTTTATTCCTTTTATTCCTGTTCCTGTAGTGATAGGATGATGTATCATACAGCTCCGGGTATCCACGAGCAGCCACGATTATCTTATCCTCCATTGTTGTTAGGATTTCTGCCTCCGCTTGTAAATGTGTCACTACTAGAGCAAGCTCGTGATTGGTTAACGCGGCGCGAAATATCCGCCAGAGTTCAGATTTTTCAACTTGAGCGATTCGCACGTTCAAAACGCTCAATTCGCGCGAATCTCGCCGCCTCATTCGCGCGAATCGCGCCGCAGAATGCCATTTCGCGTCTCTGCATTGACTTAACATGTAAATCACTCGCGTGAATCGCGTCCGGTGTGAACGCAGTGTCAAACTTGCGGCCCACAGGATGATATTTTGTGGCCCCCTTCTTGACTTCAAAGTTTAGTGTAAGTGCGGCCCGCGCGTTGCTCTGAAAAGATCCTTTTTGCTGAGTCGTTGCGTGTGCCGCGCTTGCCATGCTTGCTGCCTCCTTTGTGTGTGTGTGTGTGTGTGTGTGTGTGAGAGAGAGAGAGAGTTGGCTCGCCCCTCCCTCGTGCAGTATAATTGGTTGACACCGCGTGATTGACAGGAACAGACGAACGAAGCTGATCAGACAGTTGAAACGAATGTGGTCTAACAGCGCTCGTCAATATCAAAATGATTGAGATGGCCAATCAAATCAAAGTAGGCGGGGTTTACGTTCTCTTTTGGCTCGTGCACACTGCACAGTCTTCACACACAGACGAGCGCGTCAATCCGTCGCTTAATGCCGTTGCTGAGAGAGACTCTATTCTTTCTGGACCAAATGCAAAGTGTCCATGGTCTTATTATACAATCATTGATGAACATCTTTGATTTTAATGAAGAAAAACTATATGAGAGCGGATTAGAACCCGGAACCTTTGACACGGTTGACAAAAATTCTGCCACCAGACCACTAGAGAATTCAATGAATTTGCTGATCTATGTATTTATTCACTCACTCATGCGAAGAATATCGGGACTAACAATATATTTGACGCAAATTAATGCAAATATTGTTTACAACAGTCCCAAAAAGATTATTTCCCAACTAGAATTAGACCTAGAATTTCGCTCACTGTTCTGTTTGACCTGTTACGGCCTTGCTGTGAATTAGTCTATTATTTAAAATAAAATTAAAATCATTAATTATTTCATATTACATGATTTAATTTCTATAGGCTATATTTAGTTCAAATTCAGAGGAACAGTTCATGTTCAGAAGAAACATTCATGTTGAAGAACTGTTAATAATAAAGATTGAGAAGATTGGATCTGTTGTGCTACTTTTTTTTTAAATACTTGAAACACTTTTTATGTGGAATACTTGATGCGGCCCAGCCTGACCCAGAGTCTACCTCCAGCGGCCCCCAGGTGAAATGAGTTTGAGACCCCTGGTTTAGGGGGTCCATAGACAGTGAAAGAATATAATGTGTAGGTTAATACTTATTTGTTTTAATTGTTTTGACCGTTTGTATTCTAATAAATAAGCAACCAAAATTGTAGAAATTTCACAATTCTTGATTCCAACGGATATTCCACAGCAAAAACTACAAGTAGGCTAGTACATAAATGTAAAACATTATTGAATACAAGTGAGAACAGTTCTAAGAATTAAAAGAATTAATTTCAGGTCTAACAGTATTCAGGTACAGAATTTGAATAATCAAAGATAAACATAGATTAATGCATGTTAAAACTAGCTACAAAAGTCAGTGGGTGTTTTTTTTGGTGGTGCGGTCATTTTAAAGGTCCCGTTCTTCGTGTTTTTTTGAAGCTTTGATTGTGTTTACAGTGTGCAATATAACGTGTTCATGTTTCGCGTGTAAAAAAACCAGTATTTTTAACACAATTTACTCATCTGTACACCGCTGTTTTCACTGTCCTGAAAACGGCTGATGAGTTCCTTTATTCTATGAAGTCCCTCCTTCAGAAATACGTAACGAGTTCTGATTGTGCCAGCGGTTCCTGTGTTGTGATTCGACAGCAGCTTAGCGAACGTGCCAGCGGTTCCTGTGTTGTGATTCGACAGCAGCTTAGCGCACGTGGAAAGGTCACGCCTCTTAACGGGAGATATATGCGCTCAATGATCTCTACAGCGTCCCTGGGAAAGCCAAACAAAGGTGATTTGACTCCGGGATGAAAATAACAGCGTCTCGACGAAATGGCGACAAACACACTCAAACGCAACACTTCCTTTTCTCCACGCGACACTTCCTCTTCTCCACGTGGGACAGCAACAAGACCACGCCCCCTTTTTTCGCGTATTCTTGATGGCGGAGGTTAGTCTGTTCTACTGACGTCATTTATGAAGGAAGTACCAGGATGTAGTCCAAACCGGCCGTTCGCTGTAGGCTTTGAAAGGGAACTTCTGTTAAATAAAATATCTTGCTTGGCATTGAACTTTGAGCTTTATAATTTTACAGGTATTATTTATGCTCTAACAGCAATATTACACTGTCAGAAAAAAAGGTACAGTGCTGTCACTGGGGCGGTACCCTAAGGTACAAAACCGAAAAGGTACTAATATGTACCTTTAAGGTACAAATATGCACTCTTAAAGTACTGATATGTACCTTTTAAGGTACTAATATGTACCATTTAGGGGTGAGTAAGGTACAAAGATGTACCTTTTCACTTTTGTACCTTAGGGTACCGCCCCAGTGACAGCACTGTACCTTTTTTTCTGACAGTGTACACACTAACTAAAGTTTGAACAATGGGATCACGAAGAACGGGACCTTTAAGACCAAATGCACAATGTTGAATCCAATATATAGACATGTATCCGTTTTCACATGTCAACTGCTTAAATTCGGTTAAGACATAGCCGACTGTGTTTACTATGATTCTCGCTATATTTCTGGCATACTTTTATGCGTATATATCCGTTCAAGATATATCTCCCAAGAGTCTTTATTTTTTATCATATTTATAAAAGACAGATGCGCTCTAAGTCATTATAGCTACATTAACAACCTTTTAAGACAAATTGTGTCGTTTAATATAAAGCTATGAATGGTGGTGCAGGATTACGAACAACTCTGTGCTTATGCGTGACCCTTTATTCCTATTAATCATCTGTTTGGCAACTAACGTTAATATTCAACGTTATTACATGAAAAATGTGACGCGGCGCCGCACGTCAAAATAGGCTACATGCTGCTACAATAGTGCCACCCTGGACACCCATCTGGCTCTGCCACTGCTCTTTAGCTCCGCCCACTGCACGCCTCCACGGACTCGGCTGTTTTCAAGTCAAGTCAACTTTATTTATATAACGCTTTTATCAATGCAGATTGTTTCAAAGCAGCTTTACAGTGTTAAACAGGAAAATAATGCAACAATTTTATTCAGCCGTATAGCCATTCTGGAGAAAACGGTGACATCATCAGTTCATTTCAGTTATCATACAGTGACAGTGTGGGCTTTAGATCAGTAATTAGATCAGTAATTTAGTTTAAATGGTTAATTTAGTTTAATAATTAGATTTATTTGGATATTTAGTTGAAAAATTTAGTGTCCCCAATTGAACACGCCAAGCCAGAGGCGACAGCTGCAAGGAAACCAAAACCCCATCAGGTGACCTAGTGGAGAAAAATAAACCTTGGGAGAAACCAGGCTCAGTCGGGGGGGCAGTTCTCCTCTGGCCAATTAACAAACAGCGTATGATTATTATTCTGGCAACTTTACAGGTCAGAGGTCATAATAGATCGAAATATTCAAAGGACCGGAGGCAACACGCTGGAGACGGGTTTATTGAGGATGATGTTGATTAAATAATTATTAAAGTGCAATATTCGAATGATCGGAGGCAACACGCTGGAGACGGATTTATTGCCGATGACATATCGATTTAAGTATTATTTAATTGTAATATTCGAGCAATCGGAGTCATCGCGCTGGAGACGGGTTTATTGAGGATGCCGTGTCGATGAGGCAGTTTCAGGGGGAGTCTAATCACGGTCTCTGCGGACACTTCAGGGTCCTGCGTTGGTCTTCTCTGGGCGCAGGTCCACCATCTGATCTGGATACGGCCCGGATCCGGCTGACTGCAGCAAACCTCGGGATAAACAGAGAGACTAGCATTAGCGTAGATGCCATTCTTCTGATGATGTAACGAGTAAATCAGGTGTTATGGGAAGTGTTCCCGGTTCCGGCTGACCTAGTTAATGCAGCCTAACAATCATTTCATTGAAAAAGTGTTTTATGTGTATGCCACAGTAAAGAGATGTGTTTTTAGTCTAGATTTAAACTGACAGAGTGTGTCTGCTTCCCGAACAATGCTAGGAAGACTGTTCCAGAGTTTAGGAGCTAAATAGGAAAACGATCGACCGCCTGCAGTTGATTTCGATATTCTCTGTATTATCAAGAAAGAATCGGTACAACGCATCTGTCTTTCATAAATATGATAAAAATAAAGACTCTTGGGAAATATGAAGGATCAACTCTACTCTATAGATACTCAAGATTAACATGAGACTGTGTGTTATGTACCCTTTAAACAACATTATGAAGTGTGTGGGTCAGATGTCAGTGCTGATTGAACTGATGACATTTTCGCTATACATTAGAGTGTTTGCTGTCTCTCTGATAAAGCCCATCAATATCGTTAGCCATATGAATGGACAGCTATTTGTTTTGCTTTTCATTTCATTAAAACAGAATGCAGGTTTTGAATGTTTGTTCCATTTTTTTTAGACCTTTTATGACATTTTCTTTGACATTAGCTATAAATCAGGAGTTGTCTCTGAACTAGCGCTATTGATCACGGGTTCACTGAGTTCTCATGAAACTCATGTCCTTTTGATTCCAAGAAAACATCCTGAAGTGACTCAACATTGTTATTCAGAGAACCGTTTTCATAGGTAAAGTGTCTCTCAATGATTGAAAAAGGAAGCCCTTGATGGCAACAATACAAGTAAAACTCACTCAAACTCATCCACTTTATTTTGCAGCACGGACGTGAGCTGTTTTGCTGTGAATGAATGTACTTCCGATTCATTAGCCACTATAGGCAAATAACTAGAAGAATAAAGTGCATTAAACAGAAAAACTATATGTGCAACAAACCAGTTTGAAACTAAAAGACTCACACATTCAAGTTACAAATGGACACTACTCTCTTACATTACAATAACCTGAAAACAAAGCAATAACTGACTAAGCTAGAAAGCTCAAACTAGAGTTGCTGGACTTGACATCAAGATGGATGTTGTTGGCTATGCTAATTCTGCCATTGTGTAAGGGTTGAACCCGAAGACAACATGATAAATGTCTCATGAAAGATCACTCCAACCAGCATTCTCCTTTACGTGAACTTCTTGTTATGTTCCCACTTTACTCCTTGCTCTTTCTTTCCCCCATCCCTTCTCTTGTTATCAAATCATCCTGTTTTTCTCCTAGTCTTCAAAGCAAAGCTTGACGTTGTGCTCCAGACGCTGCATGGGGCCATTCATCCGCTACGCTAAATGTCTCCAGTAATGCACAGCCTTTTTCTAGCGCAGTCTGAATTCAATCAAAAAGATTTAGGAATCGTCCTCGACCCAAACTATGGCATGCATCAAATGTGCCTTCAGTTACACTTTCCAGCTGTTCCAAGAGCCCATAGTGTGTAAATGTGCGATACAAAAGAGATTTAGTGGCTCCATTTGTCGGCTTTCATCATGAAGCCTGCGGCAATACTGCCAGGAGCTGAGGGATAAAGTTTAAGGAAGAAAAACTTGGAAAAGAAAACAGGTAGGGTGCCCAAACTGGTTATGTTGATCCCCACCAACTAGGCGAAGTTAATCCACTAGCTCAAACTCTTTTGACCAAGATGGTATTTCAGGTCAACCCTTACCTTACCAAGGGCTCAGCTAACGATACCTAGCAGATAAAGCTCAGCGAAAGCCGTTAGCCCCTGCCGGCAGATGTTAAAACCTCACCATCTGGTTCTAACGCATATTCTCCATTGATGGCCATTCAAAATTAGCCATACATTTTGACTAAACTACATTTATGCAACCTGATATACCAGCAGAAGTCTTACCAGTGCTCTCAAATGGACATTTTTGTGATAAGCATTGTCATGATGTGTTTTCCCTGCGGGCTCCAAAGTGATTAGTTACAGTTCAGGGGCCGTATTCACAAAACATCTTAAAGCTAAAAGTAGCTCCTAACTTGCAGATTTAGGAGGAAATCCTAAAAATAATAGGCGTGCCAGTCCTAAATTTAGGACTCCTAAAGGTTTACTCTGAGTATTTCACATTTCAGCACTAAAACTAGCTCCTAAATCTGTGAAACGCTATAGTCAAGAGGACTCCTGAGTCACTAAGACCAAATCACAAACAATCCTAATGGCTGTTGTGGACCTTCCTCCCCTTTCTCTCTTCCACTTGGCTTCTTGTATACTCATTGTCCGATCATAACAAAAAGGCAAAAATGCCAAAAAAATTATAAATAAATATATAAATAAGAAAATAATGTCTGAATACCTGTTTAGGAGAACTCTTAGTGCTAAGATCAGATGTTTTGTGAATACAGCCCCAGATGATTGAGCTAAAGAGTTCTGTCGTCCCATAGATGGCAGCATGCAGTTTGATCATTTCATTTAGCTTTCGTGGGATCCTGTTAGAAATCATATTTATGAGTTGAACGCACATCAACGCCACCACAAAGGCATTTACGAGTGTGAAACTCATGAGTCTGAGTTTCTGATTTGGGGGCGTGTCAATGAGAAATCATGGTGGATACAATGGATGCAGTGCCTGCATTTGACAGTACATTTGAAGCATTTTGTTTTCATTTACTATAAAACTGGCTAAGTTGAATGTACAAAATACTAGTGATGCACAAAAATGAAAATTCTGGGCCGAAACCGAAAATTTTAGATGCTCTTGGTCGAAAACTGAAACCGAAAAGACTTTTTAAAAATTATTAATTTATTATTTTAAATTAGAATACATCAACTACGATCCGTTTAACCAGGGCTCGACATTTAGCCTTCGGGCAAGTAAATGGGTCATTCACTTGTCCGATTTCACGATGTAATGCTGCTTTGACTGCTGGGAAGAAGTCCGCTGCGTAACCCGCACCAGTGCTGGCTCGGCAGAAGTGTGCATCGAGGGCGCATATCGACCTCAAAGGGGGCGCTCGCGAGACCCTTCTGAGACCTAAAATGACAAATGGGACACACTGCGGTCTCGTGGACTTAACGGACACACGCACACGGCAGCCATTGTAAGTCCACAAGACCGAAAGTGCACATCAAGTGTGCCATTTGGGACAGGGCCGCAGTTGTTTATGAATGAGTCATTGACTCAACTGATTCATTCAAAACGCTGAATCATTCAGAAACATGGCTGAGTGTTGCTGTGAGATGCGCTTCTGGCTCTTCTGTGATTTTGGAACTATTTTCGCTGCTGAAACAGAACAAAACCAGTCAATATTGCATCTAAAATGTAAGTGACTTAATATTAATTACTTGTTTATTGAGCTGTCATATGAAATCAATCACATTTTTAGTCGTGATGCTATTCAGCACTCTTGGTCGTGTGATGTTGCTTAACTGATGTTGCATTATACATTATATTTTGTCTGGCTATCACCAGACCAAGCTTAATTTTTTAAGATTAAACATTAGTCTGGGGAGTCTGCTTTGTATCTTCTACTGCACAAAAGACGTGCTCAACGGGCATAGTTCAAATGACTCTGTACGCAATTGGATAGTTCCTCAACCAATCAGACCAACGATCCAATGCTTCTCTATCCATCACCGTGTTAAACCAGCCAATAACGAGCCAGGTGAATAAGCCGTTTTGTGATTGGTCCCCACTAATTTGTAATGGAAGCAGGATAGAAAAATGTACAGGTTTCCAGCCTGAGTTGCAGGGCAAAAACAAATCGCCAGGAGATCTACATTATATTAGTATTAACTACCAATCACCAATTACACTGAATGAATGCAGAAGCATTCTCGCGTTTTGGTGATTCCCTAGTTATTTTTGTTATTGATGTTTTAATCAGGATACGTGTCTGGTCTTTCAATTGCCGCTTCACAAAATCCACTTGTCGAGCCCTGGTTTAACCCTTAGCATAGAGCAGAATATCACACGCCTATGTTAACGGCTAGAGCGACAGTGAAGGGGTGGGGTGGCATATATTTTTGGCTCGTATTTTCGGGCATTTTTCTCTTTCGGTCAAAACCAGTCGCCAGTCGCTCACTCCCATGCGGGTCTCGGCACCAAATGTAACCAGTCTTGTGACCAAAGATAGCCTGAGATAATTTTCTGACATTGTCATAGAAATGCAATTATGAAATGGCGTATTGATCAAAGCGGCATGGGGTGAAAACTTAAAACTATTACCTCAAGCTCCATTTACAAAATTGGCATGCCAAGTTGGCATCTTTTCCCTAGCCATGACCGCGTCCATATTCTCATATTTCGCGTCCTCCTTTTTTTTTAGTGCACATAAAAACCACAACTGCCAAAGTGTGATTCATCTTGCTCTATTTGTTCACCACTAGCGCATGCTATACTAACTTGCATCATAGCCTACAATTCAATAGTTTTCATCATCATTCAAAAGTAAACACAAGTGTATTAGATCCATGTCGAATCCGTTTATTTTTCGATCTCGCTTAAAGTATGTCTGGGCCTTTATAGACCTTTTGGGGCCCTACCAGCTGAAAGTCCAACCACATAAACCAGCTTTAGAAACCACACGAAACAAGCTACTAGAAGCTATATAGTTTCAGCCGGATTCTCCAGCAGGGAACAAAAGTCAATCCATATTATGTTTCAGAATCAACACAACCACATGTATGTCCAAGATGCCACACTTGTTTTCTTGTCTCATTCAGAGCATCACTGAAGAAACGTTACCCTCTGCATCTCATTTCCAGCTTTATTTTTTTCTGCTGTTCTAAACACTTACAGTACAGTATCTCCACAGCGGAGATAAAGAGAGAAGACATACGCAGTAAGATAAATGTCACAACACTTCCCATTTTCCTCTCTGTGCTCAGATAAGACCCGGCACAGATGAAAGCCCATGCTGAAATAAAACAGAGAGCCGCATTTGTTCTGTTCCAGATAGCATCAGCAGGGATACACACAGAGGACAGAGCTGTTTTAAGATGAATGTGACAACTCCAATGGAGATTCTCACACATCTATTCAAAGACGTGAGATGTGACGCCTCATATTTATCAGTCCTCGTTGTCAAAATACCCTCTTAAAATCAGCTCAAACATATTTGCTTTTCAGGAAAAGAAACCTGCTGAAGGGAGGAAGGAACAAAAACACGATCCAACGAAATTAAACCGCCCTCTTGTGTGATCTATATCTGAACAAGCACATTGATCTAAGAAATGAAGATATGGAAAGAGCTGTTATTCTCTCTATCAAAATGGCCAAAGGGGGATTCTTTCCCAATTTCAGAGGAACAATAAAATGGAACCACCCAATAGAAATTTTGGCCAGAAACTCCCTTTTATAAAAAAAAAATGTTGGAAATGGCAAGAGTTTCCTTGAGGTGAGAAACAATCTCTGGTGATTTATTGCTCTTTTAATGTAGACTTTCAACACGACTACGGAGAGAGAAAACACAGGGCTTGCAACACTTTCCCTACAATAAGTTACAAAAGGAGAAAGGAAAACACTAAAACCCCTTCTGGGATGTTTTCAGAAAGTAGAGTCTCACTTCTATGTGTCATATTAAACTAAGTTTAGTGGATACCCTGCTAAGTAAAACAACTTAACTCTTTCCCCTTCACTGACAGAAATTTCCAGCTTTCTGTGTTTTCACTGTTATACCATAGTGGATGCTATACACATCTTCTGAATGAGTACAGAATCTCCTGATCAAAACAGGCGAAGAAGAAGCAGAAACAAGTGATGTCATGCATATGTAAAATAACGTGATCATCAACTTTAAAAAACATATATATATCGATCAGGCATAACATTATGAGCACTGAAGTGCAGGTGAAGTGAATAAAACTGATTATCTCTTCATCACCTGTTAGTGGGTGGGATATATTATGCAGCAAGTGAACATTTTGTCCTCGGAGTTGATGTGTTAGAAGCAGGAAAAATGGGCAAGCGTAAGGATTTGAGCGAGTTTGACAAGGGTAAATTTACATTTACATTTAGTCATTTAGCAGACGCTTTTATCCAAAGCGACTTACAAATGAGAGCAATAGAAGAAACTAGAACAGTCAAGGGCAACAGTATGCAAGTGCTGTAACAAGACTCAGTTAATCTAACACAGAACAGATTTTTTTTTAATTAAAATAGACAGACAGAACATGAATAGAATGATAAGTGCTATTCTTGATTGGTCAGGTGCTGCTGGAAGAGATGTGTCTTTAGCTGTTTTTTTAAATGGCTACAGACTCGGCCACTCGAATTGAGATAGGCAGGTCATTCCACCAAGTGGGGGCGGTCCAGGAAAAGGTCCGTGAGAGGGATTTCGTGACTCTCTGGTATGGCACCACAAGGCGTCATTCACTGGCAGAACATAAGCTCCTGGAAGGTGTGTAAGTCTGAACAAGCGAGTTTAGGTATATTGGTGCAGAGCCAGTGGTTGCTTTGAAGGCGAGCACCAGTGCCTTGAATTTGATGTGAGCGGCTATTGGCAGCCAGTGGAGACTGATGAAGAGAGCCGTGACGTGCGCTCTCTTCGGCTCGTTAAAGACCACCCTCGCCGCTGCATTCTGGATCAGTTGCAAGGGTTTGATAGTGCATGCCGGAAGGCCCGCTAGAAGAGTATTACAGTAGTCCAGTCTGGAGAGAACAAGAGCTTGGACCAGGAGTTGTGTGGCCTGCTCTGATAGGAAGGGTCTAATCTTCCTAATGTTATAGTATAATGCAAATCTGCAGGACCGGGCTGTTGCAGTAATGTGGTCAGTGAATTTTAGCTGATCATCAATCACAACTCCAAGGTTCCTGGCTGCCCTGGACGGAGTTATGGTTGATGATCCTAGCTGAATGGAGAGATTGTGATGAAGTGCTGGGTTGGCTGAGACCACAAGTAGTTCTGTCTTTGCAAGGTTGAGTTGCAGGTGATGTTCCTTCATCCAGGCAGAAATGTCTGTTAGGCAGGCAGCGATTTGAACACCAACCGTGGGATCATCTGGTTGAAATGAGAAGTAGAGTTGAGTGTCGTCGGCATAGCAGTGATAGGAAAAGCCATGTTTCTGAATGACAGATCCCAGTGATGACATGTAGATGGAGAAGAGAAGTGGTCCAAGCACTGAGCCCTGCGGAACTCCAGTGGCTAGATGATGTGACTTAGACACTTCACCTCTCCATGACACCCTGAAGGACCTACCTGAGAGGTAAGACTTGAACCACTGGAGAGCAGTTCCTGAGATGCCCATCTTCATGAGAGTTGACAGGAGGATCTGGTGGTTAACTGTGTCAAAAGCAGCAGACAAATCTAGTAAGATAAGTACTGTGGATTTGGAAGCCGCTCTTGCCTGTCTCAGTGCCTCCGTAACCGAGAGCAGGGCAGTCTCAGTTGAGTGGCTGCTTTTGAAGCCGGATTGGTTGATGTCCAGGAGGTTGTTCTGTTCAAGAAACGTAGAGAGCTGGTTAAACACAACTCGCTCAAGTGTCTTTGCAATGAAAGGCAGAAGGGATACCGGTCTGTAGTTTTCTAAAAGTGCTGGGTTCAGAGAGGGTTTCTTAAGCGGGGTTACTCGAGCCTGCTTAAATGCTGTGGGGAAGGTCCCGGTGTGTAGAGAGGTGTTGACAATGTGAGTGAGAGCAGGAGTAACAGAAGAAGAAATGGCCTGAAGGAGGTGAGTGGGGATAGGGTCAAGCGGACAGGTAGTGGGATGATTGGAAAGGATGAGTTTGGAGACTTCAGCTTCAGAGAGCAGAGAGAAAGAGGGTAGCGTGTGTGTGATCGTTGTTGAGATGTGCGTGTCGGTTTGTGGTGTGGCGAATTGGCTGCTGATGGAGGAGGTTTTGTTTGTGAAAAAATGATGCAAAGTCATCAGCTGTAAGAGTTGATGTAGGAGGGGGGGGACAAAGGAGCGAAGAGAATATTCTGAAAAGTGCACGAGAGTCAGCAGTTGTTGATTTTGTTGTGAGTATGTAGTTTTAGCAGCGGAGACGTTAGTAGAGAAATAAGCAAGAAGAGACTGTTACAGGGTCAGTAGCGCTCCTTAGGTCAGTAGCGTTTTTAGTTTTGCGCCACTTCCTCTCTGCCGCCCGCAGTCCAGAGCGATGTTCGCAGAGAACATCAGACAGCCAGAGGGCAGAGGGGGTGGTGCGAGCTGGCCTGGATGAAACGTGACAGAAGTTGTCTAAGCAAGATGTTAGAGTGGAGCAAAGAGTGTCAGTAGCACTGTTAGTGTCTAGTGCTGAGAACTGAGCAGATGGAGGGAGTGAGGATGAAACCATAGTGGATAGACCGGAGGGAGAGAGCGAGCGTAGATTACTTCAAAAGGTGATCTGGGGAGGAGTGCGTGTAGTGTTCTGAGGTGTGCAATGCAGTAACTAAAGTGTCGTCTGTGGAGCAGTAGCGTGTGTAGATAAGGTCCAAATGGTTACCTGATTTGTGAGTAGCTGTAGTAGATACTTGCTTAAGGTCAAATGAGGACGACTGGGTCAGAGCATCTCTAAAACTGCAGCTCTTGTGGGGTGTTCCCGGTCTGCAGTGGTCAGTCTCTTTCAAAAGTGCTCCAAGGAAGGAACAGTGGAGAACCGGCCACAGGGTCATGGGCGGCCGAGGCTCATTGATGCACGTGGGGAGCGAAGGCTGGCCCGTGTGGTCCGATCAAACAGACGAGCTACTGGAGCTCAAACTGCTCAAGAAGTTAATGCTGGTTCTGATAGAAAGGGGTCAGAATACACAGAGCATCTCAGTTTGTTGCATATGGGGCGGCACAGCCGCTGACCAGTCAGGGTGCCCATGCTGACCCCTGTCCACCGCCCAAAGCACCAACAGTGGCACGAGCATCAGAACTGGACCACGGAGCAATGGAAGAAGGTGGCCTGGTCTGATGATCACGTGTTCTTCTACATCACGTGGACGGCCGGGTGCGTGTGCGTGGCTCACCTGGGGAACACATGGCACCAGGTGCACTATGGGAAGAAGGTGTGGTGGCGGAGGCAGTGATGCTTTGGGCAATGTTCTGCTGGGAAACCTTGGGTCCTCCATCATGTGGATGTGACTTTGACACGTCCCACCTACCTAAGCATTGTTGAGCCCATGTCCAGCCTTTCATGGAAACGGTATTCCCTGTGGCTGTGGCTCTTTCAGCAGATAATGCGCCGCCACAAAGCACAAATGCTTCAGGAATGGTTTGAGGAGCACAACAACAAGTTTGAGGCGTTGACTCGGCCTCCAAATTCCCCAGATCTCAATCCAATCGAGCATCTGTGGGATGTGCTGAACAAACAAGTCCGATCCATGGAGGCCCCGCCTCACAACTTACAGGACTTAAAGGATCTGCTGTTAACATCTAGGTGCCAGATAACACAGCACACCTTCAGGCGTCTAGTGGAGTCCATGCCTCGACGGGTCAGGGGGACAAACACAATATTAGGATATTGTGAGGATATATTACACTCTAAAAACTGCTGGGTTAAAAAATAACCCAATCTTAATCCCACTCTATTCAATTTAAATAGGAACATGTCAATCCAAACATTTAGGCATTAAAAGTCATCAAGTTATTAATTAATTAACTCTTATTTTACTATTTAATTTATTAAAAGATGTATTTATTTATTAAGAACAAGGAGTCCAAACTTTAAAAACGTGATTGAACTCAAATAAAACAGTTTTTGGTTGTTTGTTCAGCAGTTCTTCTTTTGATATTGCATCTTCAGATATTCTTCCAAATATTCTGTGCCGTGAAACTTTTGTGAAAAAAGATGCTGGCCCTGGCTGGCAACTTAGACAAGAGCTTCGTTCAAAAACGCTGGCGGGGAAAGAGTTAAACTAGTCTAAGCTGGTCTGTTCTGCTCTTTTTGGAGGGGTTTCAGGCACATGTCAGCTTGTTCAGGACTGGGAGACCAGCAAACCTCCGTAAGCTGATTCAAGTTGGTTTTTCAGAGCGGTAGTTGCCAGAATGTTATCTTATCTGAGGTGATTTGTGGTCTTGTGGTGGTGTTGAACTTATTAAACATTGGGAAGGTTTAATTAAAAGTGTTTGACTATAAGAGGCTGGAGAAATGAAAGAGCGATAGCAGGTGTTTGGTCAGGCTGTAATTATGAGTTTTGGGAGTGGACGTTTTTGAAGGACAAACATTCATCCGTCTCTTACAGCGCAGCTGATATGAATAGAGCAAACCAGTCCGACTGTTTGCTCTTCACAGGTTATAACTCTGCTGTCTATTCATCTTTTTTCTTCTCTCCTCGCTTTTAAAGTAAGAGTATGCATGAAAATGAAAACGAGAACAGGCGAGGGGAAAAATTGTTAAATATTGACTTTTGTAAGAAATTTGTTTGCATTTACATTGCACTCAACCTACACTCTAAAAAATGCTGAGCTAGAAACAACCCAAGTTAGGTTGAAAATGGACTAACCTAGCAATTGGGTTGTTTTAAGCAAACATTTAACCTCACCGCTGGGTTAAAACGACCCATTCACTGGGTTAAAACATCCCAATTGCTAGGTTAGTCCATTTTCAACCCAACTTGGGTTGTTTTTAACCCAGCATTTTTTAGAGTGTATGCATTTTTATCAGTTCATGCATTTTGTAGGAATGCATTTGAACCCGCGTGACCTTGTGTCGCTATAGTTACAAGAACCTGCTTTTCTTTGTTATTTTTGGATAACAAATACCACATGATCACTGCTATGCTTGTGATAAGAGAAAATACAGTGAATATGCTTCAAAATATTTTCAACAGAAGAAACAAAATCAAAGGTTCAAAACAACACGAGAATGAGCAAATTAATTGTTTTTGAATGCCTTTTTTAATTGGGCAATAAAGTACTTTAAAATAGTACACTTGAGTGTGAATTGAATGAATGTAATGTTTTCTGAAACTTGCAGTTTTTTTCCAACTGCTTACACACGTTTTTTAAAACCATGTCTCTTTTTTTCAAAACTACACTCAATTCCTAAAACCGCACACAAAACATGCAAAATGCCTCACATCTCCTACAAAATGCCGTAAACGCATGTCAGAATGAAGCATTTGCATCAAATGGCAAACACTTCTTTCATAATAGTACATTTTTGGATATACCATGTAAACACTGTTGTTCTCAATCTAAAGCTCTTTGGTCTTTCATAGGCTTATATTTACATTTCAATACAATGTTCTACAGTGACTGTAATCTGCTGAGAGGGGTAACAAGTAAACACCAATGCAATGTAGAAACAGAAAATATTTATTAGGTCAAACATTACTGTTGTATACAGTAGCATACAACAAAACCGTAAGCATATGTAAACATGTGATCAACAAGTGCTGCCCTAATCTCATCAGAGATGGCTCTCCTTCCTTCTCTTCTTTGCCCTCATCTTCCTCTTCCTCCTCCTCCTCCTCTTCCAACTCTTCGTCTTTGAATTTGTCCTCGTTGTTGTCCCCTGCCTCTCTGTCCGTTGTTAGCATCTATTGTTCAAAACTGGTAATCTGGCCTATACTACAGTAAAGCAGTGATTGGTTAGTGATCAGTTAAGCCATTAGTGTTTGCACATGTGAGGATTGTGTGCGTGTGACCTGGTGAATAAGGGTGTACTCACACTAGGCACGGTTGCCATGAACCGGGCCCGAGTACGATTGTCCCCCCTCCCCACTCCCCCTTTGGCCTGCACTCACATAGGGTTTCAGCATTCGTGTCGGAGCACGCTTACGTCATTATGGTGCGACGGTTTCGGGATAAACAGGAAGAGCGGCGCTCTCACTGAACACAATGGAGTCCATCGCTCTGTTTACTTTGTGGATAATTTTGAGTCGTTTGGTCCACGGTGGTCCACAGCCCTCTCACAGCCTGTTGTTAAACAGATCTATCGCCTTTGTGGCACGAAAATTTTCACGTAATCGTGCTGCTCGTATGAGGAGGTTTGCAAGGTACCAGCTGAAGTGCAGCAAGGACTTTGCAGCTTTGATTACGGACTGCACGTCCTGTTCCGTGCTCCAGCACAGTTAGCGCTCACACTGCATGCGAACCGCGCCCAAGTCCAACTGAACCGTGCTCTGGCCCACCTCTTCCAAGCGGGCCAGGGCCGGCTAATCGAGCCGCGCCCGGGCATGGTTCGGAGCACTCACACTAGTCAAACGAACCGCGCTTTGGTGGTCAAACGCACTCGGGCACTCGGGCACCCTTACACTTACCCATACCACCACACCTGTCCCTAACCCTACCCTTAAACTTACCCATACCACCACACCTGTCCCTAACCCTACCCTTAAACTTACCCATATCACCACACCTGTCCCTAACCCTACCCTTAAACTTACCCATACCACCACACCTGTCCCTAACCCTACCCTTAAATTTACCCATATCACCACACCTGTCCCTAACTCTACCCTTAAACTTACCCATATCACCACACCTGTCCCTAACCCTACCCTTAAACTTACCCATATCACCACACCTGTCCCTAACTCTACCCTTAAACTTACCCATATCACCACACCTGTCCCTAACCCTACCCTTACACTTACCCATATCACCACACCTGTCCCTAACCCTACCCTTAAACTTACCCATACCACCAGACCTGTCCCTAACCCTACCCTTACACTTACCCACACCACCACACCTGTCCCTAACCCTACCCTTAAACTTACCCACACCACCACACCTGTCCCTAACCCTACCCTTAAACTTACCCATACCACCACACCTGTCCCTAACCCTACCCTTACACTTACCCATACCACCACACCTGTCCCTAACCCTACCCTTAAACTTACCGATACCACCACACCTGTCCCTAACCCTACCCTTACACTTACCCATACCACCACACCTGTCCCTAACCCTACCCTTAAACTTACCCACACCACCACACCTGTCCCTAACCCTACCCTTAAACTTACCCATACCACCACACCTGTCCCTAACCCTACCCTTACACTTACCCATACCACCACACCTGTCCCTAACCCTACCCTTAAACTTACCCACACCACCACACCTGTCCCTAACCCTACCCTTACACTTACCCACACCACCACACCTGTCCCTAACCCTACCCTTAAACTTACCCATACCACCACACCTGTCCCTAACCCTACCCTTAAACTTACCCATACCACCACACCTGTCCCTAACCCTACCCTTAAACTTACCCATACCACCACACCTGTCCCTAACCCTACCCGTATCCCACCTCAATATCAGCAAAGGTGATTTGTTATACAATATGAACACAGTAAGTACATTGTACTTATTTTTTGATGTAAGTACATAGTAGTTAAGGCCACCTAATATAAAGTGGGGCTGTCCTTTCTACTGACATTTGCAATTTAGTACATTTAGGGAACAATGCTGTGCCTCGTGTGGGGTATGTCAAGCTAATTCCTCACTGCTATTACTATACATGGTTTACTCACAGGTGTAGGAGGGAACAGGGTCCTCCCACTGAATTAGACACCATCTGTTTTCTAGTGCCCTAAAAAGCCCTCTGAACAACAGAGAGTGATTCAAGATGCACTGCTTGTCAGTATGACATCACGTGAGATGATGCCATATTAACTCATTGGTCTATGATGATCTCCATGGCAACCACAACAAATCCACATTGTTACACTCCCTGCATGAATCTCCAGGAATCAAAAGCTGCTCATAATGTGCAGTTTAATGCTCTCAAAAGGCACAGCGAACACAATGTGCCAGGGTTGAATAGATTAACAGTAGTTCTGAAGTTAATTGGTTAAATTGTGCTTGTACTTTTATGTGTTTTGTGTTAAGTAAATGATTTCTTTGTGGAATCACTGAATGCATCAAAATCTCAATGTGAATGAAGATGATGTTGTTTCTACACAGTAGCTCCATTAACCTGTACAGGGAACATGAACAATAAACAGAATTTTATTGGCTTTATTGGCTTGGCCATAACATGGGCTTTCCTGTAGCTCACACAGTAGAGCATGGCGCTAGCAACGCTAAGGTCATGGGTTCGATTCCCAGGGAAAGCAAGAATTGACAAAAATGTAAAATGTGTACCTTGAATGCAATGTAAGTCGTTTTCGATAAAAGCGTCTGCCAAATTATCCACAACATTATCCAGAATGTTGATTTTGCAAGTGTAACATGATCCTGATCAAAATCTCTGATGATCTTGAATAATATTCCAATCAACCAAGATTTAAATGGAAAGTTTGCAGTTTATGTCAAGTTTAGGCTTACAACCAGGGTTACTTCATATATAACCTCAAAAGATTTTAGGGGGAAGTAACGGGTAGGGTTAGTTTTAGGGATGGATGGATGGATGGATGGATGGATGGATGGATGGATTAGTGGGTGGAGGGATGCATGGATGGGTGTAGGGATGGATGTGTGAATGCATGCATGGATGGGTGTTGGGATGGGTGGATGGATGCATGGATGGGTGGAGGGTGGATGGATGCATGGATGGATGGATGGATTAATGGATGGATGATGGATGGGTGAATGGGTGAATGGGTGAACGGGTGAATGGGTGGATGGATGGATGGATGGATTAGTGGGTGGAGGGATGCATGGATGGGTGGATGGGTGTAGGGATGGATGTGTGAATGCATGCATGGATGGGTGTTGGGATGGGTGGATGGATGCATGGATGGGTGGAGGGTGGATGGATGCATGGATGGATGGATGGATTAATGGATGGATGATGGATGGGTGAATGGGTGAATGGGTGAATGGATGCGTGGGTGGGTGGATGCGTGGATGGGTGGGTGGATGGGTGGATGCGTGGATGGGTGGGTGGATGCGTGGATGCGTGGGTGGATGCGTGGATGGGTGGGTGGATGCGTGGATGGGTGGGTGCGTGGATGCGTGGATGGGTGGATGGGTGGGTGCGTGGATGCGTGGATGGGTGGGTGGGTGGGTGCGTGGATGGGTGGGTGGATGCGTGGATGGATGCGTGGATGGGTGGGTGGGTGGATGCGTGGATGGATGGGTGGGTGGGTGGATGCGTGGGTGGGTGGGTGGATGCGTGGATGGGTGGGTGGATGCGTGGATGGGTGGGTGGATGCGTGGGTGGATGCGTGGATGCGTGGATGGGTGGATGCGTGGATGGGTGGGTGCGTGGATGGGTGGGTGCGTGGATGGGTGGGTGCGTGGATGGGTGGGTGGGTGCGTGGATCGGTGGGTGGGTGCGTGGATGGGTGGGTGCGTGGATTTTGCGTGGATGGGTGGGTGGGTGGATGCGTGGATGGGTGGGTGGGTGGATGCATGGATGCGTGGATGGGTGGGTGGGTGGATGCGTGGGTGGGTGGGTGGATGCGTGGATGGGTGGGTGGGTGGATGCGTGGATGGGTGGGTGGGTGGATGCGTGGATGGGTGGGTGGATGCGTGGATGGGTGGGTGGATGGGTGGATGGAGGGATGGACAAATGCATGGATGGATGGATTGAGGGATGCATGGATGATGGATGGATGGATGGATGGATGGATGGATGGGTGGAGGGATGTATGGGTGAATGGATGCATGGATGGGTGGAGGGATGTATGGGTGGAGGGATGTATGGGTGAATGGATGCATGGATGGGTGGAGGGATGGATGGATGGATGGGTGGATGTTTAGATGGATGGAGGGATGGACAAATGCATGGATGGATGGATTGAGGGATGGATGGATGGATGGATGGATGTTTGGAGGATGGATGGATGGATGGATGGATGGATGGATGGATGGATGGATGGATGATGGATGGATGATGGATGGTTGTTTGGATGGATGTTTGGATGGTTGTTTGGATGGATGGATGGATGGATGGATGGATGTTTGGAGGATGGATGGATGGATGGATGGATGGATGGGTGGGTGGATGGGTGGGTGGATGGGTGGGTGGATGGATGGATGGATGGATGGGTGGGTGGATGGGTGGGTGGATGGATGGATGGATGGATGGATGGATGGATGTTTGGATGATGGATGGATGGAGTTAAATAATCATAAACCATTTCAAAGATGTATTGTGGTGGAAATATTTACACTACCATTTAAAAGTTTGGGTCAGTATTTTATTTATTTATTTATTTGAAAGAAATTAATACCTTTATAGTAACATTAATGTCAATATTCATGTAAAATAAATGCTGTTCTATTTGTCAAATATTCCTGAAAAAAATATTAATCAGCAGAACTGTTTCCAACACTGATAATAATCATAAATGTGTGTTGATATGAGAATGATCAGTGAAGGGTCATGTGACACTGAAGACTGGAGTAATGATGATAAATTCAGCGTTAGATAAATGACACTTTACTATATATTCACATAGAGAACATCTGGAATAATATTTCACAATATTGTTGTATTAATGCAGCATGAGCAGAAGAGACTTCTTCCAAAAACATTAACAAATACTTCTGTGTTGGAAAGACGGTTTTAGAAATGACATTTGTTTATGATGGCTTTCGAGAACTCTTGTTCCTCCTCGTGTCTCGTGCTCAGATCTGGCCTGAAGGACGAACTCTCTCATAGAGAGGCTATGACTACAAAATCAGCCTCTTTGATGATTCGCTTCTCCTTCCAAACGACAAACAGATTCAAGGACACACTGGGTAATCATGTAATCATGTGAACATGCTCTTCAGATGAGCCCATTTCCTCTGTGTTTTGCTTCTGTCTCTGCTCAGCGTCTCAACACGAGCTCCATCACACCTGATTACCTTTAAGCCAAAGAGACAAATAGACTCCACCGCCGCAGCCAGATAGTATTATGGGATATATTCTACCGCTCCCTAAACAATCAGTCATATGTGAGCGTATGTAACGGCCTCTTCGTCTAGAAGAGAGACTGTAACCAATACACAAAAGAACTTCCCTGATTCTGAAATGATTGGCTCTATTACTCTGATATAAAAGCGAGCAGCTCTTCATAGAGTGAAGAGCCACTAGTGTGGCAACACTGTAATAGCGCTCGACAAAGCGCTCATTAATACCTGCTGGATGTGGTTAATTAGCTAACGCATGGAAAGTCATTTTCAATAGAGAGATATGGAATAATTGTTTCTTTTGTGCGTATTGTCATGCCAATGAAGAAGAAATATTCCGAGGCTCGGGGGAGTGAATAACCTCCACTCTTTCACCGTTTAACTGCTCTTTACACAAAATATTCAAAAATAATAATTGCATTTATTTCTTTTGATTTAGGAACATTTTAAATACGTACTCTTTAAAAAAAAAATGGTTTCATCCACTGAATTTCCTTCAATGATGTAACTGATTATACTTCATATCCTGCCCTCAATATTTAAGAGAAAATATTTAAACATCCATAATAATTTAGTTACATTCAGATGATCTTTGAATATATAATACATACAAGTCTTAATTAACACGATGCTGTCAGTGTAGCATGATATTTATAAATCAAATATACAGTATCTGAATCTGTTTAGCTTTATTTATTATTTAATTTTATTATTATCATTATTATTATTATTATTGTTGTTGTTGTTGTTGTTGTACAGACATGATCCTTCTCCTCTGTATGGGTGTTAGGAGTCCCAGGTTATTATTTAACTAAAAAAAAATAAAATAAAAAATATGAATTTAAATAAAGCTGAAATAAAATAAAATATAAATATTAGATTTTACAGTGAATTTTCATTTGAAGAACTAAAATTATGAACTAAATAATAAAAAATTATAAAATAAATCATAAAAAACAAAAAATAAATCATAAAAAAATACAAATGCATGTAAAAATGGAAGCAAAAATCCAATTTAAAAATATAAAAATAAAAGCTAATTCAAAATATTAATAAAAAATACAATAGTATATAAACAATACAAAAAAACACCAATTTTTCCAACCCAGGTCCACATTCAAAACACAAGCATTACAGATTCTATTCTACAAACATCACAAGCGTCCGTGTGTCAGTTATTGAGAGAGAGACTGTGATGTTGTTGGTACAGAGGGCAGGTAAGAAGTGAAACAGAGGAGAACGCTAATCAAAGTGAGGATTAGCCAGCTTTAAACTCATGACTGTTTCCAGTAGATAATCGTGCTCCGCTAAAGACTTCAGGACATCCCTGAACACTCCTAAAGCCGCTTTCCTCCGCAGGTTTATGCAGATCGAGGAGTGAAGTCACGGCAGCGCATTCAAAACTCTTTTGAGACTAGCCTTGTCTTTGTCCAAAAAACATAATACACTCTTAAATATAAAGGTTCTTTATAGAGAGCGTTAGTGCCCGCCCCCTTTACACAGCTCTCTGAAATACTTGATTCTGATTGGGTCAGTTATTCGCCGATAATGACCGCCGTCAATAGAGAGCATTAGTGCCCGCCCCCTTTACACATCTCTCTGAAATACTTGATTCTGATTGGGTCAGTTATTCGCTGATAATGACCGCCATCAATAGAGAGCATTAGTGCCCGCCCCCTTTACACAGCTCTCTGAAATACTTCATTCTGATTGGGTCAGTTATTCGCCGATAATGACAGCCATCAATAGAGAGCATTAGTGCCCGCCCCCTTTACACATCTCTCTGAAATACTTGATTCTGATTGGGTCAGTTATTCGCTGATAATGACCGCCATCAATAGAGAGCATTAGTGCCCGCCCCCTTTACACAGCTCTCTGAAATACTTCATTCTGATTGGGTCAGTTATTCGCCGATAATGACCGCCATCAATAGAGAGCGTTAGTGCCCGCCCCCTTTACACAGCTCTCTGAAATACTTGATTCTGATTGGGTCAGTTATTCGCTGATAATGACCGCCGTCAATAGAGAGCGTTAGTGCCCGCCCCCTTTACACAGCTCTCTGAAATACTTGTATCTGATTGGGTCAGTTATTCGCCGATAATGACCGCCATCAATAGAGAGCATTAGTGCCCGCCCCCTTTACACAGCTCTCTGAAATACTTGATTCTGATTGGGTCAGTTATTCGCTGATAATGACCGCCGTCAATAGAGAGCATTAGTGCCCGCCCCCTTTACACAGCTCTCTGAAATACTTCATTCTGATTGGGTCAGTTATTCGCCAATAATGACCGCCGTCAATAGAGAGCGTTAGTGCCCGCCCCCTTTACACAGCTCTCTGAAATACTTCATTCTGATTGGGTCAGTTATTGGCCGATAATGACCGCCGTCAATAGAGAGTGTTAGTGCCCGCCCCCTTTACACAGCTCTCTGAAATACTTCATTCTGATTGGGTCAGTTATTCGCCAATAATGACCGCGTCAATAGAGAGCGTTAGTGCCCGCCCCCTTTACACAGCTCTCTGAAATACTTGATTCTGATTGGGTCAGTTATTGGCCGATAATGACCGCCGTCAATAGAGAGTGTTAGTGCCCGCCCCCTTTACACAGCTCTCTGAAATACTTCATTCTGATTGGGTCAGTTATTCGCCAATAATGACCGCCGTCAATAGAGAGCGTTAGTGCCCGCCCCCTTTACACAGCTCTCTGAAATACTTCATTCTGATTGGGTCAGTTATTCGCCAATAATGACCGCCGTCAATAGAGAGCGTTAGTGCCCGCCCCCTTTACACAGCTCTCTGAAATACTTCATTCTGATTGGGTCAGTTATTGGCCGATAATGACCGCCGTCAATAGAGAGTGTTAGTGCCCGCCCCCTTTACACAGCTCTCTGAAATACTTCATTCTGATTGGGTCAGTTATTCGCCAATAATGACCGCGTCAATAGAGAGCGTTAGTGCCCGCCCCCTTTACACAGCTCTCTGAAATACTTGATTCTGATTGGGTCAGTTATTGGCCGATAATGACCGCCGTCAATAGAGAGTGTTAGTGCCCGCCCCCTTTACACAGCTCTCTGAAATACTTCATTCTGATTGGGTCAGTTATTCGCCAATAATGACCGCCGTCAATAGAGAGCGTTAGTGCCCGCCCCCTTTACACAGCTCTCTGAAATACTTCATTCTGATTGGGTCAGTTATTCGCCGATAATGACCGCCATCAATAGAGAGCATTAGTGCCCGCCCCCTTTACACAGCTCTCTGAAATACTTGATTCTGATTGGGTCAGTTATTCGCTGATAATGACCGCCGTCAATAGAGAGCATTAGTGCCCGCCCCCTTTACACAGCTCTCTGAAATACTTCATTCTGATTGGGTCAGTTATTCGCCAATAATGACCGCCGTCAATAGAGAGCGTTAGTGCCCGCCCCCTTTACACAGCTCTCTGAAATACTTCATTCTGATTGGGTCAGTTATTGGCCGATAATGACCGCCGTCAATAGAGAGTGTTAGTGCCCGCCCCCTTTACACAGCTCTCTGAAATACTTCATTCTGATTGGGTCAGTTATTCGCCAATAATGACCGCGTCAATAGAGAGCGTTAGTGCCCGCCCCCTTTACACAGCTCTCTGAAATACTTGATTCTGATTGGGTCAGTTATTGGCCGATAATGACCGCCGTCAATAGAGAGTGTTAGTGCCCGCCCCCTTTACACAGCTCTCTGAAATACTTCATTCTGATTGGGTCAGTTATTCGCCAATAATGACCGCGTCAATAGAGAGCGTTAGTGCCCGCCCCCTTTACACAGCTCTCTGAAATACTTCATTCTGATTGGGTCAGTTATTGGCCGATAATGACCGCCATCAATAGAGAGTGTTAGTGCCCGCCCCCTTTACACAGCTCTCTGAAATACTTCATTCTGATTGGGTCAGTTATTCGCCAATAATGACCGCCGTCAATAGAGAGCGTTAGTGCCCGCCCCCTTTACACAGCTCTCTGAAATACTTCATTCTGATTGGGTCAGTTATTGGCCGATAATGACCGCCATCAATAGAGAGTGTTAGTACCCGCCCCCTTTACACAGCTCTCTGAAATACTTCATTCTGATTGGGTCAGTTATTCGCCAATAATGACCGCGTCAATAGAGAGCGTTAGTGCCCGCCCCCTTTACACAGCTCTCTGAAATACTTGATTCTGATTGGGTCAGTTATTGGCCGATAATGACCGCCGTCAATAGAGAGTGTTAGTGCCTGCCCCCTTTACACAGCTCTCTGAAATACTTCATTCTGATTGGGTCAGTTATTCGCCAATAATGACCGCGTCAATAGAGAGCGTTAGTGCCCGCCCCCTTTACACAGCTCTCTGAAATACTTCATTCTGATTGGGTCAGTTATTCGCCAATAATGACCGCCGTCAATAGAGAGCGTTAGTGCCCGCCCCCTTTACACAGCTCTCTGAAATACTTGATTCTGATTGGGTCAGTTATTCGCCGATAATGACCGCCGTCAATAGAGAGCGTTAGTGCCCGCCCCCTTTACACAGCTCTCTGAAATACTTGATTCTGATTGGGTCAGTTATTCGCCAATAATGACCGCCGTCAATAGAGAGCGTTAGTGCCCGCCCCCTTTACAGAGCTCTCTGAAATACTTGATTCTGATTGGGTCAGTTATTCGCCGATAATGACCGCCGTCAATAGAGAGTGTTAGTGCCCGCCCCCTTTACACAGCTCTCTAAAATACTTGATTCTGATTGGGTCAGTTATTCGCCGATAATGACCGCCATCAATAGAGAGCATTAGTGCCCGCCCCCTTTACACAGCTCTCTGAAATACTTGATTCTGATTGGGTCAGTTATTCGCCGATAATGACCGCCATCAATAGAGAGCATTAGTGCCCGCCCCCTTTACACAGCTCTCTGAAATACTTGATTCTGATTGGGTCAGTTATTCGCCGATAATGACCGCCGTCAATAGAGAGCATTAGTGCCCGCCCCCTTTACACATCTCTCTGAAATACTTGATTCTGATTGGGTCAGTTATTCGCCGATAATGACCGCCATCAATAGAGAGCGTTAGTGCCCGCCCCCTTTATACAGCTCTCTGAAATACTTGATTCTGATTGGGTCAGTTATTCGCCGATAATGACCGCCGTCAATAGAGAGCATTAGTGCCCGCCCCCTTTACACATCTCTCTGAAATACTTGATTCTGATTGGGTCAGTTATTCGCTGATAATGACCGCCGTCAATAGAGAGCATTAGTGCCCGCCCCCTTTACACATCTCTCTGAAATACTTGATTCTGATTGGGTCAGTTATTCGCTGATAATGACCGCCGTCAATAGAGAGCATTAGTGCCCGCCCCCTTTACACATCTCTCTGAAATACTTGATTCTGATTGGGTCAGTTATTCGCAGAAAATGACCGCCGTCAATAGAGAGCATTAGTGCCCGCCCCCTTTATACAGCTCTCTGAAATACTTGATTCTGATTGGGTCAGTTATTCGCCGATAATGACCGCCGTCAATAGAGAGCATTAGTGCCCGCCCCCTTTATACAGGTCTCTGAAATACTTGATTCTGATTGGGTCAGTTATTCGCCGATAATGACCGCCGTCAATAGAGAGCATTAGTGCCCGCCCCCTTTACACAGCTCTCTGAAATACTTGATTCTGATTGGGTCAGTTATTCGCCGATAATGACCGCCGTCAATAGAGAGCATTAGTGCCCACCCCCTTTACACAGCTCTTTGAAATACTTGATTCTGATTGGGTCAGTTATTCGCCGATAATGACCGCCGTCAATAGAGAGCATTAGTGCCCGCCCCCTTTACACAGCTCTCTGAAATACTTCATTCTGATTGGGTCAGTTATTCGCTAATAATGGCCGCCATCAATAGAGTGCATTAGTGCCCGCCCCCTTTACACAGCTCTCTGAAATACTTCATTCTGATTGGTCAGTCACAACCTTCCGAGGTTAGTTATTCGCCGATAATGACCGTGGTCAAGTATTTTTTCATTCATTTTCCCCATAAAAAAGTCTTTGTTAAAGAGTTATTAGCCATAAACTAAACTAATAATTTACAGATGTTGATTATATGTATAAAACAATATATTTAGGTTTTTTGCTAAATATGCACATAAAATAAAATAAAATTTGCGGTGCTTCATGGGGGTGGGCGGAGCTAATGAACTGTTTGGAGTTTGTGGCTTTTTTCGGATCTCTGATTGGTGGAATTTTCTGTACAGCATCATGGGTAATATAGTTTTTCACCAGGAATTCCACAGTTAAACACGATTATTTAAAAAATAAGATGAAACAATGGGGGCTGGCGGCTTCAGCAGAATCATCATCGATTAACAGCCTTGTAGGGCTGTTTTTAAGGGTTTATAAGTTATCATTCAACATTTCCTTATGGAGAAAATGAGTTTTTAATTCTTGAACCCGACTGTTGCACAGCGTCAAGGGTTCCATGAAGGACTTTTAACATCCATGGAAACTTTCCATTGCACAAAAGGCTCTTTATATTGGAATAAAAGGTTCTTTAGATGTTTAAAGTGTTCCACGCATTAAGAAAAAACCCGGTTCTTTTAAGAAGTGATCACTGAAAGGTTATTTTGAGAACCAAATGACTCTTTAATGGCATCAGTGTGAAACCCTTTATTTTTAAGATTGTCTAGCTGGAAACAAGCGATCCACCTTCTGTTCTCTTCACTTTTACCTTGTGGTTAGGAGGTCCTAAAGGCTTTGCAAATGGAGGGCAAGGGTTAAGTTGGAGCGTAGGAGGGTGATCCCGTATCCATGACCCATGATCAAGAACTCCAGTTCTCTGGTTAGCTTCAGGAAAAGACTATTCTTGAAGTCTGTGATGGAGAACATCAGCAAGAAAACCAGATCTCAGAAGAGGAATGAAAAGAATGTGGAGTAGAGGCAGGTGCATTGACTGTTCTCGGAGTGTGTGTGTGTGTGTGTGTGTGTGTGTGTGGTTCACAGCTGCTGGAGAACGGCACAGATGGGCTGGTGATTATTAAAAACTCATGACACGACATCTTTTATCTGGTCAGCTTCACAAAAGTTTCTTTCAACCGTTCCTCAATGATAGTATAATTAAAAACCTGATCGAAGTTTTGATGAACCAAAAAGAATTGAGATTAGTATATTTTCAGAAGAGCAAAAGTTGCCTCTGTGATGCTTTAGGGAGTTGTTTGTGGTTTCTATATGTTGCTGCGGTGCTCTGGGTTGTAAATTGGTTTTCCCTTACTCTTTAAAAGAAATCAGCGGTTTACTCTCTATAAAAGTATTTAAAAATAGGGCCAAATGTACTCGTATTTTGAATGACAGATTACTTTATTTAGTGTTTTAGGGTTAAAGAAAATGTCCGTAAACTTAACGGACAATGTCCAGACCGAAATTATCAGTAACTTTCCCTTCTTTAATATGGATGTAACACTTTATTTCGATGGTCCACTACTAACTATAAGTAACTTTGCAACTACATGTCAACTAGCAGTCGTTAGAGTATTAGTAGACTGCCTGCTTAATATCTGCTAACTCTTTATTGTGATGCTCCCTACACCGTAAACTTGAATAGATTGGCAAAACTCAAAATATTTGAGGTAATCAGTTACATCTAACATTTTTAAGTTAAAAAATTCAAAGTTTTATTAAGCAGAACTGGCAGATTTTTATTTTGTACTCGTACATTTGAATTGCTCTAACTTGAAATAATTGGGTAAGCTAATTCATATATTTAACTTAAAATGATCATGTAATGTCAACTTAAATATTTTAGTAGTGGAAACTTGGCTAGCTTTAACTAAGTAATGCATTAAATGTTAACTTGCATTTCAAAAACTCTTCTTAATTAGCACATAAACATTAAACACTATTAACCACTTAAACTCTGCGGACCCTGTACAGGCCCACACTTTCAAAACTGAATTTATAACCCAAAAGTGTGGGGGGGTATTACAGCTTAAACAACATATTACATGTTTCTAATTTTTAGAAGTGTTTTATAAAATTTCAAAGGGTTTCCTTTATAATGACACCAAAATTGTGTATTTAGAGACACTGTATGTGGGTATGGGACGCTTTTCAATTTGGGTCGGCCAAAGCAAGATGGAAATCCCAAAAATGGTCCCAGAGCTTAAAGGGTTAGTTCACCCAAAATTGAAAATAAAGTCAGTAATTACTCACCCTCATGTTGTTCCAACCATGTAAGACCTTCGTTCATCTTCGGAACATAATTTAGTATATTTTTGATGAAATCTGAGAGCTGTCTCACTCCTCCATAGGCTTTCAGAGGGACTGGAACTTGATGGCCCAGAATAGTAAGTAAAAACGTCATTTAAGGAGTCCAAATGACTACAGTGGCTCTGTATTAAGTCTATCATGCGACGAAAATACTTTTTGAGCGGAAAAACAACAAAAATAACGACTTTATCCCACTATTATTATTGTTCAATTTGAGCCTCTGACGAGAGTTCGCGGGAGTGCCACGACGCATGCGCGAGAACTGAGATTAGTAGTAGTAGATTCTACTATGGAGGAGTGAGACAGCTCTCAGATTTCATCAAAAATATACTAAATTATGTTCCGAAGATGAACGAAGGTCTTACATGGTTGGAACAACATGAGGGTGAGTAATTACTGACTTTATTTTCAATTTTGGGTGAACTAACCCTTTAAGAGGTTAAATATCCCATTTTAACATTAATCTTGCACACACAAAAAAACATTATATGACACTTAATTTTAGCATTTACTCACCCTTTCGAGTGTCATGGCAAAGCATGCTGAAAAACAGAAATTCCAGCCCAGTTTCGGTTAAATTTAAGTTTATAAAACTCAAAACAATGAAAGAATTCAGATGACTTAAAATGTGTCAGTTTTGTGAACTCAAAAGTAAAAGAAAGTTCTAAATACTCAAAAAAGTTCACTTGATTGAACTGTGTATAATTTGAGTTGGCTCTACTCAAACCAATTGATCATTTTGAGCGTTAAGGTTTACTTTCTACTGTTAACTTATTCTCCTAACCTGAACCCATAGCCCCACAGAACCCCTAACCCACAGTCTACTAATACTCTAATGAGAGTTAGTTGACTTGTAGTTGCAAAGTTACTTATAGTTAGTAGAATGTCTAAAGTGGACCATCGAAGTAGTGTAACGAGATATATTTCTTACAGTGTAAAAGGAAGTTGTCGACACTAAATGAGACACGATGAAGCGCTCACCTTCCTTTTTGAAGGTGCAGGTAAAAGGCAAAAAAAAAAAGAAACAAAGACATACAAATTCAAATCCCTCTTATTCAAATGATTTGAAGTCCCAGTGATATTTCTTGAGAACAGGAGAGAAATAACTTGAAATGAATTGCACATTAACAGACGATCCGAACCCATTTGAATGGGAGGCGGCGAAAGAGGAAGAGATTAAGAATTTTAATAATCTGCTGGAACGAACCACAATTCATGCCTAATGCCACAACACAACAGCACGGGCCTCCAGGGGCGAGAGAAATTATCTCCATCAAAACACCACCTCACCCGGCAGAGAGAGAGAGACAGCGTGAGGAAATAAGGAAATGAGGAATTATTCTTTCCCTCTGCCTTTATTAAGTCTTTGTATCTGAATGCACAGAATAACGTCTTATAGATGGTGTTACGGGTAAAGTTCAACATGAAAGCCAAGGTTTGTATTAAATTTACATTACATTAGAAATGTATATTAAATGCAAATATATATATAATCAATATTTAGTCTGTTAGTCAACACATCAAAATAAGTGCACTTATGTAAAGCACAACAACAAAATTACAAATGTGCATTAAAGTAAAATGTTTAATATATTACAAAAGTGTACTTAAAGGGTTAGTTCACCCAAATTGGTGAACTAATAATTAACTACGTCCCCTCATGCCGTTGGACACCCGTCAGACCTCCGTTCATCTTCAGACACAAATGAAGATATTTTAGTGTAAATCCGATGGCTCAGAAAGGCCTCCATTGGCTCAATGCACTTTACACTCTCAAGACCCATAAAAGCACTAAAGACGTCGTTACAAAGTCCATCTCACTACAGTGGCTCTACAATAACTTTATGAAGCGACGAGAATAGTTTTTGTGCGCAAAAAAACCCTAAATAACGACTAATATAGTGATGACCGATTTCAAAACACAGCATCATGAAGCTTCAAAGCGTTATGAATCAGCTTGTCAATTCATGATTCGGATCGCGTGTCAAACCACCAAACTACTGAAATCACGTGACTTTGGTGATCCAAACCGCTGAATCGACTCACTGATCCATAACGCTCCGAACCGCTGAATCGACTCGCCGATTCATAACGCTCTGAACCGCTGAATCGACTCACTGATTCATAACGCTCCGAACTGCTGAATCGGCTCACTGATTCATAACGCTCCGAACTGCTGAATCGACTCACTGATTCATAACGCTCCGAACCGCTGAATCGACTCGCTGATTCATAACGCTCCGAACCGCTGAATCGACTCGCTGATTCATAACGCTCCGAACTGCTGAATCGACTCGCAGATTCATAACGCTTCAAACCGCTGAATCGACTCGCTGATTCATAACGCACCGAACCGCTGAATCGACTCACTGATTCATAACACTCCAAACCGCTGAATCAACTCACTGATTCATAACGCTCCGAACCGCTGAATCGACTCGCTGATTCATAGCGCTCTGAACTGCTGAATCGACTCGCTGATTCATAACGCTCCGAACCGCTGAAACGACTCGTTGATTCATAACGCTCCGAACTGCTGAATCGACTCGCTGATTCATAACGCTCTGAACCGCTGAATCGACTCACTGATTCATAACGCTCCGAACCGCTGAATCGACTCGCTGATTCATAACGCTCCGAACTGCTGAATCGACTCGCTGATTCATAACGCTCCGAACCGCTGAAACGACTAGCTGATTCATAACGCTCCGAACCGCTGAATCGGCTCACTGATTCATAACGCTCTGAACCGCTGAATCGACTCACTGATTCATAACGCTCCGAACCGCTGAATCGACTCGCTGATTCATAACGCTCCGAACTGCTGAATCGACTCACTGATTCATAACGCTCCGAACCGCTGAATCGACTCGCTGATTCATAACGCTCCGAACCGCTGAATCGGCTCACTGATTCATAACGCTCTGAACCGCTGAATCGACTCACTGATTCATAACGCTCCGAACCGCTGAATCGACTCGCTGATTCATAACGCTCTGAACTGCTGAATCGACTCACTGATTCATAACGCTCCGAACCGCTGAATCGACTCACTGATTCATAACGCTTCGAAGCTTCATGATGCAGTGATTTGAAATCGGTCATCACTATATTAGTCGTTATTTAGGGGGGTTTTTTTCGCACAAAAACTATTCTCGTCGCTTCATAAAGTTATTGTAGAGCCGCTGTAGTGAGATGGACTTTGTATCGACGTCTTTAGTGCCTTTTATGGGTCTTGAGAGTGTAAAGTGCATTGAGCCAATGGAGGCCTTTCTGAGCCATCAGATTTACACTAAAATATCTTCATTTGTGTCTGAAGATGAACGGAGGTCTGACGGGTGTCCAACGACATGAGGGGAAGTAGTTAATGACAGAATTTTCATTTTTGGGTGAACTAACCCTTTAAGTTAGTTAAAGGGGTCCTATAATGCCCTTTTTAAAAGATGTAAAATAAGTCTCTGATGTCCCCAGAGTGTAAAGTTTCAGCTCAAAATACCCCACAGATAATTTTCTATAGCATGTTAAAACTGTCACTTTTTAAGGGTGAGCAAAAACACGCAGTTTTTTTGTGTCCCTTTAACTGCAAATGAGCTGCTGCTCCCCTCCCCCTTTCTAGAAGAGGGCGGAGCTTCAAGAGCTCATGTTAGCAGCTCTGATCATAGATATACATAATAAAGGCCAGATGTCTTACCGCGGAGTCTCTAACGTCATCACCGGCGGCCATCTTGTCACAGGCAAGCTTTCTGGCGGGCTCTGTGGCTCCTGATGTAAGGTGAGTGATCTGAACACCAATACTCTTATCTCGCTGAAATCTGGACGGATTTACAAATGGTTTGGTTTCTTACAAATGTTATTAACATGGCTATAATTCCGGATGCTTGAACAAATTATGAATAATTATTCATAAGTATGCAGTGTAATAACTACATCTCTGACATTTATAACAAACCAAACAGTTTGAAAATCAGTAGAAAATTGAGCAAGTTATGATTATTTAAAAAGTACACGCACCATTAAAACACAATGTTAGGAGTGAGCGAGCTGCCTGTGACAAGATGGCCGCCAGGTGCGGACGTCGACCTCCATTGGCCAGCAGCGCGGACGAGACATCTAGATGAGTTGATGAGTTTATGAGTTAACGATCTTCAGTCATTGATTAGCATATCCTGTCATGATAATCTCTAAAGCGCTGGTGTGGGGTAAGATGAGCCAGATAATATCTGCTGATGAAGAGAGAACAGGGATAGTTTAGTGTAATTACGGCTATAACTGATGATGTTATCGTGCTTTATGACATGCTATTGTGTTCGTACTGAATCAATAAATGGGAAAGACGGACGACAGCTTGAGCTCGACTACAGCAACTCTTCCTCTTCTCCACATGTTCCCGGGGGCGGGGTTTATGTAAATGTTAGGGTTAGTGATGTCACTGACTCGTTGTAGTCCCTCCCAGCCGTTTGTTGTAGTCCTTAAAAAGAGATTTCTGTGAAAGAAAATATCTCCCTTTGCTCTGAACTGTGAGCGCCGTAACTTTGCAGATGTTGTTTATGCTCAAACAACGACACTACACACTCACTAAAGCTACACAAGTCTAATCATAATCAACCAGCCCTTTAAGAAACAGTCAACTGTATACTGTTATATTATCTGCAAATTCAGGTTTTATTAATTGTACTTTTAAGGTTTAAGGTTTAGTGCACATTCAATTTAATCAAGTGCACTTCTTTTTCACAGGGGCGTAGTGTCATTGACATCAAACACGTAGAAGAATTGGAGTAGGATTGAGTCATACAGACCGCTTTTGTGATGCTTTTTTGTCATTTTTTGAGCTTGACGGCATCCTTCATTTTCACCGTATGCACTATTATCTAAGATGTCTCTTTTTGTCTTCCACAGAAGAAAGTTATGCAGGTTTGAAATGACATGAGGGTGAGGAAATGACAGAAATGATCACGCTTCCTTCCAGTGCCCATGATAAGATAGCCATAGAAATAAATCAGAGAGCGCATCTGCATGTTCGAGGGGTGAGCTTTAGATATATACTGTAATCAAGCATGCATTTCTCTCTCCGCGACACTTCCCAGAGGAGTCAACAGATGCGTCCCATTCAAAGTGGCACATCGCATTACGCACACAAATGTTATGGCTCCACAAGATGCATGATAGCTATTTTCTTTCTCTCTCTCTCTCGGCTTCCAGGGAGTCAGTGAAGTGGCTTTAGCTGCTGGTTGATTGGATGTTGAACATACTGTGGTGAACCCTGGGCTGTCACTGTCTGACAGCTCACGAGAGCGCGGAGATGAGAGGGGAACATCTCTGGGGTGCATTGGGAGGTCAGGCCAGCTGTTCCTCCTCTATAGCGTTACTGAGAGAACTGCATCAAACACAAAGCAGCAGTAAATCGCCGTGCACACGGGGCACCAGAGAGACACGGTTACATCAATAATGTCTGCTGTGAATGACACATACACACGCTCAGTGGAAACAGACAGAGATCTAGCATGTAACAGACGTAACATGCTATCTATTCCTGATGCAGAAAAGTTAGTTCATGCATTCATGACCTCGAGATTAGATTACTGTAATGCTTTATTAGCTGGTTGTCCTGCATCCTCAATAAACAAACTACAGTTAGTCCAAAACGCAGCTGCTAGAGTTCTTACTAGGTCAAGAAAATATGATCATATAACACCAATTTGATCATCTCTACACTGGTTACCTATTAAGTTCCGTATCAATTACAAAGTATTGCTACTGACCTATAAAGCCCTAAATGGTTTAGCTCCAGTGTATCTAACGGATCTTCTATCGCTCTACAATCCATCGCACTCTTTAAGGTCACTAAACTCTAGGCTTCTGGTCATTCCTAGGATATCTAAGTCCACTAAAGGAGGGAGGCCTTTTTCACATTTAGCTCCTAAACTCTGGAACAGTCTTCCTGATATTGTCCGAGGTTCAGACTCGCTGTCCCAGTTTAAAACTAGATTAAAGACGCATCTCTTTAGCCAAGCATTCACATTATAATTACCCTTTATACTACAGTTAAATCGGATCAAAAGCATTAATATAATATTCTGAACAGCAGCTACGCTAATTATTTCCCATCTGCTTTTCTGTTGTTATCTCGGGACACTAGTCCCAAGGTAAATAGTTCGTCAGCTCCAGTTTGTATCCAGCCGCTCATGGAGACTTCGGATGCCCCAAAACCTGTGAAGAGACGACTCAACGCCTGCGTTGTTATGGCCTAAATTAATACACGATTGATTAACATTTTCGAACATTATTCTTTAACATTGTCTTTCTAACATTTTTACTGTACATCTATGAAATGCACTTTCTGTAAAGCTGCTTTGAAACAATGTGTATTGTGAAAAGCGCTATACAAATACATTTGAATTGAATTTAATCGAATCTGTCTTTATGGAAACAAAATTTGGCATAAGAAAGGACAGAAATTGAAACAAGTCCTGCAGAAATTATTCTAATATGATGATTTGCTGCTCAAGAAACATTTGATTATCGATGTTAGGGCCCTATGATTTCCACGATGCAGAAAACACAGACAGAATCGCATGGAAAAGTCATAAAGCGCGAAATTTCACAGAATTTGTCAATTTTGATGAATGCCTAAACTCCACCTAACAATGCCTGGTTGGGCGAAACAAGATAAAAACATTTATAACAAACCAAACAGTTTGAAAATCGGTAGAAAATTGAGCAAGTTATGGTTATTTAAAAAGTACACGCACCATTAAAACACAATGTTACGAGTGAGCGAGCTGCCTGTGACAAGATGGCCGCCAGGTGCGGACGTCGACCTCCATTGGCCAGCAGCGCGGACGAGACATCTAGATGACTTGATGAGTTTATGAGTTAACGATCTTCAGTCATTGATTAGCATACTGTGATGGCCGACGACGTGGCCACACAGCAAGGCGGTAACTAAACCACACACACTGACATGCCTTTTCCCCTTTTGTTTGTTTACATGTTATTTTGGTTGTTCTTTATTACATTTTATAATTAAATATTTAGTTGCAGATCATCCTATACATTTCATAATAAAGACACACACAGATTTGGTTTATTTTACCCACTTTATTTATAATTTACACTCTTACCATACATGACTAGGTTGGGTGCACACTTTCTAGTTATTAGTGGTATATTGTGTTAACGGTTATTTCTTTTGAGTTTAAGTTGCTTACGTGGGAAGAGCGGAGGTTTGGCGCTGTCTGGGACACTGCGCTCCGATGGAGGTCCATTCCACTAAAAGACCGGTTGGAGTCAGTTGCTGCCATTTTGTTCAGTTGGGCTAATCCATGTTGCTAATTAGCTGGGGGTGTATGATTGACTGTATGTTTGTTTTTTTTATTATAATTCTATTTATATTTTGTTGACTAATTATTTGGGTACATTATTTTGTTTATGGCCCATTTCTTATTTCTGAAGTTAATTACTTTATTTATTGTAATTGTGCTAAGTGATATTTGTGGTGTTCCCTGTGTATGGCTAATGAACTAGTCCTGTGTGTATATAAATTCCCCATGTGTGTCATTTGGGGAGGCCATGTTTTCTTTGTTTAGTTTGTTTGTTTGATTACTGTTGTTAGTTTTGATTTTCTTTAGTTTACTATTGTCATGAGCCTAGACCGGACTTTATTTTCAGTCAGTTTTTCAAGTTATTTAATTTGTAACTTTGTTTTTTTTTTGCATTTAATAAATAATTTTTGGTTGAAAACCCTGTGTCCTTTGCCCTCGACTGCTTGGTCCCTCACACATATCCTGTCATGATAATCTCTAAAGCGCTGGTGTGGGGTAAGATGAGCCAGATAATATCTGCTGATGAAGAGAGAACAGGGATAGTTTAGTGTAATTATAAAAAAAAAAAAATTAAAAATGACGCTCACAT